>OX365949.1:3610000-4210000 GCA_947247005.1 Spisula solida | reverse complement strand
GCTTTGATACTTTGTATACTTGCATACTTGTTCACCATCAAAACACAAATCCCTACACCGGAACAGGTAACTCTATCAAGCTTTTTTTGTTAAAACTGATTGACGTTTGGTGGTCATCTTGAATTATGGACGCCTGCTTGTTTTAGGTTAGGGTATCCATTGCAAAATGAAACGTACTGTGTCAAACTATTACCATGCCAAGCAATTTGGTTAAGGAATTATCTGAATTATCTACGCCAGCAAAACCATCCAATCCTTGTTTGTATGAAGTGTTGAAATAAATAAACATTATATGAACTAAACACTGTTTTTTGTATTATTCCTTACTTGTAGATATTAAAACTTAATCAATATATTGACATTAAAATGTCAAAACAGGAGCTGACCTACCTTACGGATTCTATGTACACTCCTGTTTCAAAATGGACGCCGTTATATGTATATTTGTTGATCTTTTAAAGTGGCCAAAAGCCAATGTTGCCATTTAACTGAAACTATGATGCTTTTGCGAGTCTGAATTTGGATTGCCAATTCTACGAGCTTTCAAAGTTTATAAAAAAGGATTATACAATTCAAACGCACAAGTTGAATGTCAACATTCATCAATCGACATTCAAAATGACTTAATTTGTTTTTTGAATGATGAATTCAAAATTCACTTCAACATTCAAAGTGTTAAAAAACTTAGTCGAAATGAATATTGAATTAGACATTCAATTTTTTCCCCAAATACTTAGTGTCGAAATGAACGTAAAATTCGATATTCATTTATAAAAAAAACTTTGCCATTTTGAATGTCGAAATGCATGTCGAATGCCATGCAAACTTCATGCGGCTATGCTCGCACACTGTATGTGAGACCTCCGCAAAATAAGATATACATTCTCACGTATAGTGATAAGTGCCACTCGAAAATATTTAAATCAATTACAAATGATGTATAGGCTGTTTAAGTGTCTGTTTTATGTACAAAATACCCTTGTTTTGTCATAGAAAATAAGGTGGCTTAAAATATACGAAACTAATTTGAATCTTTTGTAATTTGTTTATATTGCGCGCTATAAAACATCGACGGTTTCTGTAGTCTCTGAAGAAATACTTGAAAAAAAATGATCGAAACCAATTCATGATTGTGTGTTATTTGGTTCATAAAACCTTGTACATTGTGGATGAACTATTTCACGTATAATTGAATATTGAAATGTTTGATACCGGGTATCAGAATATGGGCAGCTCTTATTGTACCAGCTTGATGGTGGGTATATATTGAAAATTTTAGATTTTTGGTTAAAATAAGAATTGAAGATGCTCGTCTCAAATTTCGGGTCGAATCGTATCATAATTATTCTATATCATAACAACTATCTTATACGTAAACAAGTAAACAATGATTATGTGCATCGTTAATTGTCATCATCCATCGTGTTAAACGTTTTTTTATTATTGGCTAATGCAGATGTCGTGTGACATTGTAATTATGTAAACAGTTAGTTTGTACAAAAAATGTACTACTTGTATAATTTTTTTTTGTTTTTAACATTTTTAAAATTGCATTTTCGTCAACACTTTTTTCTCATAAAAAATTTTAAGTATCAAATTTTCAAATTTTTTTTTTTTTATTTATATATTTTTTTTTTTTTTTTTTTCATTTTTTTCATTTTTTTCAGTTTTAAAAGTTTTAAAAGTTTTAAAGTTTATTGGTGAAGCAGCATCATTCATACTACAGCATGGCAGCCATTTGTTAAAGTCAACTATCCGTCATAGATAGTGACTCTGTACAAATAGATTGAAATTCATTCAATGGTCAAAATGGATCATACATTCTATTTATTACACAGAAACTTTATTGAAATGTTTACTAGTATTAAAACCGTTACAAGTATGAATCACAACGCATTGCCTCACATCACCATATTGGCAATGTTACGGAAGGTTCGAAAGTCGCCGCGTGGTTTTTATTGCAGTATTATTATTACATGTCCAGGCGGATTATATAACAGTAATATAATCCACGTTAATATGCTTGATATCCTTACATACATACAATACAAACACTCAAAGATCATGTTCTTACATTAAACAAACCAACTCAAAGATCTTAAAACAGCAAGCACGTACTTAATACGGCCGCTAAAACTTGCAACATTTTACGGATTACGACGAAAGTATGTTTTATAAATCTAAATTAATATTTTCATAATGTCCTACGGATAATTGCTCAACCTTAAAACTGGATTTTGCACAGCGTGTCGTTGTTTACATTGCGTAGAAGCAAATACAGAAACGATACATTTTGTTTTTCTACTGAACATACATGTTTTAATGAGAAAACCAAACTTACCCGGTTAACGATTCCTTGGTACGAAGATTAGCGCAATATTGTTTACTTAACTAACAGATTTTCTCAATGTGCAATTACGAACCAAAAGCAAAATTGTGTCAAATGAACGTAAAACATTCCTACCATCCGTCTGACTCGGCGTACGTTTTGAGAGAAAAAAATCCATAAAAAAACGAAATTGCACATAAATGATATTTTAGAGAGTTGATATTTTAAAGACTCCTCCAGGAGTACGGAATCTCGTACTTTCATTATAACGTAGTTACCACATAGCAACATCTTGGGTCTACATCTTGGGTCTACATTCTGTGCGATGAATTTTGTGATAAATGTTTATATTTCAGCTGATCGTTTATTCCGTCTGTGTTTTTTCTTCTACTTCAATGTTTAAAGAAAGGAACACATACTTGTACTTGTTGTTCCATGACTCGAATGCATGTAATTGTTTCTTGTTGCAATTTAAGACCAGTATACAAATGTACGCAATTCCTAGTATATCAGCACCTCTATATATCAAGCCGTGCTTCAAAGCTCAAACAAAAGCGAAAGAAAAGAATCGAGAAACGCATTTTTGAGAGCAAACAATCCCATTGCCCCTCTGTTTGAAAATAGATGATCACATGACACTGTCTTATAACGTCTAAATACCTTTCAAAATGTTGTTTACGTAAGCACCTACTGTCACAGACGTCATAAAATAATTCCTTGGTTACTAGCATCATAACATATTCCTAAAGAAAGAGTGGGCGAAGAATTTTATTTTCAAAACCTTACAACAGCGAGAAAGATTTAAGAGCATTTTGTCTGGCACCTTTTGATAACTCCTCGTAATTTGGTGCAATTGAATATCGTCCTTGGTTTTGTAAAGGTCGTTTCACAAAAGCGTGTAGCAATTTCTCACGTCCTGTTTTCCGTATACATAAATGATCTCGTGTCCAACCTGTTGAGAAACGTTTCGGACAGTCTACATGCTGATGATCTTGCCATCTGGAGTAGTGCTACATACGCCAAGTTAAGAATCCAGACGGTTAACCACAAGGTTGCTGAGTGGACAGACCAGTGTCAGCAAAACACTGTCAACAAAACAAAAAACAATCACATCGCTCTCCCGCTATCTCAAAAGAGGAAGTCAACTTACAAATTGGTGAACACCAAGTGCCACAGGTGCAGATATAAACATTCCTTAACACCACACTTGACTCTCGGCTGAAGTGTAAACCTCACATAGAAAACTTGCAATAGAGTCCACTAGAGAGGTCAAACTTGCTGGAACGAGCTGGTGAGCAAATTCAAAGATTCTACGGCTGGTCCACACAGGCACCATACGGCCCATATGGATTACTGCATCCAGAACCAGCAAAGCCAAACTGAACAAGGTCAAAGATTCAGTCCGTGTGGCCATGAAAACCACTTTAAAAAGTTAATCGAAAATATAACCAACCTTGAGCCACTCGAGACAAAGGGTGAGCACAAAGTGCTTTTGCAAGCAGAGACGGCTAAACGACTACGATCCCATCGGCTCCACACAAAGCTCAGAATCAGAACCAAGAACAAGCTGAAGCTAAATCGCATATTATTATGGATATACAATGAGGGAAAGCAGCCTCTCGTGAGATAAATGAGACGGTAGTACCTGAGACATGGGTTTCAATACAGGATGCTCCCAAAAGTAACATTGAACGTACTTATACATGGAATTAAAGGAAAGGAAAACAACACCAGACTCCTTAGAAAATATCTTACACTATAGTGGGTCGATGAACGATACCAAGGTCACGCCTGGATACAAGCATTCACTGATGGATCAGCAAAAAAGGCAGTTCAGAATGCAGGGAGTGGAGTCTACATCAAATCAAATTTCCAGAAATCTCCCCAATGTCCCTGTATCTCCCATGTCCAAATATGCTCCAGTTCCAGAGCCGAGATGCAAGTCCTCGCAAAGGCTACATTCCAACTGTCAGAGCAAAGACAAAATATTGTCTGTCTAATTGTCTTTCTAACAGATTCAATGTTGGCAGGGCCATCGGGTATCCTAACAAGACAAATGTAGTCAAACGTCAGTTTCCTGTCCGAACACAACAATGTGAACATGACCGGAAATGAAGCTGCCTGATGAAAAACTTGCGAAAGAAGCAACCAAGAAAACAAAACCGAAACCTCCTACATCATAATGTAGAAATAAAGACTCTGTTGAAGAACAGTTGCATGTAAGACTGGAATACCATGAACGGGGACTATATGCTCAATGAAGACACACTAAATAGGAACAATCAAGAACTGTCATCTTCTGTCTACGTACTAGACACTGTGTTCTGTGGAAGGAAACAGCTGGATGTCAGTGCGGGATTAGAGGAGCTGAGACCATTTCATATACTGCAAGTCTGATTCAATCAAGAGGAAGCACGACGGAAAGTTTGGCCCACAGACATGTCCTTCGGTGTAAAGCTGTGGGGAGATGCCAGCAACCTACAGAAGACGATCCAGTCCATCACCACATCCAAACTGAAGATATGAACGACAGTAGAAGATGAAACACAGAAGAAGTCTCCATATGTTTTGACAGAAGAGTGTGTCGTCTAATCGCGATTTCATAAGCTCATAGCTAGGGCATTTGTGGTCGTGTGGTCATTGTGTCTTTAAATCATAAGCCCCTTGTCTCGTGTGGTGTGGTTTCGAGTCCCATTCAGGGCATGGAGTGAGTATGCGAGGATTGCACGGCTAATGGATGTTTGGCAGTTCTAACAAGACAATATCGCTTCACCAGAGTAGCTACAATGCGTGAATAGTCATTACCTGACCCACGTTTTCTTAGTGATTGGCTCTTCACGCAAGGCTCCAAAACTATTTACAAAATTAGTAATCTTAATTTTCTTATTTAGCTGATTCTTTAAAGAATTTTTTAAAGATCTAAAGAAGTGTTAGACTAAGTTGCTTTGTGAATATCGCACATGGACATACTTGTCCAATGGTACTTTATACTCAGTGCAGCGTTAAAGCCTTGGTTTTCTGCAATACTATGATCAACACTATAAACCGAATCCTGACTATTTAACCCTTACCAGTGATGCCTCTCATCTCATCGGCGTCTTGCTCGGACATTTGTGATGTATTATTAACCATTTCATCCCCGAAACTGACAATGTACTTAAATAATTTATTAATATTGTTTAATCTTAGGCTGTGAAGCGTTACCAATACCACGGTACGTTACCAGGGACGCTAGTGTTATATATTCTTCCCGCCATTACGAAATAAATGACCCTCGACCAGTGATAAAAAGTCACATAAATTTTCAAATTTCTTAGAAAACATTCGTGTATTCTCTAGGTATACGATTACCGAATGATTATCCAAGTAGGCAACAGTCAAGCTTAATTTACCCGCAAGGATGTTGATGGTTTTAGCGGACCATACCGATGGCAATAAAACCTGCATTTTACGTAAATATGACACTTTTTCCGCTAAACTATGTCTTTAACTCATACTTAAGCAATTCAACTGGTAAAACATACCAGTGTGAAACATGTACCAGACATTAACATGATTGTATTTCCACTGTATGTGTAATAAAGTGAATATACATACAACATTAATCCATACATCATCAGTCTGTATAGTGCCTTCCAATCTCATGGTCATAGGTTCGTACTTCCATAGAAAAACGAGTATGCATACGTAAGGAAAACTTACATGTAGTAGGAACATATTTATACATTTATAAATAAATCAAGTGTTCATTATCGTAATGTGTACATAATATATTTATAAACATCTTCTATCTAACAAGGAAACATGGCCATTGGGCCTGGACTGCATTACGTATTATATACAATACACTGAAACTCGAAACATATAAGATAAATCCATTCCTTTAGAAGTATCTTTCGTATCTGCAAGAGCTCAGTTCTGCTACCCTTCTATCTTCATTTGCACATGTTCGTATCTCCAAGATGGGAAGTATCCGTTCTGCTACTCTTCTGTCTCCATTTACACGTGTTTGTACCTCCAATAGTGAAGAGCTCAATTCTGCTACTCTTCTATTTCCATTTACTTGTGTGTTCGGCATCTCCAGGAGTGAAGAGGTCAGTTCTGCTACTAATCTATCTCCATTTGCTTGTGTTTATATCTCTAAGATCAGAGAGCCCAGTTCTGTATCTTTTCTTTTCCATTTGCTTGTGTTTATATCTCTAAGATCAGAGAGCTCAGTTCTGCTACTCTTCTATCTCCATTTGCTTGTGTTTATATCTCTAATATAAAATCAGAGAGCTCAGTTCTGCTAATCCTCTTTCTCCATTATACATATTATGATGCAGACTTTGAAGGTGAGTAGAAAACAATCGTACTATTATGTAACCACGATCCTACAACAGTTCACAGAATTTAATGAACTGTAAACGGTAACAAACTGTTCGTATAAATTGTAACAGAAAACGAAAATTGAGGCATTTGTATGGATTTTAGGAGTGAAAATAATCATCGGGTTACATGTATTTATCGATTTTACTGGTTAACTTGTAGGTAAAGAAAACATCTTTATCCCTATTGATTTTCACAGAAATATGCAGGAATGGGAATTTTCCGAAATATTTTGAAAATTCAACTTCACCTAGATCTACCGAGTGTAGTCCATTCAAATACATGTATAAACACACTGCCAACGGATATGTTTAACACTAACGTTGTATAGTGAAACCGGATGATGGCTCTTGCTAATCATGACCATCTTTTTGTAACGCATTCTAAAAGATAATACTAGTATTAAGTCGGACAGGGAAGGCAGCACTCAACTTAACCAGCCGAGCACAGAAAACATTAAAAAAAACATACATGCCCAACACACAACCAATCGAGAAAATGAACTGCCCAAGTCCCAGCTGTCGAAAAAGCGGAATGAACTAGTTTCGGCAATCAAAAAGCTAAATGCCCAAGCTGAATTCCCGAGCTGAAAGACCTAGTTTCAACACTAAAACGGCTGAAATACCTAGTTTGAGCTGTCTGAAGTCCTAAAAAGTTACAGAATAACATTTAATAAAATAAAAGTTTAATACCATGGTTGCAGCTAAATGACATAGTTTCAGCTAAATTGATATACTCTTTATTAATTAGACCATATTGTATCATTGTTATTACACGCTCAAAATACTGTACACACACTCACAATTAAGACATGGTTAAACAAATTTAAAATAGATATACACATTCAAGTATTTTATCAAATATATACAGAGATAGAACTTGCATGATCATAGATTTACCACTGACAGTTACAAATAATATGGAATTGGTCAATCCAAACGTAAATTACTCTACAAGCCGATGCATCAGTGTTTCATGAACAACGTCACATACAACTGATTCCAGAACACTGACATTTACTAAGCCATAAAAAGAATGTTATTCTCATTGATTGTTACTTAGTACATTTATAAGACACGGATGGAAAACGTTTCCGTTTGTTTGTCACGTATGAGCAAGGGGCAGTACAAGTATCATTGTAACGTATTGTGTATGTCGCGGACAGGGATTGAACCTGTACTGTTAGTCTCTGTTTACTAGGTGGGTGCTCTAATCACTCGGTTACCGAGGACTGTGGTGGCGAAGTCAATGTCTAGGGTATTTAAGCAGTAGCGTGTTACTCATTGTCTCATATGTCGGTTTACGAAGATGTTCAGCATGCGTAAGGTCTTCGTCCTTTGTTGAAGCAAAATACTGTGAGGAGAATACAAGCTCACAGGTTTCAGTTCAATCCATATCTTGGTGTACAATGATGTACAAAAAATGTATATTAAGAGATGAATTTTGTACATAAGTTCATGGGTTTTGATATACTAAATAGTTAATACTTAATAGACGTCACGGGCGAAATAAGGTGCCATAAAACGATTTTTTTATCTAAAACATCTATTGTCTTTAGAAACATGTGCAAGTTTTATTTGTGTTTGCAGAAATTAGATATGTGATAAATAGACATTGAAACTGTAAATTTCTTTTTGAACACGCTGTATGTACATGTATTATTTATTTATTTATTTGAACATAATGATAACTGTATTCATGTACTTGTATATTGTAGATAAGCAGTAAACGTTGAAACGGCGATCATTCCTGTGAAGTTTTGTTAAATTCCATCAATTGATTTAAGAGAGGTAAATAAAAGGAATTATTGACAGACGACTGACGACGACGGACGCCGGGCAACCACCTATACTA
Source organism: Spisula solida (assembly GCA_947247005.1). Lineage (NCBI taxonomy): Eukaryota > Metazoa > Mollusca > Bivalvia > Venerida > Mactridae > Spisula > Spisula solida. The sequence continues at coordinate 4,201,449 of OX365949.1, read as the reverse complement.
ATAGCTGGGCAGTGATGAGCTAAAACTCTAATGAATTGCCGAAATAATGATATCGGCAAGACTGCTTAATAATTATACTGGCTTGACATTTAGCATTGATGTGAATACTTCTTCTTAGAGGTGAAAGTTGGAAAGATTTTATTAAATTGTTCAAAACTTTCAGTAGCACAGACAGGTGCGAGTCTTTATACGATATCGTAGAGAAGTGCATTACGTGTAAGCTTGATTTGTTTACATGATTGGGCATTCTGACACGAATTTTGTTTACACCGATAATGGGTAAAGGAGATGAGAGCGGGTGATTGAAAACGTAGATATCGCTGGCTAGATTTCTAACAGATAAAGAAATGTACACTGTACATCAGTCATTGCATTGAAGCAATTAACCATTATCATTAGTATTTATACAATTAATTTTTGTAAGCGTTATCAATTGTATACATCGAAGATTGTATATACACTCAGAGTACCCTACTTTGTCAGTGATTGTGTGTTAAATATTTCGGGTGCTACATTTGTCTTGGAAAAACTTTCTATGGTGTAATATTTGATGGGTGTTTTTGCCTTGGTACAAATTGGGAAATTGCATGAAGTTATTTCATCATAACCGTGATTTTTCAGGACATAATTTCAACCGCGATGAAAGACTTATTATAATTTATGTTCATTACCAATGTTATCTATAATGTATTTATTTCTTAAACAAAAACCACAACAGAAACAAATTAAGTTATTGTTGAGGTGTTGTGAGTTGACTTTACTGTGAAATCGGCATCTGACCCTATGAGTATATAGCTTGTGTTCATGTTCAACTCAATTTCGTTCGTTCTCAAACTTTTAATGTTTCAAACAGTAAAATGTCTTATAATTTACTAGAACTTTTATATTACATTGAAAGCCTTAAAGAAAGCAGAGCAATATTTTTTGGTATAGTGAAGATTATTTAATCGTTGGACTTTCTAGGAGCTAATCAAGCTGAGCTACTACAGACTGTTACAGAGTTAGTAGCCCGACACTTTGCAATGCCATCCTTACGTATCTATAATGTGTGTTCGAGCATTGTATATTCGTGTGCATGTATAGTAAATTTATTATACATTAGCGTATGTTAATACTCAGGACATGGCTCAGTGGAAATTGCATTCGGTACAACAACCCCAATCAATATACATTGTACATGTAGAGTATATAACAAAATAATGACAATACATTCCGATTATACCTTCAGCATTTTCCATCTGTTTGTGACGGAGGTTTGATGACGAAGGTTTTGTGATTTGTTAGAATAAGTCTCAAGATTCGTATTAAAATTCTTTAACGAATAGATCAATACAAGATGTGAACCTCATAGTAGTAATAATAAATATTTGAATGTTCTTGTTTAAGTTAAATGCGATCCTCAAAAATATAATAGAAATGCAAGTAATAAATCTAAAAACTTAGAATGTTATTATTTTAGTAAAATGTTATCCTAAAAAATACCATATAATAGAAATTCATGTTATAAGTCTAAAAACTTAGAATGTTATTGTTTAAGTTAAATGCGATCCTCAAAAATACCATATAATAGAAATGCATGTAATAAGTCTAAAAACTTAGAAATTTTATTGTTTTAGTAAATAGACATGTTTGTATGAGTCTTGTGGATTGTATACATAGGGAAACATAAGATGTTGTCAGTAATTTATGTTAGATCAATTTAGAGTCTGCTTAGATGTGCTAGACTCATTATAGTCTCTATTTTCTACGTTTACCATCCTTTGCATACAAGCTAGAATGAATATTTTTACTGTAAAATACTTGTATGATTGTCTTTGATCAGTTCGGTATGTTTATTTATGTTGTATATTCTCTTCGCAAATTTCCATTTCTTGTCATTATCGGTACAAAAAATGAAAAGCATGTCTATAGAAAAATCTGCTCTCACGAAATCATTGAATTTGCAGAAATGATGTTGAAGCTTCCCTCGCAGCAGTGAGTTTCGTCACCGAACGTCTACCAGCTACCAGCATCAGTTTACTTTCATAATAAATAGTTCAACAAAACTTCCGGAACAAAATACTCGTGCAACGTCTGCGGTCTTCCATGTAGTGGTACATGCACATATTTTCATAGCACTTCCATTATTTCTACGTATATTAGGTAACTAATTAAGTAATTATGATACTAGTATACTATGTTGTATATCAACGTCTATGTTAAGTTGTTGTTGTGGTTTGTTGGTTTTTCAGTTAAAGTATTATGTTATTAACAAAATCAATGGTCACGAGTTTTTCATGTGCTCTTTTTTGAGCATTTCGTGCCCTGTTGTTTGTGTTGAGTACTGCCTCTAGTTTTGTATTTCAACATAAATTACTAGCGAGTGATGCTGGATCAGATTTTAAACTCCAAAACCGTCAATAGTGATAATTTTCTCACTAGAAAAGTCATTCAAAAGTCGTCAACATAACAGACAACAAAAAACAGAAAACAGACAACAAACAACAAGGCACTAAAGGCACAAAAAGAACATTGTACAAAATGATAAAGATACGTAGTAAAACACTACAAAGGGAAGGTAGTAGACAACTGAAACAGACGAGTACATTTAAGCATAAAAACAACACAGACCATAATTACCCGGTACAATGTCCATCGCACAACTGAACAAGAAAACAAATGGCTAGCTATGCATGAAAGTGGTTCAGTCAATATGACGTATAATAAGATTTAATGACGTTTGATTGATTATTTAAATTTCAAAAGTATTACTATACAACTTAACATCAGACCTAGCACAATTTTCTGCGGTACGTCAGTACATAAAAGCATGTAACATATAACTCATCAATACGAAGACAATGTTTTATGCACTCGTGAAAGCTCGAACATTTCCGTTTGTCTCCGGTAAAGTAACTGCATAAAGACCGAAATGATCAGAATGTATTTTATGCTGATAAACGATTATTTATCACGGTGTTGTTGTATTCCATGATCTCAAAATGGTTTACGACACCAACAATTAATGACTTACTGCATTGTTTGCTAACTTTATTGTATTTAGAGGTCCACAATGCAAAACATTGTCATAATAACATACATGGTGGATTAGGCTCAGCAAAACCCTTGTTAAAATGACGTATTATGACGTTTCTGGTAGTTATCAGAAAATAAACACGGGCCCGTAATTTATGATAATGTCTACCAAAACGTCATCAGCGTCGATGTTTTTTTTCTTTTTGCAATAATTATTGGTTACTCAGCATTCCCATGTGTTGGATAAAAAATATGTGATGTTCGATTTTGCATTAATTCTTTCTCCACAGTGGGTTGCGCATGCGAGTAGACGCATAAACTGGGGAAAATCCACAGTGTTTTACTTTTGGCTAATACTAGTACTGGGAGGTTGTTTTCATACACGTATGCTATAAATTTCGTAAACATTTGCCATTAAATTGTCGACAAATTTAACCATTCCAAACTCGTCTGCAACGTGAAATATTAACTACGCGAATTGGCTGTGTTGGTGTGAAAAAGTAAAACTTTGGTGGCGCAAAAGTTGGTCAACTTACATTTTTTTAATTTCAATGATTTGTATTTATTGTAATCGCAAGAGAACTGACACTTTTTATTACTAAGTTACCTTGCATTAATATTTGGCTAATTAAGACAAGCGTTAAGAAGCCTGGCAATTGTATTCCTCGATCATATCAATTATATGTGTAAACTTTCAAGTTACTAACTACAGTTTAGTCACTTGCGTATTAGGTAGACCTGTGTACACAATTAATTATTTGCATAATGTTAGTGTACTTGCATAATTTTAGTGTACTTGAACAATTTTAGTGGATTTGAATGATTTTAGTGTACTCGAATGATTTTAGTGCACTTGCAAATAGTAAAGTGCAATGATCTTGTATAATGAATCTTGGAGAACGACGTCGTACAGTATGGGTTCGAATCCCATTGCAAACTATTTATTCTGTTGTATGTATAAGCACAGGAATTTGAAGTTCTACCAATAAAATATTATACAAGTCGGTCCATCTCACATCCCTCTTCATTTATATATGTATGTAATAGAAGGAACGCAACGCCTTCCCCCTCTAAAATGAAATCCCGTAGCCAGTGCTCACAAAATAAAAGATACAAGCGATCAAGTAAGCTCATTTGACGAAGATTCCTTTTTAGAGGGGGAAGACGTTGCGTTCCTTCTATTATATACATATATAAATGAAGAGGGGTGTGAGATGGACCGACTTGTATAATATTTTATTGAAAGAACTTCAAAATCCTGTGGTATGATATCTGAACACGAAAATAATGTTGCCGAATGTATCTATATTACAATGATATGCCGCTCATTCAATTCTTTCACATTATGATATAAGCTTGTAATTTATACTGAATGAATAACTAACATGTATGTATGTTGTTTGTATGATACATGTATACACAATGTATGTTGCAAATTGACCAAAGGCATATACGTGTGTACCTGTATAGTTAAGTTGCCAATATTGTTAATAAACCTGGAACCGTAATTATAGTGTTTTTGCATCATCTTTAGCTTTACTGCTCTTGCATTACTTTAGTGTTCTTTTATAATTTCAGTACAGTTGCTGCATGATAATTGTATTGTTCTTATATATTTTAACGCACACGTGTATAATTCACGTGTATTCATATTGTTGTTTTTTACTGTCACCATCTTACATTCACTCTCAGTTGAAGTGTTGCTTTATACCATTACGGATACCACATCCAGGGCTCTTGACTTGCACCATTCTCTGTAAACTGTTTCATTGTGTTTTTTTGCTGTGTAGATTGGTTCTTCGTGTTCAGTTATTGGTGTTTAGATAATATAGAATATCCTGTATGAAAAAAATCCAAATAGAATCTATTATAAATACGTCGTGTGGTTTGATTGTGGTATGTTGAGTTTTTATGTTTTCTGTGTCGGCTAGTTAAGTTGAGTGCTGCCTTCCCTGTCCGATTTTCTGTTATCTTCTTGGTCTTTAACAAGTAGCATACACTTGTGTTATGAGGACATATGTTCGATATTTCACGGTGTCCTCTGTCCGTAATGGTCGGTGTGTAACAATGACTCTTTGCTCTACTTGACTATAACGGATTCCATGGAAAAATGAAACATATACCATACAGACAAGTCGTATGTATGACACTTTTGTGGACAGGACTCTGGAACCCATAGTGGCACGCATATGCTGATTATATAAAGGAACTAAGCTCTTATGGCGATACACACCATCTAGTTTTGGTCAAAAACAAATCAAACATAAAACTACTAGAGCGCAAACAAGACCAAAATATCAAAATTCTGACACTTTCAGGGGCCATAACTTTAGAACATATTGTTTGATATACCGATTATTGGCTCAAGACAAGAACTCAGCCCTTGTGGTGATACGCAGATTTTGTTTAAATCGAATCATAAATGAAACCCCTATCGTGCAGACAAAGGATTTGACGACTGTCAACAAACAAAGAGTGGTCACACAAACCTCATCTTGTCACTTTGTGGTCACACAGTCTGGTCACTTCAGGGGTCATAACTCTATATCGCATAGTGGAATGGTCTGGTCACTTCAGGGGTCATAACTCTATATCGCATAGTGGAATGGTCTGGTCACTTCATGGGTCATAACTCTATATCGCATAGTGGAATGGTCTGGTCACTTCAGGGGTCATAACTCTATATCGCATAGTGGAATGTAGTCATGTCTAGTGTGCAATCATATCACGATGTTATACAAGATGTCTGCAAGTTTGGTTTGAATCGAATCATGAATACTACGTCTACCAAAATAGTTAGCTAATTCCTGATCATGCTAGGGACTGTAAAGCTAGAACACATGGTTCAACAAATGCTTTTGGCAATACCAGTTGTCCTTTAGGGACTATAACTCAATGACCTGTTGTGTAACATAGCCCTTTCAAGACCCAAACCAAGCTTTTATCAGGTGTGTGAAGTTGGCTCTGAGATCGTTAATCGAAGATCGACATTCAATACAGACCTAGGTGCTAATACAGATCCAGCTCTGAAATCGACATTGGCAATATAAGGTGAGCTAATACAGACCCAGTGGCCAATACAGATCCAGCTCTGAGATCGACATTCGCAAAAAAAGGCCTGTGAATACAGATCTGAGTTTGAATACAGAGCCAGGTCTGACATCGTCATTCGATGTACACCGACGGCGAATACAGACCTAGGACCGAATACCGACCCAGCTCTGAGATCGACATTCGCAAAATAATGCCTATGAATACAGATCTGAGTTTGAATACAGAGCCAGGTCTGACATCGTCATTCGATGTACACCGACGGCGAATACAGACCTAGGACCGAATACCGACCCAGCTCTGAGATCGACATTCGCAAAATAATGCCTATGAATACAGATCTGAGTTTGAATACAGAGCCAGGTCTGACATCGTCATTCGATGTACACCGACGGCGAATACAGACCTAGGACCGAATACCGACCCAGCTCTGAGATCGACATTCGCAAAATAATGCCTATGAATACAGATCTGAGTTTGAATACAGAGCCAGGTCTGACATCGTCATTCGATGTACACCGACGGCGAATACAGACCTAGGACCGAATACCGACCCAGCTCTGAGATCGACATTCGCAAAATAATGCCTATGAATACAGATCTGAGTTTGAATACAGAGCCAGGTCTGACATCGTCATTCGATGTACACCGACGGCGAATACAGACCTAGGACCGAATACCGACCCAGCTCTGAGATCGACATTGGCAAAATAATGCCTGTGAATACAGATCTGAGTTTGAATACAGAGCCAGGTCTGACATCGTCATTCGATGTACACCGACGGCGAATACAGACCTAGGACAGAATACCGACCCAGCTCTGAGATCGACATTCGCAAAATAATGCGTATGAATACAGATCTGAGTTTGAATACAGACCCAGGTCTGACATCGTCATTCGATGTACACTGGCGGCGAATACAGACCTAGGACCGAATACCGACCCAGCTCTGAGATCGACATTGGCAAAATAATGCCTGTGAATACAGATCTGAGTTTGAATACAGAGCCAGGTCTGACATCGTCATTCAATGTACACCTACGGCGAATACAGACCTAGGACCGAATACCGACCCAGCTCTGACATCGATATTCGCAAAATAAGGCCTGTGAATACAGATCCGAGTTTGAATACAGAGCCAGGTCTGACATCGTCATTCAATGTACACCTACGGCGAATACAGACCTAGGAAAGAATACCGACCCAGCTCTGAGATCGATATTCGCAAAATGAGGCCTGTGAATACAGATCCGAGTTTGAATACAGAGCCAGGTCTGACATCGACATTCGATGTACAACTATGGCGAATACAGACATAGGATCGAATACCGACCCAGCTCTGACATCGACATTCCATGTAAAGCGACGGCGAATACAGACCTAGGATCCAATACCGACCCAGCTCTGACATCGACATTCGATGTATAGCGACGGCGAATACAGACCTAGGATTGAATACCGACCCAGCTCTGAAATCAACATTCGCAAAATAAGGCCTGTGAATACAGACCTAAGTTTGAATACAGACCCAGGTCTGACATCGTCATTCGATGTACACCTACGGCGAATACAGACCTAGGACCGAATACCGACCCAGCTCTGAGATCGACATTCGCAAAATAAGGCCTGTGAATACAGACCTAAGTTTGAATACATACCCAGGTCTGACATCGTCATTCGATGTACACCTACGGCGAATACAGACCTAGGACCGAATACCGACCCAGCTCTGAGATCGACATTCGCAAAATAAGGCCTGTGAATACAGACCTAAGTTTGAATACAGACCCAGGTCTGACATCGTCATTCGATGTACACCTACGGCGAATACAGACCTAGGACCGAATACCGACCCAGCTCTGAGATCGACATTCGCAAAATAAGGCCTGTGAATACAGATCTGAGTTTGAATACAGAGCCAGGTCTAACATCGACATTCGATGTACAACTATGGCGAATACAGACATAGGATCGAATACCGACCCAGCTCTGACATCGACATTCGATGTATAGCGACGGCGAATACAGACCTAGGATCGAATACCGACCCAGCTCTGAGATCGACATTCGATGTACAGCGACGGCGAATACAGACCTAGGATCGAATACCGACCCAGCTCTGAGATCGATATTCGCAAAATAATGCCTATGAATACAGATCTGAGTTTGAATACAGAGCCAGGTCTGACATCGTCATTCGATGTACACCGACGGCGAATACAGACCTAGGACCGAATACCGACCCAGCTCTGAGATCGACATTGGCAAAATAATGCCTGTGAATACAGATCTGAGTTTGAATACAGAGCCAGGTCTGACATCGTCATTCGATGTACACCGACGGCGAATACAGACCTAGGACCGAATACCGACCCAGCTCTGAGATCGACATTCGCAAAATAATGCCTATGAATACAGATCTGAGTTTGAATACAGAGCCAGGTCTGACATCGTCATTCGATGTACACCGACGGCGAATACAGACCTAGGACCGAATACCGACCCAGCTCTGAGATCGACATTCGCAAAATAATGCCTATGAATACAGATCTGAGTTTGAATACAGAGCCAGGTCTGACATCGTCATTCGATGTACACCGACGGCGAATACAGACCTAGGACCGAATACCGACCCAGCTCTGAGATCGACATTGGCAAAATAATGCCTGTGAATACAGATCTGAGTTTGAATACAGAGCCAGGTCTGACATCGTCATTCGATGTACACCGACGGCGAATACAGACCTAGGACCGAATACCGACCCAGCTCTGAGATCGACATTGGCAAAATAAGGCCTGTGAATACAGACCTAAGTTTGAATACAGACCCAGGTCTGACATCGTCATTCGATGTACACCTACGGCGAATACAGACCTAGGACCGAATACCGACCCAGCTCTGAGATCGACATTCGCAAAATAAGGCCTGTGAATACAGATCTGAGTTTGAATACAGAGCCAGGTCTAACATCGACATTCGATGTACAACTATGGCGAATACAGACATAGGATCGAATACCGACCCAGCTCTGACATCGACATTCGATGTATAGCGACGGCGAATACAGACCTAGGATCGAATACCGACCCAGCTCTGAGATCGACATTCGATGTACAGCGACGGCGAATACAGACCTAGGATCGAATACCGACCCAGCTCTGAGATCGATATTCGCAAAATAATGCCTATGAATACAGATCTGAGTTTGAATACAGAGCCAGGTCTGACATCGTCATTCGATGTACATCGACGGCGAATACAGACCTAGGACCGAATACCGACCCAGCTCTGAGATGGACATTGGCAAAATAATGCCTGTGAATACAGATCTGAGTTTGAATACAGAGCCAGGTCTGACATCGTCATTCGATGTACACCGACGGCGAATACAGACCTAGGACCGAATACCGACCCAGCTCTGAGATCGACATTCGCAAAATAATGCCTATGAATACAGATCTGAGTTTGAATACAGAGCCAGGTCTGACATCGTCATTCGATGTACACCGACGGCGAATACAGACCTAGGACCGAATACCGACCCAGCTCTGAGATCGACATTGGCAAAATAATGCCTGTGAATACAGATCTGAGTTTGAATACAGAGCCAGGTCTGACATCGTCATTCGATGTACACCGACGGCGAATACAGACCTAGGACCGAATACCGACCCAGCTCTGAGATCGACATTCGCAAAATAATGCCTATGAATACAGATCTGAGTTTGAATACAGAGCCAGGTCTGACATCGTAATTCAATGTACACCTACGGCGAATACAGACCTAGGACCGAATACCGACCCAGCTCTGAGATCGATATTCGCAAAATAAGGCCTGTGAATACAGATCCGAGTTTGAATACAGAGCCAGGTCTGACATCGACGTTCGATGTACAACTTTGGCGAATACAGACATAGGATCGAATACCGACCAAGCTCTGACATCGACAATCAATGTGTTCCGACGGCGAATACAGACCTAGGATCGAATACCGACCTAGCTCTGACATCGACATTCGATGTATACCGACGGCGAATACAGACCTAGGATCGAATACCGACCCAGCTCTGAGATCGACATTCACAACATAATGTGGGCGAATACAGATATGAGTTTGAATACAGAGCCAGGTCTGACATCGTTATTCGATGTTAACCGACGGCGAATACAGACCTCGGATTCAATACCGACCCAACTATGACTTCGACAATCATTATTTACCGACGGCGAATACAGACCCAAGTGTGAATACAGATCCATCTCTGAGTTCGTCATTCGCAAAATACGTTGAGGGGAATACCGAGCTGGGATGCAATATTATTGACAGCCAGAAACCAAGGAAACAATATATTTTACATGCTTTATATTTGTTGTTAAATGCATGAAATCTGTAAAAGCAACATCAATACATACCGTTTTATTTATTTCTTAATTATAAACTAATAGTGAATGACCAATATAAATGAGTTCTAATTAAATACATTGCAAATTTACCATAGTTTTCATTGATTATTTAAAATTTATTTTAAAGGGAAGTAATAAAGCCTTAACAATCAACGTCACTGCTACGCATCCACAGTTTAATGCATAGACCGATGACGAATACAGACCTAGGATCGAATACCGACCCACCTCTGAGATCGACATTCACAAAATGTGGTTGGTGAATACAGATCTGATTTTGAATACAGACCCAGGTCTGACATCGACATTAGATATGAAACGACAGCGTATACAGACCTAGAATCGAATACCGATCAAGCTCTGACATCGACATTCGCGAAATGTGGTTGGTGAATACAGATCTGAGTTTGAATACAGAGCCAGCTCTGACATCGGCATTCGATATGAACCGACAGCGAATACAGACCTAGGATCGAATACCGATCCAGCTCTGAGATCGACATTCGCAATATAAGGTGCGTGAATACATATCTGAGTTTGAATACAGAGCCAGGTCTGACATCGACATTCGAGGTATACCCACGGTGAATACAGACCTAGGATCCAATACCGACCCAGCTCTGAGATCGACATTCGCGAATTGTGGTTGGTGAATACAGATTTGAGTTTGAATCAGATCCAAGTCTGACATCGACATTCGATGTAAACCGACATCGAATACAGACCTAGGATCGAATACCGATCCGGCTCTGAGATCGACATTCGCTAAATAAGGTTGGTGAATACCGAGCTGCGTTTTTATAGAGAGCCAGCTCTGACATCAAAATTCGATGTATACTGACGTCGAATACAGACCTGCGGTCGAATACCGGTCCAGATATGAGATCAACTTTGCTAAATAAGGATGGTGAATACAGATCTTAGTTGGAATACAGATCCAGCTATGACATCGACGTTCGGTGTATACAGCCGGCTAATCAAGACCAAGGGTCGAAAGTCGATCCAGCTCCGAGATCGACATTCTCAATATAGGGCCGGTGAATGCAGGTCTTGGGTTGAATACAGAGTCTGAGATCGACATTCGTTGTATACCGACGGCGAGTACAGACCTACTATCGAATACCGACCCAGTTCTGAGATCGACATTCGCAATATAAGACCGTTGAATACTCAGCTGAGTTTGAATACAGACCCGGCTCTGACATCGACATTCGCAATATATGGCCGTTGAATACCGAGCTGAGTTTGAATACAGAACTAGGCCTGACATCGACATTCCATTTATCTCGAAGGCTAATGCAGACCAATGTTTGAATAATGATCCCGCTCTGAGATCGACATTCAATATATTCCGATGTCTAATGCACACCAAGGTCCGAATGCAGACAGAGTGCAGACCTAATGCAGACCGAATGCAAATCAGCTCTGAGAGCGACATTTTTTGACATCGGGCATAGCCTCTATTTGCCAGTCTGCGTTCTGTTGAAATATGGTGTACAAATGAGTGCCTTCACCCGGGTCGCAAGATTAGAAGAAAAGTGCTTTAACCACTAAACCTCGGAAACAATAATTCGATATATACCTATATCGAATGCAAAACCAGGTCCGAATGCAGACCTAGCTCTTACATTGAGATTCGATATATACCTTCTGCACAAACAGGCCCTAGGTTGAATATAGCTCCGACTTAAGCAGTATGCAGAACTTACTTTGAATCTTTGTGTTCCGTTTGAACAACACAGAGCTTAAAACAACAGTTTACGTTTTTCTTCTCTGACCGATTTGAACTAGACGCACTTGACACCTTTTTTGGTCGTATGATGTCTTTCTTGATAGGGTGCCAAAACTTCTACGAGGGATGTTCAATATACAATATTACAGTGATCAAAAAAAACTTCAAGGCGTCATAATTGCTTTAAATAATTTCAAACCCATTTTGTACTTTGTGGTTGTCGTCCATTTTACACACACCACCGGGAGTGATTACTCGAACCTTGCCGATCACAACACCATGCACTGGTACATTTTCGGATGGATGAGGATCAACTTTAATGTCAAGAATATTTAGCTAAAATAACAACAACTCATGTTCCATTCCATGAGGACAACTTTTGTGCTAGTACACTATTATTCCTCATAACATATCTCATATCTAAACGACCAGGTTTCCATAGTGTATTGACTACTTCTTATTTTAGTCTTGTAGGCCTAGTATGTATACAAGTATCATTACATTTGCAAAATGTTCGGTTAGTACATTGCTTATAAATGGGGCACACATCTAATCGTCATCCGATGATCGATCGGCATACCCATTACCTAAGTGGACCGGAGGCCGGACGGACATCGGCTGGTCTTCGTGGAATTGTCGGATTAAATCAGAACGTGGCGTAGGGTCAAAGTGATATTTCCGTGATGATCCAATGTGTTTTTATGTCCCTCAACCGTTCCCGTCCGCCATTCTTGACCAAGGAGCAAATGTTAACCAGCGGCCGATGCTCAGTGTATACACTATGCCTATACACAGGTTAAATAGTTATGGTATACGGACACCAGCCAGCCAGTGTGACCAAGGTATAAGCTAATTTTCTAACTCATAACATGTCGTAATAACCCGATTATCTGCAAAAAACGTCACATCGCAATCAGAAGCTAATCAAGGAAATCTATGGTTAAGATACATACGCATAATTGAACAGTCCTCTTTGTACATGCATATTGTTTGCGCTCTACTAGGTGTTGGTGTCGAAATTCAAGGTCGCAATTATAGTGCAAACACATTAACCTTGTAATCGAACATTCGTTAAAGCATCATTTAACCGTTTACTAATTGTCAATAACTTAAAATGATATTTGTTTCCATCAGCAAAAAGTATTGCGATTATGTACACGGTATACTATAAACACAAATCTAAATATCCAACAAGACACGATTATCTCGAGGAAATTGATACTTGTCGTGCAATATATCGATGCATAAAATGTGAGAACTAAGTTCATTTGGTTGGACTATAACTGTGGTTTACTTGGTGCATTCATTTCGCGGCAAACCTGTCTTAATGAAGACAAACTATATAGTACCTGGCCCATATCGTATATAATATATACACAATATGTACGTACATAACAACTAGATGGTCATTCACCAAATTGCAAATAACCTTTGCACAATACATGCTAGCAAATGTAGAGTATGATACATATTATAAAATTCGTAAAAGCTACTGCATTTTGTTCTAGGTGAAATAAAAATAAAAATTTTGGCTAGCAATTGTTATGGTAAGGTATGACCTTAACCGATCGAGGTTTAGAAGCGGATCACCGGCGGTACCAGCGCTATGACTGGACTTTGAACAAAATAAGGCAGATTAGTAATCGAAAGGATTGATATACATGTTCATAAAATATACAAAAGTAATCCGATTGATTTCAAATTTGCTCAATTTTTGCATTTTATACTTGTTTAACTAGTGATATATCAACACTGATGTTTGAAAAGTCTGAATGGCTTTAGCTGTACAGGAAATCTGCCATGTTCCAAATACTCTTGAAGAGGGCATTTTACTGGTACTATGCCCCATACAGTGTTACTGAATTTTGCTGTTGGACGTGTTAAGTGGGAAAGTCAAATATGTAGCTATTTTAAATATCTAAATATGTTGTTTTTTCACAGAACAAATAAATTCAGAATAATTCATCATTTGTCGTTTAAAACTATGTATTTTAGATGTATGACGTCATATCCCTGATACTATAATACGAACAACAAAAATAAAACAATGGTGGTAATTTCATGTAAGCAGAATTACATGAAAAGGACAACATGTGTGAGTTTTCTTTTTTTGTTTATAATGAGGGTATAACATTACCCCATCCACTTTTTAAAAGTTAGTGTCGAACATAAAAAGTCTTGTAAAAATATACATGAGGCAAAAAGGATTAAAATCCTCCGACGAAAGAACCATCATGTCATATTCTAGAAATGTTGACATATTCAGAATAAATTAGTGAATAATTCGCTAGTATGCATCCAGTATTCATTAGGATGTATGTGTGGTATTTTGGGTTTCGCGTTTGATTCATTTGTATAGCTATAGTTTAATAATAATTTAGCGGTTTCAAAATTACAGATTGTCATTTATGAGTATAATGGTACATATTCGAATAATATGAATTTAAATCCAATCCGCCTGAATGACATTTGAAAACAACGCTCAGAAACCGTATGAGCCCATATAACATAATTGTATTGCGTAATTATGAGACAAGTATTGTCCAGTGCAATAAAACATGTCCTGTTTGAATATCAATGAACTGAAAACGCATTCATTTTTAACGAAACCGTTTCCATCTCATTGATATTGACAAATGTCTAGCTGAGAGTAGTAAACCCTCGTTATGAATATCATCTCACACATGGGTCATTAAAATTATGTCAATAAAGTAATCATTGAAAAAGTACATGTGTTTAAACAATTACAAAAATCACCTTTGTCTATATGCACAAAGTTACCATTTTAAATTGTTTCAAACGTCACATGAGTTAAGGTGTTATACATATAATGTTTTCACGTCTGCGTCGCTGCATATATAGTACACTAAAGGAACCTTTAGTAACAATCCACAATCCACCCACAGCAAACTTAGGCTATGAGACCAAAGGGGGGTCTTAATTTTCCCCCGTATTAGGGAATTTTGCTGACAATTATTTTCTGACTGCCCTATGTCTACTGATCAAAAACTACTTTGTTAGTCCTAGAAAATAGTACTTTGTATATTTGTTATTTTACGAGGTATACAAAAAGAAATTAAGAGAACTTTTGTTATCTTGTCAAGAAAGAGAACTGTGTATCCGGACGGAGTATTCCAGCCAACCCCAAAAGAACCACCCTGAATAACGACAAGGTATTATGTTAATAAAAAGACTACAGATATAGTCTTGATTAATACAAAACTCATCTTAGTTATATTATATGATAATTTGAACACCGTGATACTCTATTTAAATGTTTCAAAGCAAGGCTTGAATCACACACATCCATCCACATAACAAGCAGAAGTTGGCTATGTTAGAGTAATTGTGATAATAATAATATAAATGAAAGTCTGCGAGTGTGCCATAAACAGACGCAGACATATGCAATGGACTCCTAAGAGTTCCTAGAGGCCAAAACTATCATTTTCTCCATTGTCACCGAAATTCCTGAAAGTCCTCAAGTGTGTCATTAACAGTCGCAGACAGATGCAGTGAGCTCCTAAGTGTTCCTAGAGGCCAAAAATGTCATTTTATCAATTGGCAACAAAGTTCCTGAAAGTATGCGAGAGTGTCAGAAACAGTCGCAGACCGATGCAAAGGACTCCTATGGAGAACAAAAGTGTCATTTTTGTCAATTTGCACCAACATTCAGGAGAGACTGCGATGGGTGTCCGAAACAGTCGCAGACCGATTGAATGGACTCATGAAGGTCCCTAAATGTCAAAAATACCATTTTCTAAAAAGGCACGAACATTCCTGAAAGTCGATGAGTGTGTCAGAAACAGTCGCAGACCGATGTAATGGACTCGTAAGGGTCCCTAGATGCCAAAACTGTGATTTGTTCAATTGGCACCAACATACCAGAAGTCTGCGAACATGTCAGAAACATTCGCAGACCGATACAATGGATACCTTAGGGCCTCTAGATGTCAAAAATATCATTTTCTGAATTGGCACCAAAATTCATGAAAGTCTGCGATAGTGTAAAAAAACAGTCGCAGACCGATGCAATTGACTCCTAACAGAGCTTAAAGGTCACACATATAAAACAATCAAATGGCACCAAAATTCCTGAACGTCTGCGAGGGTGCCAGATATAGTCGCAGACTGATGCCATGAAATCCTAAATCTAATGTTGATGTCAGAGCTGGCTTTGTATTTAAACTCAGATCAGTATTCGCACACCTTATTTGCGAATGTCGATGTCAGAGTTGGGTCGGCATTTGAAGTCGTATATTGCGAACATCGATCTCAGAGCTGAATCGGTATTCGATTCTAGGTCTGTATTCGCTGTCGGGTTACATCGAATGTCGATGTCAGACTTGGATCTGTATTCAAACTCAGATCTGTATTCACTAAGCTCATTTCACGAATGACGATCTCAGAGCTAGATCGGTAATCGACCCTATGTCTGTATTCGCCGTCGGTATTCGTAGAATGTCAAGCTGGCTCTATATTCAAGCTTAGATATGCATTGACCCAGCTAATTCCGCGAATATCGATCTCACAGTTGGGTTGGTATTCGATCATAGGTCTGTATTGGCTGTCGGCTCACATCGAAATTCGATGTCAGACCTTGATCTGTATTCAAGCTCGGTAGTCACAGGCCTTAATTTGCGAATGTCGATCTCAGAGCTTGGTCGGTATTGGAACCTAGGCCTGTATTCGCCGTGCGTATACATTGAATGTCTATGTCAGACCTAACACTGTATTGGAACCTAGGTCTGTATTCGCCGTGGGTATACATTGAATGTCGCTGTCAGTTGAGTCGGTATTCGATCATAGGTCTTTATTCGCCGTCGGTATACATCGATTGTCTATGTCAGGGCTTGGTCGGTATTTGATCCTAGGTCTGTATTCGCCGTAGGTATACATCGAGTGTCGATCTCAGAGCTGGATCGGTATTCGACCCTAGGTCTGTATTCGCCTTCGGTAAACGTCGAATGTCTATGTCAGAGCTGGCTCTGTATTCAAACTCAGACCTGTATTCACCCGCCTTATTTTGCGAATGTTGATGTCAGAGCTGGGTCGGTATTCGATCCTAGGTCTGTATTTGCTGTCGGTTCATATCGAATGCCGATGTCAGAGCTGGCTCTGTATTCAAACTCAGATCTGTATTCACCCACCTTATATTGCTAATGTCGATCTCAGAGCTGGGTCGGTATTCGGTCCTAGGTCTGTATTCGCCGTAGGTGTACATCGAATGACGATGTCAGACCTGGGTCTGTATTCAAACTTAGGTCTGTATTCACAGGCCTTATTTTGCGAATGTCGATCTCAGAGCTGGGTCGGTATTCGGTCCTAGGTCTGTATTCGCCGTAGGTGTACATCGAATGACGATGTCAGACCTGGGTCTGTATTCAAACTTAGGTCTGTATTCACAGGCCTTATTTTGCGAATGTCGATCTCAGAGCTGGGTCGGTATTCGGTCCTAGGTCTGTATTCGCCGTAGGTGTACATCGAATGACGATGTCAGACCTTGGTCTGTATTCAAACTTAGGTCTGTATTCACAGGCCTTATTTTGCGAATGTTGATGTCAGAGCTGGGTCGGTATTCGATCCTAGGTCTGTATTCGCCGTCGCTATACATCGAATGTCGATGTCAGAGCTGGGTCGGTATTCGATCCTATGTCTGTATTCGCCATAGTTGTACATCGAATGTCGATGTCAGACCTGGCTCTGTATTCAAACTCAGATCTGTATTCACCAACCACATTTTGTGAATGTCGATCTCAGAGCTGGGTCGGTATTCGATCCTAGGTCTGTATTCGTCATCGGTCTATGCATTAAACTGTGGATACGTAGCAGTGACGTTTATTGTTAAAGCAATATTACTTCCCTTTAAAATAAATTTTAAATAATCAATGAAAACTATGGTAAATTTGCAATGTATTTAATTAGAACTCATTGATATTGGTCATTCACTATTAGTTTATAATTAATAAATAAATAAAACGGTATGTATTGATGTTGCTTTTACTGATTTCATGCATTTAACAACAAATATAAAGCATGTAAAATATATTGTTTTCTTGGTTTCTGGCTGTCAATAATATTGCAACCCAGCTCGGTATTCCCCACAACGTATTTTGCGAATGACGAACTCAGAGATGGATCTGTATTCACACTTGGGTCTGTATTCGCCGTCGGTAAATAATGATTGTCGAAGTCATAGTTGGGTCGGTATTGAATCCGAGGTCTGTATTCGCCGTCGGTTAACATCGAATAACGATGTCAGACCTGGCTCTGTATTCAAACTCATATCTGTATTCGCCCACATTATGTTGTGAATGTCGATCTCAGAGCTGGGTCGGTATTCGATCCTAGGTCTGTATTCGCCGTCGGTATACATCGAATGTCGATGTCAGAGCTAAGGTCGGTATTCGATCCTAGGTCTGTATTCGCCGTCGGAACACATTGATTGTCGATGTCAGAGCTGGGTCGGTATTCGATCCTATGTCTGTATTCGCCATAGTTGTACATCGAATGTCGATGTCAGACCTGGCTCTGTATTCAAACTCGGATCTGTATTCACAGGCCTTATTTTGCGAATATCGATCTCAGAGCTGGGTCGGTATTCGGTCCTAGGTCTGTATTCGCCGTAGGTGTACATTGAATGACGATGTCAGACCTGGCTCTGTATTCAAACTCAGATCTGTATTCACAGGCATTATTTTGCCAATGTCGATCTCAGAGCTGGGTCGGTATTCGGTCCTAGGTCTGTATTCGCCGTCGGTGTACATCGAATGACGATGTCAGACCCGGCTCTGTATTCAAACTCAGATCTGTATTCACAGGCATTATTTTGCCAATGTCGATCTCAGAGCTGGGTCGGTATTCGGTCCTAGGTCTGTATTCGCCGTCGGTGTACATCGAATGACGATGTCAGACCTGGCTCTGTATTCAAACTCAGATCTGTATTACAGGCATTATTTTGCCAATGTCGATCTCAGAGCTGGGTCGGTATTCGGTCCTAGGTCTGTATTCGCCGTCGGTGTACATCGAATGACGATGTCAGACCCGGCTCTGTATTCAAACTCAGATCTGTATTCACAGGCATTATTTTGCCAATGTCGATCTCAGAGCTGGGTCGGTATTCGGTCCTAGGTCTGTATTCGCCGTAGGTGTACATCGAATGACGATGTCAGACCTGGCTCTGTATTCAAACTCAGATCTGTATTACAGGCATTATTTTGCCAATGTCGATCTCAGAGCTGGGTCGGTATTCGGTCCTAGGTCTGTATTCGCCGTCGGTGTACATCGAATGACGATGTCAGACCTGGCTCTGTATTCAAACTCAGATCTGTATTCATAGGCATTATTTTGCGAATGTCGATCTCAGAGCTGGGTCGGTATTCGGTCCTAGGTCTGTATTCGCCGTCGGTGTACATCGAATGACGATGTCAGACCTGGCTCTGTATTCAAACTTAGGTCTGTATTCACAGGCCTTATTTTGCGAATGTCGATGTCAGAGCTGGGTCGGTATTCGGTCCTAGGTCTGTATTCGCCGTCGCTATACATCGAATGTCGATGTCAGAGCTGGGTCAGTATTCGATCCTATGTCTGTATTCGCCATAGTTGTACATCGAATGTCGATGTCAGACCTGGCTCTGTATTCAAACTCAGATCTGTATTCACAGGCCTCATATTGCGAATGTCGATCTCAGAGCTGGGTCGGTATTCGGTCCTAGGTCTGTATTCGCCGTAGGTGTACATCGAATGACGATGTCAGACCTGGGTCTGTATTCAAACTTAGGTCTGTATTTACAGGCCTTATTTTGCGAATGTCGATCTCAGAGCTGGGTCGGTATTCGGTCCTAGGTCTGTATTCGCCGTAGGTGTACATCGAATGACGATGTCAGACCTGGGTCTGTATTCAAACTTAGGTCTGTATTCACAGGCCTTATTTTGCGAATGTTGATGTCAGAGCTGGGTCGGTATTCCATCCTAGGTCTGTATTCGCCGTCGCTATACATCGAATGTCGATGTCAGAGCTGGGTCGGTATTCGATCCTATGTCTGTATTCGCCATAGTTGTACATCGAATGTCGATGTCAGACCTGGCTCTGTATTCAAACTCCGATCTGTATTCACAGGCCTTATTTTGCGAATATCGATCTCAGAGCTGGGTCGGTATTCGGTCCTAGGTCTGTATTCGCCGTAGGTGTACATCGAATGACGATGTCAGACCTGGGTCTGTATTCAAACTTAGGTCTGTATTTACAGGCCTTATTTTGCGAATGTTGATGTCAGAGCTGGGTCGGTATTCGATCCTAGGTCTGTATTCGCCGTCGCTATACATCGAATGTCGATGTCAGAGCTGGGTCGGTATTCGATCCTATGTCTGTATTCGCCATAGTTGTACATCGAATGTCGATGTCAGACCTGGCTCTGTATTCAAACTCGGATCTGAATTCACAGGCCTTATTTTGTGAACATCGATCTCAGAGCTGGGTCGGTATTCGGTCCTAGTCTGTATTCGCCGTAGGTGTACATCGAATGACGATGTCAGACCTGGGTCTGTATTCAAACTTAGGTCTGTATTCACAGGCCTTATTTTGCGAATGTTGATGTCAGAGCTGGGTCGGTATGCCATCCTAGGTCTGTATTCGCCGTCGCTATACATCGAATGTCGATCTCAGAGCTGGGTCGGTATTGGATCCTAGGTCTGTATTCGCCGTCGCTTTACATGGAATGTCGATGTCAGAGCTGGGTCGGTATTCGATCCTATGTCTGTATTCGCCATAGTTGTACATCGAATGACGATGTCAGACCTGGCTCTGTATTCAAACTCGGATCTGTATTCACAGGCCTTATTTTGCGAATATCGATCTCAGAGCTGGGTCGGTATTCGGTCCTAGGTCTGTATTCGCCGTAGGTGTACATTGAATGACGATGTCAGACCTGGCTCTGTATTCAAACTCAGATCTGTATTCACAGGCATTATTTTGCCAATGTCGATCTCAGAGCTGGGTCGGTATTCGGTCCTAGGTCTGTATTCGCCGTCGGTGTACATCGAATGACGATGTCAGACCTGGCTCTGTATTCAAACTCAGATCTGTATTCATAGGCATTATTTTGCGAATGTCGATCTCAGAGCTGGGTCGGTATTCGGTCCTAGGTCTGTATTCGCCGTCGGTGTACATCGAATGACGATGTCAGACCTGGCTCTGTATTCAAACTCAGATCTGTATTCATAGGCATTATTTTGCGAATGTCGATCTCAGAGCTGGATCGGTATTCGGTCCTAGGTCTGTATTCGCCGTCGGTGTACATCGAATGACGATGTCAGACCTGGCTCTGTATTCAAACTCAGATCTGTATTCACAGGCCTTTTTTTGCGAATGTCGATCTCAGAGCTGGATCTGTATTGGCCACTGGGTCTGTATTAGCTCACCTTAAATTGCCAATGTCGATTTCAGAGCTGGATCTGTATTAGCACCTAGGTCTGTATTGAATGTCGATCTTCGATTAACGATCTCAGAGCCAACTTCACACACCTGCTTTAATCGTGGTACTTGTTGTGTTAAGTCTAGTTTAAATCAAATCATAAATAAAACCTCAATAATGTAGACGAGACCAAAAATAGTCAAGTTGTGGTCCAGGAAGTGGTCCTAACTCTGGAACCAATAGTGGCATAAAACCGGTTCAAGAAATGGATCAAGCTCTTATGATGATAAACATGTTCGCATGTTTGGTCAAAATCAGATCATAAAGGAAAACCTTGTCGTTCAAAAAGACAATTGTTGACGGATGCACGGACGCAGCCATGGATGACGGTCAAAAACTAATCACAAAAGCTCATTATATCACTTAGCGACAGGAGAGCTAAAACGCCCAATTCGGTTTTTTCTACGGATTTGCAATGTCCCGGTCTGGGATCAAGTATAATCATCTACATGTATATTATAAATCCTGATTTAGAATGAGAAGGTCGTAAGTGCGAATTACGACATTATAAGACACATACATATTTGAAATCTCGGCTTTACACGGCGCTTCTAATGAGCCTATTTTCATGAAAATCGGATCTGATCATGTTGACCAAACTGAAGTTGAAAAAGCTTGTTTTTCTATATAATAAGTAAAGAGTAGTTTTTAGACAGTTTTTTCTTGTTTTCTCAAAATATCGATTTTGTACTTACAACCATCTCATTCTAAGTCAGCGAAATATGATGATGTAGTGTTACGAATTTGTGGATAATTCAGTAATTGCTGGCTTTTGCAGAATAATCAACTGATCACCAGCAAGATTACATTCATCTCCATGTGTATCCATACACAATGTACATCGTACACAGTACAACCTCTCTAAAGCTACATCCGTTTGGAAACTTAAAGTTTGATTGTTGTATAGGGGATGTTGCTTTGGAGAGGTTGATATATCAGTAAATGATAACTTCTATAGATGGGAGTGATAATGTAGCTAAACAGAGGTTGTTTCTCAAAGTAGGGTTGCTCTGGTGAGGGGCACTGTGGATCTTCACATCATCTTATTACTCTATATTTACATTTTGGGCAATGTACATGTGCTATGATATTTGACTGTACAGTATTAAATCTGTTGAATATAACTCTTCTTTAGAGTTCATGTATGTGAATGTTGCTGAGAGGTTGTTGTTGTAGAGAGGTCAACAGAGAAGGAACAAATTACTGCTCAGTATGTACAGAACAGTATGTACATGTTAGCTTCTCGTAAGGTCAACACTAAGTACATGTAACAGAGTGGTTCTGGTGACAACATATTTTTTCTTTCATATTTTGTTGATTAGATGCACTAGAAAATCAAAGATCTGCGCTGATTTCCAGCAAAATACCAACAAAATGTTTAGGTTATGGGCAAAACGAAGATAGGTAGGGTAACTAAAACCACAATATAATTATGTATTGGTCTAATTATATTCAGCAAAACCAGTAGCCAGTCAAGTCAAGAGATGCCTCAAAATGACTGATTGAAGAAGATGTATGTTTATCACATTTCTTATATTTTAATGTCAAAACAAGGAGTCTGTATTTAGTAATATTGATTGTTTAAGATAGGTGGTTGCCTAATTCAGGTGACTACTATCTAGACTGTATTTTAATTTTTCTATGTTATGGAAATCATGTATGAAGGCCTACAATGGTTTCTATGAAGTTCTAGCAAGAATCATTTAAACAGTCCATTTACATTGAGGTTGGAAAAGACAAATATTCTGTTAAGTGATCAACTGAATTCACCAGCCAATATTATAGAATCCTAATGAGTAATTTAAGGTTATCTTCTTCTAACAGTCATATTTGATACATTCATAAACGGGCTGTTTAAACTGGGTGACACTGAACACTAATAGATGCTTAGACCAAAACAAATTAATATTTTAGTTTTGGTAATATGCTAAATACTACTACTAATAATAATAGGGTAGGAAGGTAGAAAAATGTTTTATGTTAAATATAATTTTGTTGATTTAATGCATTGGAAAATGTTTAGGGTACTGGCAAAAAATATCATTTGGTTTTGGTCACATCCACTATTCATTCCATGTCAATGCTTATCAGAATGATGTCGGTTTGAAACTCAGGGACTGTGTTGTGTGTGTGAATTGATACTATCGTCCTTGCTCAGTAGAACCGTTATAACCCGAGTTACATTAAACTCAACAGGCGAAAACGAATCAGTTGAAATCATTCAATAAATGCTCACTAAAATACCACATCAATATTATATAAGACTATCGGAACATCAAGACCACAATTTAAATTCAATTAACATTGGTTTACTTTTTATACAATCTCAACATTAAGACCAACTTAGTTAATAAGAAACCACACGATGGTATTAAATTGACGTATTATTTCACTCCGATTTTTTATTTTTATAACACAACATAACATGTACAAGTAAAAGGAGGTTGTTTTATCTTAAATTGGATATAACATTTTTTGTACAATGTATTGTCTATAATATTCTTTCCGGTAAATATTCAAGTAAGAACGCTTGGTGGACATTGGTTCTGGTGAAGATACGCTGCTGGACGAGAATGAATTTAGTGAAAATACAGTAAAATATGAATGTGTTATTCGTTATCATAATAAGATTATAAAAGATATTAATGATTATAAATGATTATAATCGACAATTTAAACATGAAACGGATCACAATAATGTATCACTGTTAAGGTCAACCCCAATTAATAGTATTGTTCTGGTTAACACGCTGAAAATGAGTATATGTAGGAAAACATTTCTTTAAATTATTTTATTATACGCACTCCACAAAACTGCAATAAAATGTTCAGAGTTTGGGGTAAAAAGGCATCGGTAGGGATTCCAAAACCACAATAGTATAGTGATTTGGCCAAAACAGTTTATGATTCCATTATGATTCCATTAATAATATCAGTTAAACATCTAACCACAGCCAATAAGTAAATTTCAAATTAGACCAATACGTGCATACTATATGTATAGTTTAAGATATTTTAAAAAGAGTTTTAGACATGATGATAGACTATGGAAAAAAGTCCTATATTTGTGTTAGTATTTAGGTCAAAACAAAATGGTTGTAATGATCGTACCTACCCTAGACTACACTACCACAACCCTTAGAACATGTTATGACATTTGCTGGACAATTCACCGCCGATCCTTGATTTTCCAGTGCATAAAACAATAAAGTAATTTTCAAAATCAACTGATCTTCCTACCCACGGTATTATGTTAGCATGTAACCAGAATCACTAAACTAGTTTGTTTTGTTCATATTAAGGAGAACGATACGATCGTGAACAATAATTTCATTTATTATTGATAACTAAATTAGTGGAATAAATGATTCTATTAAATTAACTTAAAATTGTTTCAGAATGAAATGGTTTTTTTCCAAGTTCGTTTGTTTGAACATTTGTTTAGGTCGGTTGTGGAACAAGTTTTTACAATTATATTTATCACTCTCGACACCTCAACACTGATGGAATACATCGCCACAGTAAGGAATGTTGTTTTGATTATTTAATGAATAAATGAGTTTTAAATTTATATTATTCAATATACAATCCCTAAAGAAACTTCGTGCGCCAGTTTCAGGTTTCAGTCAGTTATATTTTAAATCTAGCAATGTCAAAAACTTATACTAAACATTGTCGCACATAATAATTAGAGTTATTTCGCTGAAAATTGTAATTAATTTTAACGTCGATTGAACATCGTCCACCCCCAGACAAAAATGCCATACTATGTCGAAACCAGAGTAAATATGTGTGACGACAATTTAAAAAGTATTCTTAACTGTTTTTATTATTAAATTACTTATTCTACAAAATATAATCATATCAAATCGGTATTTAGAATAAATAATATATCATGTATAAATAAATCGACATAAATTAGAAATGTGCCTCTTTAAATGTGATGAGGAACTTTAAATTATTTATATATAATTGTTATCTGATTTTTAAAGTAGATTAAAAACACAATCATGCAGGATTATGTTTAGTTTCATTTGTGAAATAAGTGTTTAAAATACACGTACATGTTAAGAGAAACTTCAGACGAGTATTTTAAAATATCAAATACGTTGTATATACACGGGCTACTTTGTCTATTTTAAAAATATAAAATCGCACCAAAATAGCATTATGTAAGTTCAGGTTAATTTTTAAACTGTTTCTGAAACAAATTTCCGAAAGATAATTAAAACCACAAACGAATTTCACGAGACTTTTGAGAACTCAGCATTTTTAGCGCGATGTTTTTAAAATAGAACATTTTTCACCGGAGAAACATCCCGTGTTGCGTTCAGTTTAGATCAGGTTTGACATTGCATTAATTTGTATATAAATTTTACACCGGTTTTCGCGAGTGCGCAAATTACTTTACCATATGTCAACGGGTGAGATAAAAATCTAACGAAGAAATACGATCAGTGTTATAGGACCCAGCATATATTTAATAAATCCGTTGATGGACGCGCATGTTATTTTTTACGATAAGCCAAAAAGTAAACAAGCGAAACGACTCGTCAAAATAAAACGAATAAAACGAAATATTTGACAAAAAAATGTTAACAGGAAAATGAAAATTAGATAAGTAAATACGATATACAGCTTAAATGTGATTGTATCTTTATAACTTAACCCGACATGAACTGTTTGTATAGACACATTAATAAAGTAATTTAACATTTATTGTAAGAATTAATCCAGACTGTATAAATACAGTATTATACACGTTACATTGTGTAGATCTATTTGTCTGTACTAGCAGACAGTTCTGTTAGTCTGGGTCAATTTCGGTCAAGCATTCACAGTAAGAGAAATTGGAATTAGCAAATTAAAGGTTTATATATACATATGAGGCAGATGGAAACATCGGTGTTATAATAAAAATAATGTTTATCTAGGGTTGTAATAATGTTGATAGATTTATATGAAAATTAACATGACTAGAGAATTTATTGTGGAACTGACAAACGAGCACTCTAGGCATATTCGCAGGAAAACAGAAAAATAAATAATGTCTAAAATTTCATTGTTTTTTATCTGTTCAGCGTTGGTTTCCAGTGAGCATTTATTAAAATGATATTCAGTGTGGCTTATTTTCGGAACATCTGTTTTATCAGCAAATCAAGAAAAAACGGTGCATCATTTGTTACACGAGACCGTATAGATGGGCAAATAACCTAATGCAAGAACTTATCACATGTACTTTACACAATAGATATATTGCAACAAATTTGCTAAACACTGTAGTAGCTAGAATGTCTCAGTAAAATATCCCACATTTTAGCACACAACGCCCTATTTCATTTTGAGGGGCATAAACAGATTTTCGTTTTGACATACAGACACGGGTTGTAAGATTGATGCTCGTTCCACAATGATGCAACGTTTTCTGTAGATTTGCAGAGATATTCGTATTCATACTTCCCACCAGTTATACATGTACTAGTAGAACTTTTCAACGATTGTTTCATAGATCATTCTGTGTCAATCCATTCATTGCAATTAAATAAAAAAGAGCATAAAAAGTTTCTCAGTCGTAATATTATAATTATACTCATTTAAAAGGATTCAATAACATTCATACATAAATATAATATCATGTAAAACGTATACATACATACAAAAACAACACGTACTTTATGATATAAACATAATACAGCACTTGTAACTATACTGAACAACAAAGGAAACGCCACATTGTCAATTTTTATTTTGTTGAAATGGACAACATCATGACTTTAATACTTAGTGAACTATAGCAATAAATAGAATAGAATAGAATATAGTTTATTACCAAATTACCAATGTGTTTTCAATTTTGCAAGTTAAATCGAACTAATGTGCATTTTTTCAATCTTAATTAATAAAAACTTATTCAAATATTTTGTTTTATTATTTTATTAAATAAAACTGAAGTTTGAAAGTGATGTTCTATGTTGCGTTTCCTTTGCTATGAAGTATATAATGACAACATACAAACCACCGAGTATTCCACGGAAACGGGAGAGAAATAAAGTCTTAAAATTACAGGAATAGAAATACTGAATCACAAGCACTCACACTTTACCCTCAAGAAATTATACAAACTCGTGAATATTGCAATGTTAAGCCGGGTATAAACACTGACTTAACGTGAAAGTTTTCACATTTTTACCTTTCCCCCTCTGAAAAATAATTGAAATTGTGTATTAACGCATCGCCCACCACGTCGAAGTGAACAGATTCTGCCCTCATCAGTCAACAATCTGGCCCACTTGTTTATATTCCTAAAACACTAACACAGAGCTACCTAGTCGTGTTGTCGTCAGAATTTGCCTGTATAGTCACATGGGTATTGCGTGTTTTTAAAAGATGACCTAAAAGCGGCAAGTTGACAGCTGGATGAACCGGAAGTTGGCCCCGAGCCTTGTCCTTGATTGCTTAGGATACGCTGGGATTCAAACATATCTCTCATATTTGCAAACGGTGATGACGTTGCGGAGAAGTCAGCTCCATGCGGGTTGAACTCTGTAGTTGGTGGCATGTACCATGAATTACTACGCGGGTAAGTTTGACCATTCTGTGTGGCTGAGAACATAGACTGTATAAGTCCGTTACTTTGAGGTAATGTGGAGTGACTTCCGCCGTGTGCTGGTGCCGGACTCGTGTGTGGAGAATTTCCTGCACTTCCTCCAGATCCGTCTTCATTCGGTGAAAGTGAATTCCCGACGGGAGATCGTCCCGACGGGCTACATATAGGTGCTGGAAACAATGTCTGCGCACTCAAGTTATTCGCATATCCGTAATTTCCCGCCGTTGACGTGACACACGAACTTCTGTACGCGTCCGTCGGCCTGGAATAACACTGTAACATTGGTGGGGATAGAAAATGTGCCGCGTTACGTCCGCTGAGAAAGCTATTCGTCGGCGATATTTCCGACAGATGATTAGTCATTATATTTTCTACGGAGAATGACGAAACTGGTGGTTCATTTCCGGATGGTTCCGACGGCAGAGGTAAAGCATTTGGACTAGCCTGCAATCTGGTACCACAATCCGACTTTGTCGTTTCCACATGCTCTATTTTTGCCGACGATATTCTGTCGGTAAGATAGTGTTTATTATTGTACGATTTTATATTATCATGTTCCATTTTTAGTTGGTTTGCATCTTTCTTGTTTTTCTCAACACCTTTATTACTGACTGGGTTACCGTCGTCCGTCTCTGCTTCGGAATCATCACTTTTCATATGATGTTCACTGCCATCATCCAGATCGTCCTTGTCTTTGTCTGGCCTCTTGAATCGCCGACGCCGACGAAGATAGCTCCCATTGTCAAACATATTATAACTATCAGGATGTAGTGTCCAGTACGAACCTTTCCCTGGCTTTTTATCGTCACGTGCCACTTTCACAAAACATTCATTCAAAGACAGATTATGACGAATACTGTTTTGCCAACCTTGTTTATTCTCCCTGTAGAACGGAAAACGATCCATAATAAACTGGTAAATTCCATTTAGCGTGATTTTCTTGTCCGGTTGACTTTGCACGGCCATTGCAATCAGTGCTATATAGCTATACGGCGGTTTCACCATGTCCTTTGT
The DNA here is from genome assembly GCA_947247005.1 of Spisula solida. Classification (NCBI taxonomy): domain Eukaryota; kingdom Metazoa; phylum Mollusca; class Bivalvia; order Venerida; family Mactridae; genus Spisula; species Spisula solida. The sequence continues at coordinate 4,172,150 of OX365949.1, read as the reverse complement.
ATTATGGTGGGGTGGTCCGTACGGTGAGTACGGGGTATGCCGTGTCATCGCGTATTGGTCTGCAGCAGCACCAGCGTACATCCCCATCCCACCGACAGCAACACTTCCATATCCGGCGGCATGTCGGTAGTAGTTTCCGTCGGTAAAAAGGGACGGCATCATTCCAAGAGAAGACGTGTTCGTTATTCCAGTCATTCCCGGCGACATACCGGGATAGCGATGTGTAATTCCGCTATGCTGCATCTCCAGAAAATTACCGACAAATGAGTCTTTTTCACTTTTTCCAATCATTTGCTATTATTTTATTATTCCATAAAACACCTAAATGAAATTGTTTGCTTTCTTCTCGAAAAAGTTTCTTTACAGTATAAATGTGTTTATATATTATTCCGTGGCATTTTCGCCCGACAGAAACCACTTTAGATGCTGACTCCTCCTACCACAATCTCACTATCCAATCAGAAATCAACCGCTGATATTATCAGCAGAGAGCGATATCGGGTTGGAATAATATTGGAGTTGGAGATAAAGGCGATGAAGGGGCGTACAAATTAATTGTCAATCGAGCGAAAGGTGTCAATAGAATGAATTAAACGCAGTATAAACTGGAGAAATGCCGGAGGTAAAATATCTGTAGAAAAGTGTATGAATTTCAAGTGACCCTAAAATTGTACTAAGCATATGAAGCAAATATCGTCATCGAATTGTTATATACTTCAAGTTGGATGAGAAATTATTCTCTTTTTATACACCTACAATCTTACATTATTGGGTGGCCAAGTTAATATCAAGCGGAGAACTTGAATTGCTTTCATTTTATAGGATTATTACTTGGTGAAATTTCTGGTGTCGGTTTACGTTTGTTAGATACTTTTGGTAATGAATATTACATATCCGTAACCTTCGGTTGACTGTGCAATGAATTTTGGCTAAATTTCATTAAAATGAGCGTCACCGCAAACTATAATTATGCTCACACATCGTTGCGAGCCGCACATACATATTTTCACTGTAGTAAATTTTCGTATGGGACACATACATATTTTTACATGTAAATGACCATCTCAGTATAATAAGACAATTTTTTATAAGAAATTATAACCTCAATACTAAGACCAACATGCTTGACGCTCAGAATTGAAAGTGGAAACTAGCATCTCCTCGTAGCGATGAATATAACCAAAATTGAGGGGTCGAGAATGTTTATTATAAGTTGTTAAACTTGGTCCTCCTTAAACTTACACATTCAGACCAATTTTCAAGGGTCTCAAATGTGGTCTTGTTCTTGAGGGTTTTAATGTATGATGAAATTGCGCACAATAATATAGTTAAGTGACTCAGTCGGAAGTGAACATGTTACATTTATAGTATCATAAGCGTTTTTGCATAAAGAATAATATAAACATAAAACAGACGGTGAAATCAGTTTGTCTCACGTTGAAAATGTTATGAAAATATTTATTTCTGATATTGTTTGTGTACTAAAATGACATTATACAACTTAAATGGTCTGAACGCATTGTTGGACAATTTTGGTGTTCGAATTCTGTACTGCTAGTATTTTTCTGCGTTCGCCTGTGCACCTCGGAATTCGCCAGAGTACTTATATTATTCATAAGATTGAAATCATACTTAGACGTAAAATTTGCAACTTCAAGTTGACTAGAATGTCTTTTATAATATATACAGACTTTATCTGTAGAGAAAGCTTATTTAGCATATAATACAACGCTAATCTACCATAAGGTCCCCATAAAACAATAAAACTGAACAAGATATTAAAACACGATACAGTTATGACCAGCGATCCAGAAAACAAAACTCCTGTCGCATTATTTTTTATATGTTTGAGAGAAAAACTTCGTAATTAGAGAAGAATTATAGAGGACTTCAAAAGTATTTGCATCAAAACCAATGAAAAAGTTAACTGTATATGAGTTGTTACCTACTGTACATGTATACAAACTTATATTAAAATTTATGTCTAATTCTTGTTTTCGGGTTGTGAATAAAGCACCCGAGGTGTGTGTAATATTTATTGGTTTCATGATTTTCAACCTGATACCAGACTATTGCTGCACAGTGATTATGGTAATGCATGTATATGTACCGCGACCGTGGCCCAGTGGTTAGGGCGTCCGCCTTGGAAGCGGTAGATCGAAGGTTCGAATCCCGGCGGAAGCTGGGTTAGAACTGATGCGGTCGGTTGGTGAGCCGCCAGCGAGTTAAAGAATGGTTACCGTAGGCCCATCTCTGCCAGGCGCCCGGCAATACGAGAGGGGATTCGGGGGGTACTGTGTGCACGAAATATAGGTGTCTCATAAGTTAAAGTGGCTGGCCCTTTCAATAGGGGTGACACTATAATAAACAACAACTTTTCCTTTACCTTTATCTATATATTGAAAAGTAAGAATTTGCACATTTCGGACAGTAGTATTAGTTAAAAAGGAAATCTGGCTTTTCTTCTCCCATTATACCCTCTAGACGATGGGAATTACCAGGAATGAGGTGTCGGTATATATGGTATTCAATGTATTAATGTATTGAATGTCTTTGCACATCGACCTTTATTGAATTACAATCAATACAAATTGTTATATAAGCATATGTATGTATTTTATTTATTGAATGTCAGTTTGGAAAATACTAAATCCAGTTATAATTTCCTAGCGTATTTAATGTTTTTCATTCATCCAAATAGATGATAGTATCTAACTGTACACATGTATATTTAGTCATTGGCTTAAACACACGTTTCCCTTATGTAATATTTTAAAATAATTGTCCAACAGGACCAACACCATAATTTTACCTTAATGAAATATAAAATGACAATTCCTACATATTTATAAGATAATCATGTCATAATGATGTCATGCGTGTGTTCTTGACAATGTCCTGGGGGATAACAAACCAATATTTTCAACATTTATAAAGAGTCACACTTTCAGTTTTCAGGTTCATTTTTCACTTTATTCATATGATTTGAAAGTCCTGTAAAATACAGGCAACATGTGCATAACAATTTTACAATAGCAATTTAACTGTCACAGTGACTGTTAACAGAATAAATCTAGAATATTTATAGGAAACATGATAAAACAATATGACTACATGTATATTGACTCATGTAAAAATAAGAAATCGGAATTATTAAATTAATTTATTGTTTGACACTATTTGTACTTAAATTGTGTTCAATGTCCTCTCAGACCTCTTCTACAGAGGGAAATATTGTGATGAGGTTTATGTTAGATTTAAATAAGACTTATATTAATTATCGTATAAATCTGTCTGTCTGTCAAACCTGCATATTGGTGAGAAAAATGACCATTCTCAGTTACATGTACATGAATATAAGATAGTTTATTTTCCATGAGCATTACAAATATTTACAATTTACAATACAAATTTAAACATACAATGGTCAATGGCAATAGTAATAATGCATGTACATAATTATGTATAGTCACTGAGTCAAGTCAAAATTATTGAAAATACAGTATAAATTGAAACACGTACAATATTACGTAAATAGTGAATAGACTTGTGTATGAAAACACGAAACAAAATAAACTTCCAAAGTTATAGTAAATACAATACAATACAATACCTATTTGAATACCTGAATATATCCACTATTATAGTATGCATGTATAATATTAATGAATTACATTAAATTTAGTTATTGTAAATATTTATTCTTTATTTCAGTCTCATTCACATGTACATGTATATGAATATACAATTACAATCACATTATATTTCACAGAAACATTATTATTCTAATACAAAATTATAAGAGACTTATAGATATTCACAGCAAAAGTTCACATTAAAAATGCTCCTATGTATACACATGCTATTATATAATTATTTTAAAATAACTATTTAATTAATATTATATATGTTCATAAAAGCATCATACTTACTACATGTACAATATCACATGTTCAAGCATTATTTACGTATATAAAACTATGAGACTGTTGTTAATACATTGTTTTTAAAGGTTGTTAGGAATTCATTTAAGTAAGACTTGAATTTTGTAAATAAAGCACTAATGTGCAAAGAAAACATCTTAAAATATCCATTATTGTATGTTTTAACGTAATCTTGCAACAGTTATTGTCAAAATATACTCGATATAAATCGTCGATCATCAAATAAAAATTCATGTCGCTGATAGCCTGACACCGTATCGTAGAATGGCGTTTTCAGTTTAATTAGAATTATTTGGTTTATTCTTACGAACTTTCATTTCAAACAACATGATTGTATAAACGATAAGTCGCACCATTAGAGAAAGGACTATTTAAGAGATAACATTTATTTGAATATTTAACAGTTCATTTATAGCGATAAGCGCATGTAGCCTTTCCTAGCATGTCGGTAATATAAAATCATGTCGGTGATTAGTGTTCGTTTCATCTTCTTGAAGGTATTTAATGATCCACAGCGAATTTCTGCGTGTATTTCAACTCTAGCTGTCCCAAGGGAGATCCGCATTTCCCACTGTAGGGCCGTGAATGAAATCATCAGCATAATACTCAGTAACATCGTGTTATCTTAGCAACATTTAGCGTGCCTTCCGCGCCGAAGACGACAACGATAATTTTCGATTATGAGTTCAATGTTTAGCCAATGCCAATAATTAATCTTCACGCGGGACCAATTATTTGCGCGCAAATTGGTCTAATTAAGCTTGGAACTGTAGAAGATGGCCTACATATGTTGGTAACTTTCATCTACGTTTTCTTCACAACAGAGAATAACGCCCAGAAATAATTCTGACATTTTCAGAAAAAATCTGGATATCTTCTTTGGCAACCATAAAACACAATCATAGTTTCGCCAAAGCTTGAATCGCAATTTAAATTGTTAACATTAATTGTAATATTTCAAATTTTATAAGTACATAGAGTGCATTGTTATTATATTATATATTTAATTCGTATCTTACTGTAAAGATGGATTTATAATTTAGTTTAACAAATATTTAAGATCATCATGAACGCGAATATAGAAAGATACGAAGTGTTTGTTGTAAATGACTGTCCCGACATAATGATCATGAATTCTAATTCTAACAATTATTTTATACAATGCTTTTCTTAATTATCGAATTAAGTTTTCAACACAACACGAATATAACGAATACGTCAACAGGAAATGGTAAATAACGCATGCACACAAAAAGCTCCAACATGGTCACGGTCAACGTTTGCTGGAAACACAAACATAAACTGTCAGCTGATAAAACTAGTTTAATCAAGTTAGACAGTTTTATAGTTATGTCATCAGAGCTATGGGATCAATTATTCAGAATTTGTCAAAATGAACACTTTTCCTAAATATCAGACTTGTCAGCGTAATAAAAACATGTTTACATACATAGGAAATGGGTACGACGTGTCATTATCAATTACATACATTTCAACAGTAAATTAAGGGCCCAACCCCTGTCAAGTACTGAACGATGGTTATATAGTCAGCATGTTTTGCCTCGAATATTAACTACAGTTAAACATGTGTAGAGCCGAGCCGAGCCGAGCCGAGCCGAGCCGAGCAGAGCAGAGCAGAGCAGAGCAGAGCAGAGCAGAGCAGAGCAGAGCAGAGCAGAGCAGAGCACAGCACAGCACAGCACAGCACAGCACAGCACAGCACAGCACAGCACAGCACAGCACAGCACAGCACAGCACAGCACAGCACAGCACAGCACAGCACAGCACAGCACAGCACAGCACAGCACAGCACAGCACAGCACAGCACAGCACAGCACAGCACAGCACAGCACAGCACAGCACAGCACAGCACAGCACAGCACAGCACAGCACAGCACAGCACAGCACAGCACAGCACAGCACAGCACAGCACAGCACAGCACAGCACAGCACAGCACAGCACAGCACAGCACAGCACAGCACAGCACAGCACAGCACAGCACAGCACAGCACAGCACAGCACAGCACAGCACAGCACAGCACAGCACAGCACAGCTTTATTCCATATACATCAACATGGATAGAGATCCGCATACATTGAAACCCTGGAAATCGGGTCTTATTATTGAATTGGGCTTAATATTGAGGTCAAATACAGTAAAATGGACCTGGAAATAATTGTGGTCTTAATTTTGAGGTTTGCGATGGTTGATATTGTACTGTACGATATTATATCCAAATTGGCATCAATTATATCACATGTACATGTTAAACACAGTCGTTACTAAGACAATTTGTAATGCTTGATTGTATGTTTGAAGGTGTTTTACTATAACACAATAAATTGATGGTGATTTTAATAATGACGAAACAATAATTGTAATAGTGATTGTTGATTTTGGTGTCAGATCGAATTTTATTTCACCGCTTTATCAAATGAAGCCACAATTCTATAATTACAATGCATACATAATTGTCAGTGGTCGCGATTGCAATATCATAATTATGCTGTGCTTCATATTTTGCTTATTTGTTGGTTAAAATTGGATAAATCGCGTGAAAATTAGAACACGTGGTGACGTCACTACTATGTTTTTGACGTTATCTCCAATTTTAAGCCCGTCATCAATGGCGTCACATTTATTTTTATACCCGGTGAATTGGGTGAAACCAGCGTCAAAAACTGAAAGTAAAAATCACCCAAGTCATTGAATGCTTTCACTGTCCTGAAACAGCGACTTAACGATTTCATTGCATACTTGTTGTATGTATTTAGTTATAGTGCAGTTCATCACAACATCCATACTGGAGATATAAACAGTCGTCGAAGATGGAACGCAGAAGAAGAAATGTATATAGTTTCTTTATTTGGTATGATCATGATCACTTAATATACAATATTAAACAAATACGTCAAATGATTTGAAAATGTTTAAATTTTAAATAAATTCTGATTGAAGTAGATCCTATTTTTAATTGCAAATGTATGTCAATGTTTGGCAGTATATTAAGTCAGTATTTTTGTACCACAGTAGCTCTTTTACATCGATTTTATGGACGCTCCATTGCAATTTCGCGAGTTCTTCTGGTTATATACGTATTTCTACACATATTATGTGTTCACTGACTCTTTTTTTATCATCTGTATTTCAGCATCTAGAAATGCCTCCTCGATAGCCTAGTGGTAGAGCGTACGCTTCTAGCGCGGGAAGTCTAGGGTTCGATCCCAGGCCGCGTCATACCAAAGACGAGGTAAAAATGGTACCAGTAATTCCCTTGCTAGACGTTTAGCATGAAAGGGAATCCGGCTTCTCTTCTCTTATACCCTCGTGGTGATGGATAACATCAGGAATGAGGTGTCGAGAGTGATAAATATAAGTTAGAACACTTATTTCACAATCGACATAAATTCAATTAGTATAAACTAAATGCCAGATTCAAATTAGTCTACATGCACATTCCAATTCAAGTAATTCATTTGAACCTGCGAAGAAAATTTTATGGACTGTAAGATTTTGTATGAAAGATGAAATTTGGGAAAAAAGTTTTAAAATGTTGGCATTATTCGTAAAAGTTTGGTAGTCTTATCATGATTATACAGATACGCGACCATCTGAGCAAACATTTGAGTATAACAAAATGTAGCAACTTTATAACAGATAGCCTATTTGTTGCGTATTTTTCATGAAAAGACCAATTTGATTACACGGACACAAATAATTTACAAGTACAAAATGTATGTAGTTTTTTGGCCAGTTTCTCAACACCTGTGTCCGGGAGTGGCAGAGGTCATTGCACAAAACAATTTCACGGCTGCTTTACCCGTGTTGTTTTCCGGCTATTTTTTCCGACGATGGACATTTTTTCTAGTATACGTCAATCATTTCTGCCGTGTCAAAATTTCTGAATTAGATTCAATTTAGCTAGTACAAAAGCGCCTGGCCACCCAGACAAAACCAACTAGTTTGTTATGCGGCACTAACTGACCGAGTGTATAATACGGCGGAGACTGTCTATCTGCGGTCCAGATAAGTGATTATATTTGTTTAATAGCATCTAAAATTTTCTAAATTGATTTGAAATGACATGGAAATGAAAATACCGATCATATCTTGCATATATTCAGACTGACCAAGCATCCTTGGACACATATAAACGTAAAGGAAGGACTGGTCGCGTGTCTGAGTAATTTCTTAAAGATATTTTATATTTGAAAAATTGTATGAATCCACGATGATTAAATCTAACTGATTATCCAGGACACACATTGACGGTATACTTTTGTATTTCCTGTGGTATCAATTCAAAATATCGCAATGATTAACACTGGCGGGATGGTATGAACGTACTGGACATCATTTCAAGTTACAACTCACCCTGTACTAACACCAATTTAATATTCCGTATGTCATAAGCGATACTTGGTAATGTGTCACAAAAATGAAAATCTTTACCATCCAAGCGTGTTTTCGTGTTTATGAATAACATGTTGAAAAACATACAATACATAAATCACATAAAAGAAAAGAACGTATCACACATTATCAATTCCATTTTTTGAATGAATATATCGAAGCAATATATTTTTAAATTTCACACCATTATTTTTGGTAATGTTTGAAGGCATTGCGCACGTTAAGAAGCCTTGATACAAATCCAAAATCTTTTCGTAAGAAAATGGTCAATAGTGTGTGTGTGCTAAAGACTTTATAGATACCATTGTTGACTTAACTAACAAATGTACGAGGAGAATAAGCAACAATTTCTTTGGAAGTCTGTGTATATACAAATAGAAGAGTTTTCTTTACAAACAACCCTCAAACTAGAACAAACTTTTCGCCGTTATAATATGGTGATTATGTTGTTATTTTACTTGCATTGTCACAACAGTAGTGTGTATATGAAGAAAATATCACCGATGATTTGCCCGCCTAGCAATAATAAAACCGTCAACACACGGCCAAAAATGATAGATCGTGGTAAATTGGAAGAAAATTGGCTCGGCGTTGCCGGGAATGTATGAAATATATTGCAGATTGTGATAGGACTTTATTACTTCCAGTCGAATTTGTTTATAATGAAAATACTTAGGAGAGAGCGTAATCCTCTTATGGAGCATGTGTCAATTATTATTACGCTTATAAAAATATTGATGGAATGCCTGATGTGAGTGGATGAGAAATAGATTGATTCCAGTAGTCCGAATACTGATCAAAGTACTGATATCTTCCAGTCCCACCCGTACACGTCCCGTACTCATACCACATATTGTACAATTTTTGTAAATTGCCGAGGAGTTCCGAATGCCCAAATTAAAGAGCTGATATCTTCCAGCCCGCCGCACGTGAGCCGTACACTCATACCAAATAACATTCAATACCCTAGTACGTCTTTGATAATGTGTGTATTATGCTTAGTCTTTCGTGAACTCATTTCATAAATAATCAGAGTAAAATTAGCCCTGTTAAATTGCAAAATCAGTTCGTATATCTTTGATGATGCATGCATTTTCTCATTCTTTGCTTAACTACTGTAACGAATAATCACAGTAAAATGAAATCCATTTGAAATTGCAAAAACAAATTAGTCAGTTGAGTTTTAGTCGGTAATATAGTCGGTTTCCAGACTAACCAAATGTTAACCGTATATTGTTCAATACGGTACAAACTACTTGACCCTCTCGAGTAATCTACTTGATACTACATGGCCAAACATAATCACCCAGCGTGCTAATTAATAAGCATAATTACTATATAATTAACTCACTGTACTAGTTTAGATTATGATTAACAGAGAGTGTTCCAGTAAATCACTTGATTGGATTAGCTGATTAGGTCTATAGATACTAGCCTAGTGCATGATGAGGTTCCTCGCATACTTTTGTTTTCCTCTGACACGTGTATACACGGACCCTGACCGGGTGGTTAAAGTATTCAGTTCCGTTCTGAACATCTGTTATGATCGGTTGGTGTGCCGCTAGCTAGCTAGTTACATTGCATTCCTTTGCTTCATGCATTGCCTTGTCTTTGATTGTCTTGCCTTGCCTTGTCTGATCTCGTATTGCCTTGTCTGATCTCGTATTGCCTTGTCTGATCTCGTATTGCCTTGTCTGATCTCGTATTGCCTTGTCTGATCTCATACTGCCTTGCCTTGCCTTGCCTTGCCTTGCCTTGCCTTGCCTTGCCTTGCCTTGCCTTGCCTTGCCTTGCCTTGCCTTGCCTTGCCTTGCCTTGCCTTGCCTTGCCTTGCCTTGCCTTGCCTTGCCTTGCCTTGCCTTGCCTTGCCTTGCCTTGCCTTGCCTTGCCTTGCCTTGCCTTGCCTTGCCTTTACAAGACCAACATGGAATTTAAAGACAATAAGTGTTTGTTCTATGTTGACATGGAATTAAACAATTAAAATAAACTGGTACACATCTTGTTAATGCTAATGCGATGTTTAAGTGAGCTGTCACTGTACATGTATATGTAATATACACGTTCAAATGTTGGAGATCTGGTAAAGATATGTAGTTTGTATGAAAACAGAAAAATAGTATTCTCCATCATTGAAAAGTTCTCGTTTGAGTAGCGTATATGTCACATTTCCTCCTTTTTTGAAGGCTGCCACGTCACTGTCCCGTTCCTCGTCGCCCAGCTGTTCATCTACGGTAAGATGCCACCCACAAACCCGTATGCTATATTAGCACAATGATTGTACTATTTTTATTGATGAGAGGGCTGTATGACCCCAAATTAAAAAGCCAATTTTAAGAATTAGTTGCGCACGCGTTGTGATACACCTTTGGTTGATTGTGGTTATCAAGCCGAGTACCGCTTGTCCTGACCATCTCATGCAGACAATACACTAGGAAGAAAACAACAACGGTAAGAAAGCAGCCAAGAGTTTGAAAGTTTACTTTCTAAACAGATCGATTAGATAAATTCGGTTTCAGTAAGTCCATCTCCCGCCCAGTCAACAAACTTCTGTTTACTTAAGCCCGGCTTGTTCAGCCATCAAAGAAAATGGCTAAAACCCCGTCTTGACAGGTCGAGTGACGGAACAAGCGCGGATGAGTTTCACAGTTACTTAAGTCCTTAACGAAGTTTTAATGATGTCGTTTTTTTGCCAAATTGTCGGGAAACCAAACATCGCTTGCTTTTGAGGTTAGAGATGTGTGTTTACTCTAAGATGATTGTTAAACAAGTTATAACAGTGTGTATGAATAGCAACATTTGTTACAATGATAATGTTGCAAAACTTTGACCAAACCACGTGATCATCAGAGAAGCACGTGACGACTAAATGGGTACAGTCTTTGGAGAAAAAACATTCAAACATGATATTAAAAACAGGCATAAGGTTATTCTTGATATTCGAACGAGGAAGTTTAAACCAACAGCCACATCAATCATTTTTTAACTATTCTAAAATACGCATATCATTAAACTGTATAACATAAACGCTGTTAAATGTAATTATGTAATTATTTGTTAATGCCAATTAGCTATTAACGACCCATTTCTTCGTGCGACCGGTTATGTTTAATGTTGCATCTTTTTTAAATGTTTTAAAAGACGGGAGTAAATGTTTTAAAAGACGGGAGTAAATGTTTTAAAAGACGGGAGATGGAGGGGGCGGTTGTAGCGTCAATTTCACAAGATGTCGTAAAGGCCACTATAAATTAACTGCTAGATTAGCATATATTTTCTTATTTTCTGTTCAAAACATGATTTTGGATACGATATATACAGTGCTTTTCTCTCTTTAACTTTATAATTCCAATTTAGCAAATACAGACGCCTGCGTAATATTAAAAGTACGGGACCAATCTAAGCATCAAAGCATATATTTATAAAAAAATAGTTTTATAAGTATTCCAAACGTCACATGACAACGCTGTTTTGATAAAATAACCAATTTTCACTCAAAATTTATAGACATTGAACCTCGTTTATCTTTTATAAAACTTGCAAAAGTAATAACTGACTGCGTTTGTTGGTTGGTTGGTTTTGCGGTGTTTAGATGCGTTTTTATCACGAATAAACGGCGGTTATGTGACCAACTCGGTATCCTGGAATTGTCAACATGACTACTAGAACTTTGATCTGTCAGAAGTAACTGACAACCTCTCTACATGTGTAAAACATGACCAACCAGACCCAGTACTCGTGTCAAGATGGTACAAATACACTGCGCTAAATATGCCGGCCGAGTAATCTTTAATGAGTTTATGGATTTTATCTTTAAAACCACGATAGCGGGCAGTCCAGTAAGGTTCGAATCCCAGATGGATCCGTTCAGTAAGCCATCAGCTAGCGTATCAGAGCCTGGTAGTTGTTTCATGAGCATACAATGAAACATGGCTCACCCATCGGTACTTGGTTTCAAATTATCTTAGGGTACCTTATGTTGAGAGAAGGTATGACGTCATACGAACTGGTATCCGTGTTTGTTGTGACAACTGCAGAAAAAACTGGATACCAGCTTTCATAACGTCATATCCCGGTTGCCGCTAAACATGGCAGCTGCGCTACCTTCTCTTGGTACTTGTAAGGACATAGCAAATAATGTAACCATGTACATGTACTTATGGGCTCACCTTTTAAAAAGACTGGTACGTTCCTTACTTCATGTGATCTCATACAATTGGCCCCATTCTCATACAGAATTAGTTTTCAAGATCAAGCTCAAGCTCAGCATTGTGTTATTACCAATACAGTACAGAACCAAACGTTACTAGCAAGATAATTTCTTTTACACAGAGGAAACAAATGATAATTTCTTAAATTTCAAAGACAAATAAATATATTTTTACGCATAGTTATCATTGAATCTGGGTTTTAGATTTTGATCCTGAATATTTGAGATCAGTTTCAAATACAATACTACATGTAGTACATCCCTTTTGATTATGAGAAAATTAATGTTTAGAAGATTTTCAACTTGCTATCTAGAATATTATGTTAACTTGACAAATAATTATACTTTCAAAAATTGCAAAAGCAGAACTGAGTCTGATCCTGAACTTTAATTCTTTGTGAGGACGGTGCCAGTTGTTTGTCAAATCCTCCGACAATGGCTCAGGGTAAAGAATTATGGGGGAACATTGAGCCGTTTTAATTTTTTTCAGAACAGTTGTCGTGCATTTTATTTACATGTATAAAATATTTACTATAAAAAGTGACTGACGTGCTTTAAACATATTTCATTTTGTGTTGATTTTCAATAACTTTAAGTGTGTTGTTATGTATCTGGAACAATAGGAAATAACATGGTCCCACACAATACATTAGTTGAATTCAAAATAGCGTTTATTTTTTTATTTCAATAAAATTTGTAATTCATAGAAAATAACAAATTTACTGATCATTAGATGTATTGAACATGGAAAATAATGTTATCATAATTTAAACAAAGGGGCGAGTAGCGGTTCCATGACCCTCATATACACCGTATTATTAACAACAGTAGGGTCATACATCTACTACTGACACCTTTGTCTGTATATTATAATAAGAACAAAATTTGGAGAAATAGATACTGTTGATTAAAGTTATTTAAAGTAATTATTTTTAAAGTCAAATTTCACATACTGATTGAAACTGTGATTTCATTTTTTTTTGGAAACGTGCATGCGTAGCTTCTGTTATCAATCATGAAAATGCTACATATGAGCGGTGTCCAAGTAAATTGTGTACTTTGGTTATTTCAAAAATGAATTTATTGTATTTTCGAATTGTTCTCTGACGTAATAGCACGAACGAAGAATTACAGAGAAATATAATTATGTCCAGAAAAATATGTTGATATTATAAAAACACATGCTATACACACAGGTGATTGTATCATTGATAAATTATAAAACATTCAGGAATTCATACATTTATTAGGTTAATAGATGAATTTTTTTATATTTTTTTTATAAAAAAATGCTTTATTTGTATTTATTCTTTATTAATGATACATATACCTGTATATTTATGTGTACGGCGTACAACGACGTCATTATTTAATGAGTTCTGAACGTCCACACTTCTCGAAGTATTTACCCATCCTCGTACATGTCAGAGTTAATGTATCCTTTGAGAGGCAGTGCCAACATTGTCGATATACAGACTAATGGCACCCCATACAAGCAATGACCACAATTTATTTCAAAAGCTGTTGAAATCACGAATGCCATAAAAATTCGATACATTCTGAAACAACTGAAAATGTTTGAACAATGTTTTAAATTGATAAAAAAAAAATTCATTAGAGCATCGTTGGAAATCTCATTTTCATGGCAAATGTTTGACAAAATAATTATGTTATGTGTATATGTAATGTCAATATATAACCTGGTAGACTGCGCATTTTTTTCATGAATGTTTTAAGTTTTCCATTCGAATTGTGCAATTAACTCTAAAGCATTTAGTATTTTAGTATCTAAAGTGATCTGACTCTTAAAAACATTAATTTTGCAAACTTTAAAAAAATAAGATTTTGAACATCATGTGGAGTGTCCACAACAACATGTTTATACTTGAAAATTCCTTATCAAGAACATTTTTCTTAGTGTGTGCACGGATATACATTTAAACTATATTCTTTTGACTAATAACTAATAAATCAAAACTTGTCGACGTTTATAGAATGCTCTCAAACAGTACATACATATTCTCGAACAAAAGCCTTGCGATAAATTTTATCTGTTTTCAATTTTGAGTTAACACCTGTTCGGGAATTTCTCGACAGTTTACAAGAAAAGATCGGCTTTTCAGCAGCTAATATTCCAGTCTGGTCTGAGAACTTAGCAGGAGAATATAGCGTTTCCGTTCATATGCACGTGCGACCCCCAGCAGCGAGGGAAAGTCAAAGAACAGGTAAGGAAATTGACAGAACTTGAGATATGGTTAAGATTGCTACCATATCTTATTTCAGAATTCAAATGTAAATAAAATTGGTTCGAGCCACTTGATATAGAGCTAATTATGAAGAATGCTAATACAATTCCTGAACTGCAGTGTAGAGTCTTGTCTGAGAATAGAACTATGTCTTTAGAGTTCTTGCTGGTAGAAGCAACATTGCCACGTGTTGATATCTAGGATTCTAAACAAATTTTTTCATCAATATCTATTTGGCAGCTTGCGAACCTTAAACTATGCCAGTCTGGTCTATTCTAAACATTTTATGGCGGCAATTCGTAACAGACAATATAAAAATATAACAAAACGAACCAATAAATAAAACACTGTATACAATGTTTACAGTTACAAGCCAAATTCGGCGTACACTTATTCTGAACTTGAAGTAATGTGTCAGCAGGCCCGTGTATGGTAAAAGCTGGACCCAGTACCATATTACCAAGAATTTCAACTTCTATCAACCAATTTCAAGAATAAGTCGTGACAATAACTTAAATAATTTAATCCGCAAGACATTTTCGTAAATACAAGTTACAAATACAATTTGATGTAGTTAATTAATTTTAAAAGATCGTAAACGATAATTAGCAGTAGTTCTATAATTATTAGCCTCACAGCATACATCTTTGTAAAATGACAAGAAAATGTATCTTGATACTTCTTTTTGTCATTCAAAGGGAAGTAGTTATGAATCGACTAGTCACTATTCAATACGGAGTTATGTCCCTTTGTATCGATAGGACTTAATTACTAGTAGGTACTAATGAATTGTTTATCATTACGATTTAAATCGCGGAAACAAAAAGAAATAAACGGTCTTAAAGAGCTAATTAAGATAACATGTACTGATATGTGATCCTAAAATAGAACCAAGTCCACGTGATGTAAATCCACATAACAACTTTAAGATCAGCAGAAATGGTATACAGAATACTTAATAAATATACAAGATTTATATAGCGCCCTTTCATGCGACATACACGTTCAAATGTGCTTTACATATATGTTTCAGCTACAAGGGCCTAGGTGCATCCTCTACCAGTGCAGATACAGCCTGCTCTGATCAGAGGGACATACTGATAGAAATTACCCGAAGGGAGAGATATACATTAGGACATGCAGCAGTGCGCCTAGCACTCATTTCGTACATTCATGTGTTCGGCGTATATCACCGATACACAGCTTCCTAGCACCTTTAGCCAGGTACTTTGCAGTCCACACTGTCAGATGTAGCAGGTAATACTACAAATACTACAAATAGAATTTCATAAATGTTCAGTTACCGTCATACCGGGGATTGAACCCACGACCTCTGGATTGACAGCCTAGTACATTACCACTGGCCTTGAGTACACTAAAAGAGCATTGGTTACATAAAATGTAGCTGTTTATTGTTTATGTAAGACAGCTTTTTAACACATATATAACTAATTAAGGAAAACAGACAAATTGGATTCTAGTCGTATTAGCTACTTAAAACAAGTGGTTGCTTAAATAATTCAGATTGATGACAATGTTTGACAGATTATCTAAACGTCTACAGTATGAAATGAGCGAATGAACACTAAATCTAAATGATCACATAATCCTACACCCAGTCCATTAATACTCCATTAACAGTTGATTTCTTGTTGTTTGAAGGCAACACAGGAGGTCTATCAAGTCTAGGATTATTTATTTTATAAGTTTTCACATTGCCGTACTCCTTTGGATAAAACCCCTCACTTTTATCCGCCGGAGCTTCTATTTTCCTCAGCCCACCCGGAAACGCTTTCTTCTTTCGGTCCCAGAAACGATAAGCTTTAATTAGATCCTCACCTAGCATACTTCTGTCAATTTCCTCTGGTAGATCAAGGTCAAATTCATCGCTAAACAATGCTGTGAATTCCGACAGAGATTCAAAGTCGATATCCGGAGTTTTTGGCGGGCTTCTAAGAGGACTTCTACTAAGCGGGCTTCTTGGCGGGCTGCGGATCGGGCTAGTCGAATATCCATTTCTAAGGTATTCTTTAATTTCAGGTATATGCAAGACAGGGATACTAGACATTGTACGGGAATCCGATCTACCGTCAGGTGACGAGATTATGGTTCGCTTAGAGTCTTTATCTAAATCATTTACCGGTGTGTTTTGACCACTATCCTCTACCGTGTTATTGATCTGATCCGGTTCATGAACAAGAGCGGTGCCGTCTGTGTGTGATTCAGTTGTCTTTGCTTCTTTCCATGCTGGATCCAGTTTTAAGTCATTAGACCTTTTTGTTTTATTTTTTGACGAAAATATCGAGTCTATATAATCTTTCGATATAGTGCTATTCTTAGTTACACGGGGAACTATTGTACTTTTCGGACCACTTGTGGTGTCTATAGAGGGATGCCTGCGCGTTATACTGACGTATTCCTTTGGCTTTGTATGTTCCCTATGCCTGACATTAGCACGCCGTCTTATTTGTGTGCTTGTAACTCGCGGACACACATTATCAATATGATCCTCATCCTTGACTTTCACTGTTTCAATAGAGTCAGTGTTATTTTGTTTGGTGTTCATTTCAGATTCACTGTCGCTATCTTCATTAGTATCAAGTAAGTCACTGACGGCAGTCTTTTCTTTAATATCAATCTTTTCATTGAAATTCACACGTTTCTGTTTACCATTAATAGCTTTATTGGATGGTAAAGGAACGAAAACTAAATCTTCCACTCGATTCATTGGAGCAGCTGTATGTACGGAAACTTTTACTTCATCAGCATTTTTTACCGGAGTTTTTTCTGGACCAAAATGTGGCAGATCGTCATGGTGAACAAGACGCGGTTTGACCGGAAGTGCTGGCTTAGTTCTCGCACTAATCATGTATGATTCACGAACACGGGCTCCGTGTTTAAGAATTCCAGGTTTGGTTTGCCCAGGCTCGGATATGACCTCCGGTACCACATTTTCTGCGTCACTTCCGTAACCTTTGTCATGTACGGGACTTTTAGCCGCATTAGTAACATTAATATTATGATCAGCAACTATTTTACCATGACTCTGAGGTAAAGCTCTTAAACTGTAATGTCTTCGTAACTGACCTTCATTGAAATTCAGAGATTCTTTTATCTGATTAATTCTGTTGTTTTCTTTAGACGCTGCGTCAAGAAGTTCTTTAAAGACAGATTTTTTCTTAGGAGTTGGTGGCGGCTTCTCTACCAAACGCTTAACACTGTCAGTTCTGTCTACACGTGACTTAGAGTCTTCCTCTATTTGGTCAGTAGATTGTATAGAGTTTAATTTTTCGTCAACTTGATTTTGGGATTGGTGAGCTATTTCTTGCCATGCATTGATGTACTGATTCTTATCGACCGGTGAATCATTATAACTGGTTTTCACGATATGACCTTGACCTTGATTTCGTCGGCCCCAATCATTGACTTTAGTCTCCTTTAAGGTATGTCGTCTGTGTATCTTCTGGTGAATTTTAGAAAAGTTAGGATTGAGTGGGTTGAATGGTGAGTAACTGGTTGGTCTTCCCTTATCGGCGTCGGATAGTTTATCCCATTCTGGTGTTCCTAACGACGGCAAAGAGAATCGGTCGTGATTCGAATCTCGAAATGTCCGTCGTCGTCCTTTTGTCCGACGATTCTCATTAATTCTCGCACTATATTCCTCCATGCTAGCTTTATCGAAATCGATTTGAGGGAGTTCGTCGGAGAAAAGTTTGAAATGTCTTCCCGACGACTTATGCCGTCGGGATTTACTTCCATAGCTAAACGACATGTTTTAAACTTTATTTCAACACATTAAATTCCATAATAAATTTACACAGTACATCCTCAATGCACAATATTCAACATTTCGTATACCAGTAACTTGAAATAAATAAAACAATAGTTGAATTGAAGTTTCAAATTTCAAAGCCATAGTCCGACTTCACAAGGCCGATACCTATCTGCCATCTTACCAGTATAAATATCACATAAATAACGGGCGAGGTCTGTAGACGTATTATAATAGATCAGTATTAAAGCGGGAGGGTTATAGGTTTGGGTCGAAGCTTTATGCAATGCAAACATAAACAGATACGCAGGCAGTTTATCTGAAAATGTATAAATCTAGAAAAGCTTCGTCAGAATATAATTGGAATCATGAAATGTGGACGAAGTATACAGTCAGGTTGAACCCCCATTAACATTAAACATTTTTTTAAAGACGAAAGTACAATGTTGATAAGAACAAATGCGTATCTTTATTAAAACTATCTGATCTATTCTCATAAAATCAACCAGAATTTTTGGTTCACAGAAAAGTGTAATTTGCATTTACTACCAACGAAAAACAACATGTACTTTTGTTGCGGAAAATGTAAAAATAATTAGATCTACGAGGGGCGATCCAGAATAAACCCGACTGTGTCGATTACTGTAATACTATTTGTTGCGAAGCATAAAACAAAACAGCTGCAAGAAACAATGCCTGCTTGATATTTCCCGAAACGTTCAAGTAATTAACGCAAATAACAATGACATTATAATTATAAGAAACTGTACAGTAAGTGAACGCTGGGCGGGGTCATGTAAGATGACGTCGTGTGACGTCGTTTCAAAAATGTACACTCAACAATAAACATACCGATACAACTACTGGTCATGACATAATATACGTGTCTTCATACCAAATGTGAAGTTTTTCAGACAATATCGTCCTTTCAGTTTCGTAATTCACACTTTTCAGGTCCAATGTTTCTCTGGTGTTAAATGCCTGTAGTCTCAGCACTTTCTTTAAAACCTCTGATTTTACCCAAATACATGTCTGATTCAAAGCTGTCTCTGATGACGCTTGTCGATTAATGTATTGTACTGTATGTAAATATCCGAGTTTCTAACCAAATTTGATAATTTTGCGAGTTTGTTTTGAATCACTCGGAGCCATGACTAATTACGGATATGTCGACATAATTTTGAAGGTCCCAAAAATGTCGACAGAACGAGTGTCGACTGTATGTTCTATCATTTGTTGTGCAATAATGCAGACGCGCATGTCGATGAAATACAGCATGCAAACACCAATAACACCACTGAACAAAGTCACGAAAAAATCTAAAGTCAAATATGTATGATGATTAGTTTCCATTTTACTTTTTACCGAAACGAATACCCTCTAGTCATGCGTTAGTGGGTAAAAAAATAAAGAGCTTGCAAACGTCTTACACAAGTATACTTGTACATATAAATCAGTTACATGTTGATACATATCCTTTCAAAGTAACATTTTGAACATTGCAAAAAACATGGAATCTGGCCGGTTAATTTAATAATTCTGGATTGCCCCTCGTACTTATGACTTAATAGGAAAAATCTCAACGATTCACTAAATTCTTAATTCTATACTCAGTATAAGTCGATAATGGTATTTTAGTGAACTGTTCTAAATTTCAATAAAAGCATGTCTACGTTATGTCAACGTTATAATATGTCAACGTCATTACATTTGTCCGCCACAGCGTCACGCTTTCTTATAGTGACGTCACACGCACGTAAGTTGTGTTTTACTTGTGAATTACTTGAAACGTTATAGATAGGGTTAGCGTTCGTCTCTCGTATTTATTTTAAAATAATTTTGATAAATATTTATCTGATTTACATGTTCGAGCTTTAACATAATTATCTTTTTTTTAAAATATGGAACGGACGCTTTAGTGGCAGAGTTAGAAATCTAGGTGCTATATATGAGGTCATTGTTTATAACAAAACAAGATACTGTATGCCTAACGAACTCTATGCCAGTCTAGTTACAATAAATATTAGTATTTGTGTTTTTGCCCCGGTCTTTTTTTGTTTTTGTTCGATGAATAACCATTTATGGAAGCATACTGTTGACAATTAGACAAGATTTTGAGATTGTTGGATAAACTAAACACGCATGTCTTTCTATAATGTGATGGTATCTACAGACATACTTGATCTGTTGCCTATTGTTTCAACCTATCATACTAATAGCTGACATCTCATTATGCACTTGA
This sequence comes from Spisula solida, assembly GCA_947247005.1. Classification (NCBI taxonomy): domain Eukaryota; kingdom Metazoa; phylum Mollusca; class Bivalvia; order Venerida; family Mactridae; genus Spisula; species Spisula solida. Next base: position 4,151,327 of record OX365949.1, on the reverse strand, counting down.
AACGCAATATTTGTTCAAAGTTTCTGTAAATAATATACTATATTTGTATTTTTTGTAATAGAAACGTGTCATTATTTCTTCTATTTCTTGTGATACGTATTTTGTTCTTTGGTCTACGTTGCCAGGTGGCCTCTTCAATCGGTTAAATATTGTTGAAAATGGTCTAATTGGGAATTAATTATGTTGTCTTTAACCCTTTCGCTGCCGACGTCGAAATGCCAATAACGTCGACAGTGCCAAGCCTGTTTTGACGTAAACAAGTTGACGTCATTATATCGACGTTCAAAAAACTGCGCGGTATGGCGCATGTTACAACGTAATTAGACGATAATTAAAGCGCCGTGTATGCATTCAAGATATGTATGTTTTAGTTTAAATATAAACACACAAACTGAACAAAATGACATAAGCCTGACTTAATTAAATCTTTCGAATATCCATAGTTTAATGCAATATTTTATCCTAGGTAAGTTTTTCAAAATAGTTTGTTCTAGTAAAAAAACATGTTTCTTCATGAATAGTTACACACAATATGAGCACTCAAACCCTGTAAATAGTTCATCATAGATGCCTTAATTAACATGCGTTCGGACCATACATAGAACTATAAATCGAATGATGTGCGAGTATGCCGTCGAAATTTTAAAATTCTTATAAATCTATTACGTATTTAACATACATGTACCATCTTTCATGATATTCTGCTAAAAGCCGCTATGAACTGTTCGCCTTAATGTAATGTTCAGTTCAATCAAGAACGGAGTAAATAAGCTAGGGCCCCTGGTTTAATGATTTTGTACTGTATCTAAAAATTAAACTAAAGGATTGGGTACGAGTACATATAGCCACGGCCATGGTTTAGTAGATAAAGTGCGCTGGATTTGTAACCCAGCGATCCGGGTTTGATTCCTGGTCGTAAAACGTTGACAACAATATTCATATTGATTTTCCTCCCCATGTTGAAATGTTGCTGGTTGCTTGTGGAATGATAAGTTGGTGTTTAGTACGTGTTAGGGTAGTTTGGGTGACACTGTTAGAAAACTGGTTAGGTGAATTGGCCGCCGCATACAACATTTGTTATAAATCTCCTCACAGAATATCAACGGAACCATAGCACCTACAATTAATGAACATTTTCAAAATATTATTTTGACACACATTGGTACTGTGTTTCATGGGGAGTACAGTGGATGTTTACAAAACACTCATATATACGAGAAGGGATTTGGGAGATAGTGTGCGCACGAAATATAGGTGTCTCGTAAGTCAAATTGGCTGTCCCTTTCAATAGGGGTGACGCTATAATAAACAAAAACTTTACCTTTACTTTTTATATTACACCACATAGAGTGACTTAGTTTACTTTTCAACGAGTGTGGTGTAATGTTCTCTACTCATTGTAGTGCGACTTGTTTGAGTAAGCACTGCAACCCACTTCATTTCATTCAATTAACATTTTACCAATACAATGTACATGTAATACATTCGTCAGTACATATGTACTAGTAAAGAACACAAAAATATGAATTCATTAAACCGAATCAACACTACAAAGGGTGGTTGCAGCTTACATGTATATATTTAATTTTATTTATGGTTGGTGCTCTAGTTCTTGTCTTCTTCGTGTCTTGGTGATGCGATAAGCAATCCCTCAGTATGGCGATACAGTTTCACGGTGGTCGCTTGGGTATTGCTCTTGAGTCTTGACTATGGATTGAGACGACACTGGTTCGAATCTCGGCCGTGGCACTTGGTCATTTCTTATAGGCTTTTCAGTCAGTGTTTCCTATCCTATTACAGATAACTCACCACGTGTGTATATGTGATGTTCACCGGGTACGTTGCTAAGTTGCTGACGAATTCCATACCAAATGGTTTCTTCGTTTAGCGTCCACCCTAAGTTCGTAACATATCTAGCTATCCTGGGAGATAAAACGAAGCCCTCGAAAAAAACAAGTCATACCGACTACTATCCTCATCATTATATGGCTAATAAATATAGCTTTTATGCATTGTCAATCATAATAACTTACTGAAATAACTGAAAACGTGATTGTGTGGGAAAAAATACTGAGCTTAAATTTAGAGTAAATATTTAAAAGTACACACAATCTTTACAAATCTCATTGAATAAGAGCTAAGAATACGCTAAAATGGTAAGCATTTATTACTTAAATATTGTTGTTTTTCCCTCTCAAGACGCCCAAACCTATCAGTCCGCGGACGCTAAACGAAGAAAAATTTGGAATGGCCAAATGAGTCCATTCGAAAAGAGATAAGGTATTGAACCCTGGCTGACCACGCACTTACGACTGTGACGTGTCTCATAAATTATATCTAGAAATCGAACTTTGTATGTGTGACGATATAATTAAGCGATTGGTGAGTGAATTAATTTTGTATGGATGTAATGTTTTATGTCGTAGGACGAGATAGTGATTTCCAATTTGAGGTAATAAGTTCAACGCACAACATCTTTTTAAGAAGAATGCTATATGCATTTCTGATACAAACGATTAGTTTAAGAAGTAACTCGGCTCTTTGCGGCCTTCGTAATACCGGTAGCATCATCTCGCAATCTCGATTTAATTAAACGCGAAGCATGCAGGGAATCAAATTAGCTTCCCCAGTTTACATATCCCGTACAATACCACTTATTTAATGAACTGCTACTATACATACAGTCTAGATTAAGGCCATCAATTTTGTACGAATATAGCGACCATTGGGCGTTGGTCTAAGATCGAGACCAGGAATTAAGACCTACTCCACTGATAATAAGGCGTGACTTAGATATCCACGTATAGACCCCATCCCTCTGGTCAAACAATGACATTCATAAAATACTGATCGAAAATACGCTAGTACTTCAAGACAATGAATACGTGAATACTCGACTCGGATAGCGCTGGTTGAAGATCCAAAGTTCGCTCAAAATTAATAAGGATCATCACCACTGAATCTAGAAGTCAAGGGGGCACTGGATGCCTACTAAAGGGGTCGTTGAACGAATAGCGAATGTATTTTGACCAACACAGGCTCATGTTAATGTAATGCTTACTATTAGGCTTTATAAACAGTAGGTCAATAGCACTTCCACTGGATAACAGAAAAGATGAATGTGCCTTGGATCTGTCGCTTGGTTAAGACCGAATACTGTCTGTTTTATGGTTGAGCACAAGTCTAAGATCGAGTACAAACTAAGGACTAGAGTTGAAAGCCTATGATTGGGCATCAAACAAACAAGTGGCACAAAAAGTACGTTGGACATAAAATGAAGTTCTATCATTATGTGCGTAAATTGTACACATATGTTGTTTTTTCAAATTTATTCCGAGGAAGTACCTCATCTGTATGCTGTCATTCATAATACAAATATGCAACTAAATACATCCTACATAAACTGTTCATTGGTTGGTTACTTATTTGGGACAGTCATAATATACATGTAGTTAATGGATCTAACGTGCGTTTAAAAACATGGTATTTAGTGTGATAATAATCGTTTAATTAGTGTCGGGTCTCGTTTCAAAGACGTAGCTCTGTATGGATGATGCACAATATATTTTGTTTTATTTATAATTGTTGAATAATATGTTCCACAATGAACTTCCAACCCGGTGCCTAACTTTTTAGAAGAAAATATGACGCAGAATGTGAAGACCGATATGATTTTTTTCACAAATGTGCGCAATTGTACTATTGATTCCCGGAAACGCCATGATTGGACCTTCCTGTGTGTTTTTTTCCCGCGGGTCAAGTTCGTGATTATGGGGTACAATGTTATATAGAACATGTATGATAGCAGGCAATTTACGACATTCGTTTCAACAATATAGAGCCCTATATATATCAGTAAAGAAGTCGAATTTGCTTCATTAATTGGTTTGACGTCATACAACGTTGCGTTGAAAATTAGCGCGCCTTGTGTGTATACAAGTATTACAAAATATACATTTATTTGTTAATTATTCAATGGAATTGCACTAAACTTTCGGTAGCAGACAATTAAACTCTAAAGATCATGATTCTTTCCATAGTTTATGTCTAATTAACGATATCCCGAGTCAAAATGGAGTGAAAATTACGCAAATTTCGTAGCATAATTACTGAATATCAAACACGAATATTTAATTACTTTTGCAATCAGACAGAAGAGTTGTCATTTTTCAACTATTGTAAATAGTTTATTTTTGTGCAACCGTCTATTAACTGCATAATTAATCACTTTTCCGGTGGTCACTTTGGATGCGTAGTCCGCGAAATGGCGCCAATAATAACGTCGTCAGACGCATGACGTCATGTCCGAATTCCACCGGAAATGACGTCATAATGTTTTGACCCCTACTTGTTTACATCTTAACCCTTTCGTACGATGTTTAGATGTAATATTTCAAGGTTCCTTATGTGCATACAAAATAGGCCCAAAATAGGCCCGCGGCACTCAACGTAGTATAACAAAATAGGCCCAAAATAGGCCCGTGGCACTTGGGGGGTTAAAACAGTTATTTTTTTCATTCATGTAGTAGGTGTTTGCTCGCATCTGTTTTTCAACCGGAAACGACGTCATGGTGTTTTGACCTTACTTGTTTTCAACTTACTCATTTCCTACTATGTTACTATGTAATATTGCCAGGTTTCTTATAGGCATACATATAGACACAAAATAGGCCCATGACACTCAACGTAGTATAACAAAATTGACCCAAAATATTCCACCGACACTCTTTGCAGTATCACAAAATACGCCCGTGGCACTTCGGAGTTAAACTAAATTAGTGAAATTAGAAATTTCAAATTATACGTGTACCCTATTGATGGCAACCACAATATTTGTCAGAATAAAAAAAAGTTAAATACGCGCATAATCCCCTTATTGCCCCCTATCCATTTACCAAGTTTCATAAACCTAGCTTGGAAACTGTTTGTGTTATGTCAGGCTCCAGAGTTTTGACAGCATGACAGACAGACGAACGGAGGGCTAACCTATAGTCCCCTCCGGTGGAAAATCGGTAGGGGACTAACTACATATCTAGAAAAAACATGTTAAATGTTTAACGTGACAGTAGTACAACGGAACATTTTTCAGTGACCAAAGGTAGGCGACTCCGTTGCCATAAAACCGGTTCTACTAACGGAGTTGTCTCCCTGTGAGTTACAATATATAGATGTAACGTGATAAGATAGGATAACAATCTCCGTCTCTGCGACTGTTGTAGATCTGTAATTGTCAGTTATGTACACATTTTAAATCTTAACTATGCATCAATATGATCGTAATAATGTTCAATTGTTTAAAACTATATACAAACTAACAATATTATCGTAGCGTCTATGACTTTAGTACATGGCGTCATACGCGATGGAATAATAATATTATAAAAGTATTCATGTATTTTGTACAACAGTAAAGTGTGGGCATATTGCCTTAATTTCTGAATGATTATCATGTGATTAACACACCGACGGTTTGTGAATGGATAATATATGCATACTAGTATAGCAGGGATACTGTGATTTGGTGAGATTTTGTTTTTATGCATTACTATACAATAGATTAATACTCTTCGTCTATTACTGTCGACGGTAATGCACCATTCAATTGAAACCACGACTCCCTTAACCCTGAGGAAGGGCGGGTATAGCGGGGGAACAGTCTCGTGTTTTTGCCTTTCCGATTCCCCGCATTGTGGGGTGAGTGCGTTGGGGGCTTATTTCACTGATTGACTGGTGCATTACCGGTAGTGTCGAATCACTGCTATGTATGGATTTCACTAAACTAATGGCCAGTCTTGAAATAGTAATTGTCTTATATGAATGTCTTTATTTAACACGCTAAAGTGTCATTCACTGTGAGAGGTCGAGCACATGCTTGCTTAAAATATCCTTTTAGTTGGACACGGACGGTACGTTCTGCCTCTCTCTGTATCACAAGATTGTGTGGGTGGCTAAGCGCCGCCATCGTTATTGTATGGCTTCGTATTGTCTGTACATGTACAGTACGATTGTACTTTATCATACTGTATACAATATAGCTTTTCTAATTGTTCGGTGCCTATTATGGTCAAATTAGAATGCGAAGTTAATCTGCATTTCACTCGGAAATGGTACAAACCGTCTAGTTATATTAGCGTTAGATTTGTTTCCAATGTCTTACAGAACGGAAGAGGACGGTGAATACGTGTTAAGTTACTACTAAATGATTTGACGCGTATAAAATAACTGAAGACTCGTTGAAAATTTTAAAAATGATACACAGTCAGAAAAGTCTTCAAAATATTGGACCAGATTGTCTCCCTTTTAACCATTTACGACTTACCTCCCGTCATTTATTCTAAATTGATCTACGTATATGTTGTCATTCGGAACGATGCGTAAATCATACAGTACAACCTCTGCAGAGTAACACCCTTTGGGAACTTCAAATATTGGCTGTTATTTAGAGGTTGTTGCTCTACAGAGGTTACATTTCGGCACTTGGACAATTTTGAAGGTGTTGTTTTAGAGAGGCTGTTGCTCTGCAGAGGGATGCTCTGGAGAGGTAGAAGTGTAGATGTACAATCTCAATAAAATCTCACACATCTGTGAAAAATATAGATATCACTATACATTTGATCTATCAGGATCAGAAAAAGATTCCGATATGAATTAGGTCTATCCGGTACAGATAACCCGACTTTATCCTTAACCTCGCCATTACGATCTAAGTCATTAACACATCGGTTGTGACAAACTTAATTTAATGGCAGTAATAGATGATGATTCTATTACACCTTATATAACTACAAAAAGCAAAGTCAAAGTATGTGCCTCCAGCAGGATTAAATAAGAAATGCTATTCAGTGTTTGCACCTAACATAACTATAATTACAAACAGTATTTCGGAAGAGACATTAAAAACTGTGGCCCCGTTTATGATGCTCATCATGCACGTAAAACAACCAGGGATACTTCTGGAACTGGGGCATCTTCTGTGTCATGCAATATCCCCAAAAAACTAAATTGACTTATCGAGGCCTTGCCCATATGGATATCCGGTGGCGAGGATAAATAATCACGGTTATTGCTTAAGAATAACCACATTTATTTTAGCGAGATCTGTGCGATTGTAATAGGTCCCTTCTAAACTCATTTCTAATTGAACGTTTTGAGTCCGTCTGATCCGGTCAATACAGAACTTTATCGCATTCGATGACGTCACTTGATTTTCCTGTGTGAAGTTTACAAAATGAAAGGTCATGCGTATCTGATTTAATCAAGGAAATCCCGCTTTACGAAGTATAAAACGCTACAGAAAGGGTTGATGATCATACTCAGGGTGACGAATCAACGGGGTTTACGCACGGATACTGAAAGGAGCTAAGTCATCGGTAAGACCTGTTTTTTGCCAATATCTCTAATTGTTCGTACACGATTCTTAATATTTTGCAGTGCATAAAAGACAGATAAGCATTCTGCTTCTAACCATGTTCAAACTTAAAGGATTCTCTTCCTAATTTGGACGCAATCGTTGGCCAAAATTGACGAGTAAAGAAACTGATGTAAACAATCGTGCTGCATGCGACGTGAAATTGCATTTCCCATTTCAGTTTACCGTAAAATGTTGTATTTAGTAGGTTAACTGTGTATCAAACCATTCGAATACGTTAATGTATTATATGGCTATCTTTATTTATCATAAATTGACGTTTCTGCATGATTAAAGTGACATTTGGAGAAATGCTGTCGTAAACGTGAATTTAGAGATTGCTGTTGTAAACGTAATAATTTTTCTTTGGATACCTTCAAAACACAAAAGATTAACACAAGCTTTATACTAGTAAGAAATCCATAATAATGAATTTATTTACTAACATATCAATTATTTTGCAGATAGTATGTCATGGAAAAGCGACGAAAACAATGTGTGTCTTTGTGTCGGATGTGGAGGATGTTTACAGTCACGTCCCCAATTCTAATTAAGAACGTATGGTTGACACCATGGATGAAGTCACGAGCCGGTTAAATGGAAGTAATAATCTACACCCGTTATGACGATTTTGAAATTACCAATAAAACCTACTTTAACATATCCACCAGTGTGGAGTTATTTCACTTAATTAAACTGCACAAAGTGTGAACACACAGAAACAGAAGGTGCTTATGAAAATATTCAATATGGAACTGAACAAATCTTAGACCACAACAATCAACATGACACTGTCGATAGCTGTTTCAGTCATCTCACTTAGTGTTCTGTGTTGGTTCTTCTCATGTATTGACAGGAACCATGAGAAATGTGCACAAGGAAGGAATAGAAGGAAAGCACAATGAAGCTAGGAAAAAACTAGCAAAATCAAACATGACAAATGTGTCTATTGATATGATAAGAGACTATACTTGAACCGATGCCAGTTCCTGTAGCAGTTGCACACTTCATTGAGACAGTTGAAAACCAGATGAGAGTTCACGGAGATGTACTCGTATGTGAGGCTAACTTTTGTAGATAGTGATAAGCGGATGACAATGATGTTATTACGTGCAAAAGAAAGGTTAATAATGAGATCGGTTCACAGCCGGATTGCCGGGATACAAATCCAGCGCACTAACCACTGCAGCAGCTAATATATTGACTGCTGTTTTGTATATGCCAAGTGTCAGAGTAAAACCTCACTAATAAGACCGCCATTGGTACTTTGAAAATGCACTTATTATAGATTAGGTCTTAATATTAGAAGTATACAACTGTGAAATCGTGGAAAGTAACATACAAAATTATGGTTTAGGTTCTGAGATGGCCTTTAAGTGAAGTTTAACTGTTCATCTTTGTTTATGAGATACAAATGTATATAAATATGATACTTGTTTATGTATTTGAATAAGCTTTTTAATGACAAACATATTATTTATACAGTAAAAGTTACATAATTATACATAATCAGTATTTGCGATACATGTAATAAATAAAATTAATAGCCATACAGTTTTAATGTTTTTTCGCCATAGAGCTTTTATTTCACAAATGCCATTTGTGAGCGGTTTCCTTCAGTGGAGTATGCACATTGACTAGACTGTTAAAAGCTGTAGCAATACAACATAATGTAAAGGGTACATGTTGTAAACTTTCAAACATATTAATTCCAAGAAATTCCCTCTGAGCCATAATATTTCTGTTGATTGGATTTTACAACAGTTTTTATATTTCTTCAAATAAACGTTCATGCAGCACAGAGATGTATTAATCCTGTTAACTTTAACCTATCACGTAAGTACAGTGCTTGTAATTTTCAGTCGCAGCTTCATCAATTGATTATCATGTTACTGTCCAGCCAGCTAGAATAATAGGCAAATGGTAGCATCCATTTTCACTAACAGGTGCCTGCCAGGAATGCTCATTACAACAGCATCTGTAATAATAATTAATATTATAAAATATGCCTGTCCATATATCATGATTTAATGATCAAAATGTAACAACATGGTGAATGGTTGATAGTTTTGGTTATCTGGGATTTACATTTATTGCTAATGAGTGGATATGCCCTGTGCCCTAGCCCTCAAATAATATCAAAAAGACAGCTCAAAACCGTCATTTTATAAATAAACAAGAGCCAAAATGTCATAAAATACGCCCGCCTGGGGAATAGTGAATGAAAATAAAATATTCCAACTTGGCCTATTTCACAAAATAATCCAACTTGGCCTATTTCACAAAATAATCCAACTTGGCCTATTTCACATTGTTTTGGTAATTAATAGGCTATCCTACAAGGAGGCCTTGGATGATTTGGACTATACTTGATCTTGGTCTAGATATTATGCTCATAAACAATGTCAACACGTTTGAAGATGACCAGTTGAGAACTGTTTGAATGAGAGTACAGACAAGGGAATTTTCACATTTTGTGGTAATTGAAGGACCACAACCCAAGAAGGCATGGGCTGATTCGACCTTCAATTAAACTTGGCCTAGATATTATGCCCATATACATTGTCACCAACGTTGAAGATAAGCAGATGAAAACTCTTTGAACTAGAGAACAATGTCAATTATTTTGGTAATTATTGGACCATAACCCACGAAGGCCTTAGCAATCGCCCTATAATTGCACTTGGCCTAGATATCATGCCCATAAATAATGTCAACAGGTTTGAAGACGATCCTATGAAAACTGTTTGAACTAGAGTACAGACAAGGCCAATTTCACATTTTTTAGTTATTGAAAAACCATTACCCATGAAGGACTGGGCTGATTTGGCCGGTACTTGACATTGACCTAGATATTATGCCCATAAACAGTGTCACTAAGTTTGAAGACGATCGGGTGAAAATGTTTTTGTTAGGATCAGTACAGACAAATAACAGGAACTAAAAATATCTCACTGAAATTTTATAATCATGAAACTGTTATATCTTGAAATTAATACAATGTATATGAATTGGCTTGAACACACATAAAGGATATGTTACATTGACTTTATAACTGCAAACAGAATAATTAGTTGAACCGTAATGGTTTACACGTTGCACGCAGCATCTTACTTTAATCACGTTTACGACAGCAAAACTTGGAATGTTCACAAAGTTTCCATTTTATAACATACTTGCATTTAATGTTATTCAAACACTTTTGGCATACAAAATATACTTTGGACTTCACTATCTGCTTACAAAATCAACTCAATTGCGATGAAATGTTTAAAAATCATAAATGCACGTTGCGTGCAGCATACAGTCTACGGCGAATTCTCAACATGTCATATTTTGGCCAAGGATAGCGTGTTTATTAAGTAGAGTTTTGTGGAATATTTAATATTAGCATGACGAGCAGCGTAAGCTGTCTTTTATGCGCTACGAGAAAATGAAAAACAAGTTCATTTAGAACGTTTATTTGCAAAAAAACGTCACTTACCGAGCTTGTTGACATCTATGAATTTGCACCGGTAAACCCCAAAAAGTCACGTGATTCGTCACCCTGATACTGGCGAGATGTATATATTTATGTGGCTATTGCGATTGGCTTCTGTAAGCAATGACTGTACTACATTCTGAATCAAAGCACTGTCAACAGTAGCTGTTTGCTCGGCATTCTGAATCAAAGCAGTGTCCGTTTGCTCGACATCCTGAATCAAAGCACTGTTAGCATAGGCTGTTTGCTCGACATCCTGAATCAAAGCACTGTAAGCTGTGGCAGTTTGCTCGACATCCTGAATCAAAGCACTGTAAGCAATACCTGGTTTTTTGACATAAGCCAAGCAGGGTTTGAACTTAAAAAACACAGACACAGCTGTCCACGGTCATATGGATACATTGCTAATTATTTCCAATAGCATATCGACCACTTTAATTTACAAACAGACCCGCATAATTCTGAATCAAAGTACTGTAAGTATTATCTTATTGATGTACCACGGCAAGTTTATACAGCCATCTTAGTCTCTACTGTCAATCTTGTTTTGTTGTCGTCTTGCATGCTGTGTATGCTCAGTGCGACCCTTATTCATTGTATATATTGAACTAGAAAATTGCCCTGGTCTGGTTTATATTGGGCTATGGTTGGTATGTTGTGTCAATATAATATAGGCTATTATATTGAAATTGCCCGGCTTTAGTCGGTAGATTTGTCGTTTATTGCATCGTTAATTTATCGGTTCGGATGAATTGTACTCTAGCCTTTAGCATTATGGAATCAGATTGAGAAATGCCCCCGAGCTACTGTATTTGGCACAAATATGTAGGTGGTGCTCAGTGTTCACACTTCGGTTTTGAACAAGATAATTAGAGTTAGCTATCTTTTCTTTAGTGTTGATATGTGGCACTTGGCAGATATTACCAATATGTCATTAGGTACATTGTACTTAGATTCTATATAATGCTCATCTGTTATATTATAGTTCTAGATGACCTAGTGTTTTTAAAATTCTTGGCAAATATTTCGATAAGTATAGTAGATCTACACGGGTATTGCATAGGTCATGTAGCCAAATTTGAGGTATTAGCCGGGTAACAGTGGAGCTTGGTTCAATTGTAAGTCAAACATGTATTGCTAGAATTTGGGGGAATTGTTTTCAGTTAACATTTTTTGTGGCGGAAATTCTAGCTTCAGAGCTTTAAAACTAAAACACACTAGTATCATATAGTTCAAGTATTACTCGTAATATCGACTGTTAATTAAAGCAGTACTATATAGGTATATTTTGTCGTCCGTGTAAGTTAAGGCACCCCCTGTATTTATCGCACGTCAAAGTACTAAAGGTTCTTGAGTCGCTCGTATAACATTATGTTAGGCGTTCTTGAGCTACCCTTGTTCTTTGGCTATTACATCCTTGTTTTTAGCACGGCAGTGATGCACGGTGATGCGGGTCATAGCATGGCGGCGCTGCAAGGTAGTGCTGGTAATAAGTTGCACGGTAGTGCGGGTAATAACATGCCAGCACTACACAGTATGGCCTGGTCTGTACAATTCAAGCAATAAAGCGGGGGAATGCTTTAACTTACTTAATGTATAATATTGAACATTTACTTTCTGATAGCTCTAAGGCTGGGGTTTCTGTCAGAGCCAAGAGTTGTGCCAAGATGCATGCATGGTGGTTAGTCTTTCGTAGCGGCAAAAGACCTCCGAAACACTTAATTGACTCATTTTTACTTTCTTAGATTAACGCGAGTGTGTTTGTGATATGATCATACATATGGTATATTACAATAGAAAAATCTTGACTTTAATAGCTTAGAGATCTAACTGTAGCCATTTAGGGTATCTCGGTAGATCTGCATTTTATTGTTCTGTGGCAGCCGCAATATGGTATCGCAGCAGATCTTGCTTATTGATTTTTTTTTAAATTTATTAATAGATTATCGAAACATGAAATCGGATTGTTTTCTTTTTGTATAGTTTTCCATGAGCGAGTCTTAAAATAAAAGCATATATACCATGTAGATATGTTTTAAAGCCGTCCTTTTACTAAATGCATTAAAGCATCGCCAGACATTGTGACTATAAACGGTATCTTCTCTTAACTTTCACGTACAGCGTGTGGTTTTGTGAATTCAGATTAGGACAAATGGATTAATTAAACAGAACGCAGTATGTACGAGTTACTATCAAATATTGGCAAACATTAAATGTTCAGTTTAATAAAATGTCACGTACTACAAGTAAACATAGAGCCTATAAATAACCCTCCAAAACTCAATGTATCATTTTTATCAAACAGTACGAAACTATTACATGTATATGGACTGATAATTTTATTATACACTTTTCTACAGTGATTTAGACAAACTGTAGTGAAAGCATCAGTTGTTCTGTTTGAGCACAAACTTTTAACACATATTCTACGAATCATATCTCGAATGTACTCCATTGGACATGTCTTGGGAGACCAACAATAACAACTTGTAGAGACAGGGTCCTTGACTCATGACAATCACAAAGTGTTGAATGTTCGCAACATAGCACGACGATACACTTTAATATAAAAATAAACATGTGCATGAAAGCCCTAGTTTCAGCTATACAAATACATTAAAACGACATTGCCCCCCCCCCTCCTGTTTGGTGCTCAGTGCCACATGATAGCTTCAACTTTAGTAACTGTTAGAATGATGTGACAGAATATTCTGCATATAATAATTATATTATTTGCTATCAATGGATTATAGAGATTTGTCAGTGAAAATAACAGTAAAATTATCCTTTTGTTATTGTCACTGCTTTAGTAGCTGATTCTAGTATCATACAGAAAAAGAAACGTAACGTCAACGGCGCCGGGTTTTAAAATATGGCGTCATAATTATCACGTTACAATCAGTTAACAAAGATAATTGCTTGAAGTATAGTATTTGAACAGAATAAATAAGAACACATAAATGTCCAATTAGAAATGTGGAAAAACTCATATAATACGCCTGAACCAAAATGAACACGACCACGCTATGCCGCTGAGCTTAAGATTCAAACTAGTGCTATTTATACAATAACACTTTGCATTTCAAAAAAAGTTCTCACATTTGGTTCAATTGTTATCAAAATGTTGGATCCCGTTTCAATACGTTAAAGAAACGTGATTTCAGTGATGTCGAATTTAAATGCGTGAAGATTTATGACGTCATGGTGTTCTGCTATCTGATTCACTTCAAAAGTGTCGTCATCAGGTACACGTACATAAACAGAATGAAACTAAATTAAAACGTTCAAAATGAATCGTATCTTATTCTTGAAGATAGGGGCCCGTCATATTTCGACATTGGTGTCCGTCGTTTCGAATGATCCGATCTCTTGGGCTTTAAATATCCACTTTCCCAACCGTGGTAGAATGCATGTAGTTCACCCCCGTTCATCCATCTTGGATGGTCACTATCAGACTCCGTGTCACTTCTATCTAGCTTTATATCCAGTTTAACATTTTGTTCATTGTTTATCTGCTCCAGTTTAAGTTCATGCTGTTTAGCGAGTTCTTCTAGATCATGTTTAGAATATTCCACCATAACGTGTGACACTGAATGACGACGTCTTGTGTGATGTTTGTTGTGGCTTGTGTTGTCGTTTGGGGAAAGCTCCTCTCTGGCGGTAACGCCTGTCGTCGGTGAGAACGGGTGAAATAAGCTCGGCAAGGATACGCGGCGTCCATTTGACACGCCAAATCTCCATTTTGGAGATATTTCGGCATCACCCATTATATGTATGTCGTCTGCGAATTTTACACGGTTTGTATCATGATCAAACCGGTCACGCGATTGTCTCCCATCGTATGGAGAATTACAACTGTAGTTCAAACGTTGCTTAAATCGCTCTTCTTTAATTCGGTGAAAGTTTTCAATGATTTGAGCCAGTGGCTGTGACAGACTTTTCCTCCTTCTTGAAGAGTCAACACGTGTTTCTGGATGTCCCATAATTCCAAGCGCTGTTTCGTCGTCTGCTTTCAATGTTTTTTTATAACTCCACCGACGTCCAGAGTTGACGATGTTGTTTGTCCAAGTTCTCTACATCATACTTGCACTGTCGCAAAGTTCGAATGTTCAAAAAATAATATGGAAACGCCGAACTTTTACGTGTAGAAGTAATACAGTCAGTCCTTATCAGAAAAAAATATTCATACAAAACGTGTCATGAAATTTCGACAGAAGCTTATAAAATGTGATACCATGCTGTGCTGTTTGTATATATACCAACATGATATGAACTAAAACAAAGACATGATTCATAATGATCTATCGTTTCATCGATACAAAATGTTTTGCTAAAATGTTCAATAAATTGATAAACACGTAAAGGTTAATCAATTTTATATCCATAACAAACAACACGCTGTGGTATTTATTATGAACCTGCCCAAGCGAGGCGTCTAAAATAAGGAGGAGATGGTTCGATTTGGAGAAATAATAGATAAGACTGATCCTGGCTGTAGATTTGTTTGTTTGTTTGGGTATATCATCGCCTTATTGTATTTAATTGTGGACCGTGTGAATAAAATACCGAAATAAACTTACAAAAAGACAAAAACATGCTTTTATGTCATCTATATCATTTTATATCATTTTATGTCATCTATATCATTTTAATCGCACTAAGGGACTGTTTACTAAATTTAGTTCGACCACTTGCATAAACATCGCACCAGTCTGAACTTCTAAAGTTCGACTGTGAAGCAAGTTCTTACAAATTAGAATAATAACGTTCGACACATCATTCTTGATGGGTTCCATTTTCATGACGGTATGAAAGAAATGAAACACATTTTTCCTTTATGCTTCAGAACTTGCAAAGGAACCTCTGGTACTATCTGTGTTTAGTCTTTGTAATGCTGCGGCTTAGAAGCAACACATTGACCTTCTGCCTAACCGGGTTGCTAAAATGTGTTTTATCTGTTATCCATAATTATGTTTAGTTCGCGGAATAATTTAATTGCTCGCAAAATTTAATGTTTATAGTTTGGTTATGGATTAGATCCCAGGCCCCGATCTCCCGAAGCATCTCAAGTAGAAATCTCAACTCAAATTGAGATTTTGCTCAAATCGGAGTCTGAATTTGATATCAATATGAAGTTCAATCTCTAGTACTGTAATACACAGAATAAAGTTTCTGTTTTGTAATGCCAAGTTCGAGTCCAGCCTCCTGTTGAAATTTACGTAAAGAGACATGACAATATTTGAGATGAGATTTCTCTCAAATTGAGATGCTTCGGGATATCCGTTGTACCTGACTGTATCGTCAGCAAACAACCTCAACTTAGACCTGGTCTACTCAGGAAGGTTGTTTATGTCTTCTATACAGGAGTATCGGCCTAAGGACAAACCTTTGGCGTACTCCGGATGTAACCAATCCTGAGTCAGAAATTTCATTTTCTAGGACAACGGTATGGACTGTTTTTGCTAGAAAGGCCCTGACTCCGGCAAGTGTACCACTCCTTGTTCAATACTGATAGAGCTTGAAAGAAAACTTCGAGTGACTAACCTATACAAACAAACATGTCTGAAAAAACTAGAATTTAGAAAACCTTTTATAAATTGATGTGATGATATCATGCACTGGGCTGACATTATCTCTGTTTTAATCATCTCTTAATTTGAAGTCAACGTTTCTAGATTGAACGAATACAAATCATAATATATATAAATCATAATATTTGTAATCATTATATCTATTTCTTCAGTTACATAAATAAATTTATAAAACCCTCGCTCACTGTTACGTCTGTGAAGTGAGAGATTGTATTCATTGTACGTACTATAATTAATGATTGCGTATTTTCCCCAAACGTTGTTAGGAATAATTATGGGCTACTGTTTACGTACAAGTCTATTCGCAGTTATAATCCTTATATAACTGTCGTTCTTTGACTTGGTTGTCATATTGATGATATAAATATACGCAATATACGTAGTAATATTGCCGACAGATGTGGAAAGTATATTGAACCTACCTACCTACATAATCCTCATCGGGCTGGTTTGTCACTAAGGGAATTTTCGAAGAGCGCCATATTTCTGTCTGCGGTCCTGAACGTTCCACATGGAACAACGTCTATCCTTTCTGTGACATCTCGCGGGTTGTTGTTGTGTCATTGGTCGGTCTCTGTTTCTTCCATTGATATCCATTAAAGCTCTATGCAAAAGTGCTTTTTGAAAATATCTCCAATTCTTGGTAAACTAGGGACATACCATAACACACTTCGACATACAGATGAGATAAAAATATGATAGATTTATGTCTAGCATTTTTATATGAAATAATAAAATAAATGTTCTTCGAACCATTTGCAAGGCTTTTAAAATATATCTTATTCCATGGTCATCATGGTGATTAACTGTTCTAATCGTATGACAGACAATAAATATACAGTCAATGAATGTATTCGGATATGTGTTTCTTATATTTTGTTTTCTAGTTTTTGAACACATTTATAACAAGTTTTGTAAGTCTTTGTATATTTCAACAGAAATGTCTGGTCTATTGTGTCCTTACTACCTACACGTACAACGATTCCTGGTCTTAGTGGATACTCCGTGACAACAACTAGGTACAGACATTCCTGTTCCACCACTTTAAAATAGATGAATTCATTCCTACGTGTTATTGAAATCATGGCATAACTAGGCTGTGCAAAAGCTACTTCCCTTTTGAATTAAGGGCGTGAACTACATCATTTATAATTAGTTCAGTTTTGAACCAATGCCGACTCTGAAGTCTGTAGCTCCAATTTGGAAACAAGGGTAGTAACTGTGGTTGCCTTATTTGAAGCATATACGAGCGTTTCATTTCCCTTAAAAATAAAAACGAGAGAATATTGCACATACGATTATTAACTTATCAACCTTAGTTGTTACATTATATTAGAGAATGCTTAGTGATGCAAAAATGGCAAAAGGTATTGTAATGATCGGCCAGTTATCACTATGATACGTCAGCTCTTCAAGACTTTCTGTCATCATCACGATCTCCTCATAGTTTTGACTACCATACTTCAACGTTCTCCATCAAATAAATGCTCATCAAGAATTACCAAATGGAACGCTCAACTGTCACCGAAAAAACGCTCGAGAATCTCCCATTAAATGTTCAACAATCTCAAAAGAACGCTCAATAGCCGCCTTAGCAATACTAAAAAATTACAATCACTCAATGAACGTTCAACACTCACAAAAGGAACGCTCAACAATCACTCAAGGAACGCTCAACAATCACTCAAGGAACGCTCAACACTCACCCAAGGAACGCTTAACAATCACCAAAACGAACGCTCTCAGCAATCAAACAAGGAACGCTCTCAGCAATCACACAAGGAACGCTCTCTCTAATCTCCAAAAGGAACGCTCAGCAATCACCAAGGGACGCTTTCAGCAATCACACAACGTAAGCTCTCAACAATCACCAAAGGAACGCTCTTAGCAATCACCAAAGGAACGCTCAGCAATCACGAAAGGAACGCTCTGTAATCACCGAAGGAACGCTCAGCAATCACCAGAGGAACGCTCTAAGCAATCATACGAGGAACGCTCTTAACAATCACACACGGAACGCTCTCAACAATCACCAATGAAACGCTCTCAACAATCACCAAGGGAACGCTCAATAACTACCGAAAGGAACGCACAATACAAACACACAAGGAACGCTCGCAGCAATCACCAAACCAACGCCCAGCAATCACCCAATGAACGCTCAACAATCACCAAAGGAACGCACTCAACAATCACACAAGGGTCGCTCCCAGCAATCATCAAAGGAACGCTCTCAACAATCACCAAAGGAACGCTCAATAATTACCCAAAGGAACGCTCAATTATCATCAAAGAATACTCAACAATAACCAAGCTCACCTATAGCACAATAAACGCTCAACAATCACCAAGAAAAGTTTACCAATAACTAAATGAATGCTCAACAATTACCAAAGGGACGCTCAATAATCACCAAAGGCACGCTATAACAATATTGTCAGTCTGGTAATGATCTCTCATCATATTATTTGCAAATGAAACTATCGGTGATCTGCCTCGTGGTATATCATACTTCAACATTTTCAGAGCAATCTTGTTTACCATAATATTACTACATTTGTATTTAGATACAAATGTCATTTAATGTTCTTATATCAACGTTGGTAGCATTAAGTTGTCGACATTTTAGAAGAAAGTACAATGTAACGATATTTGTTTATATGCAAATAATGTTGATACATTCATTTTAAAACCCACATTGAACACGAAGATGTAATCATTATTTTAAATCATAATAATGATATGTAATTAGATACGTCATACTCGAGATTTGTTGAAAATGTGCGTCTATTTATGTATAATGAGTGTAATATACGAGCATTATACAGACAAAAGACATTTGCGAACTTAAAATGTTCCTGCTTTTAACTGATACATACTTATTTACTGTATTTCTAAATACACTCTAGATCAAGCTATATTCAAACGCGTTACATACTGTACGTAATTATAAATAAAATATAATATATAATATTTGTATAGTGAAATCAGAGGTATATTTCAAGGTGACTATTTCCTTACAAAGAAACCTATTAAATATACAGACAGACAAAAGAACGGAATTCCGTGCTTAAAAATGTGTACTGACAAAACTTCACTACCGTTTTAACAGAATACTGAATAACAACGACTAGATCTAGTATAGAAATAAAATATTAGGGACTTCAAAATTGGTATGTAAATGCAATATTGTGGGGAAATACCCCCGGTAAAAATATAATAAAATTCACCCCTTGATTACATCTGAACTTTATACTCAATTGTCTTAAAGGGGTATGCCCTGGAACTGAAGTGTCTCGAATAGTAATCAAATTGGTATCATTTTAATACCTAAGTCAAATAATGACAACCCTGTAAAAAAGTTACGAAATATCCAGCTAGTTTTAAAAAAAAAATTTAAAGAATAACTAAATATCGTTGTTGTTAATAAAAGGCTGACAGCCTTTTATTCAAATCGATATACAAAATATTGAAACGCGCGTTATAGAGTAAAATTTTAAGTCAAATTCTTCTTTGACTTTTCGGTAATAGTTGGTTTTACAAGTGATAAACGCAATTTTGTTGTATGCAAACCAAGATACTCCAGTTTCTGGGCATGCCTCTTTAAGTAGATCCAATTCCTTTTCTTCGCGTGGAGAATAGGGCCATGAATGAGTTGCCCTCCATTTCTCTCTGTCCTGTGCTGCTCTGGTTGCTGATGTCCACGTGTTGAAGTCTAGTTTTTTCTTTTCCTTTTCATCAATACGTGTCCATGTTTCCTTCGGCCTGTCTCTTTAAAATGACTATCCACGAACTAGATGTGAGATATTGCCGTTTGTACACGATTCGCATGAGGTTACATGTTCAACGACGAAAACATCTTTTATTGTGTTGAAAAAAACATACATTTTATGAGAAATTGTTTGTTTAGACAGATGATGTAGGAACAAGCCCGAAAACAGTTGGTCTATACGTGATAGTGACGTCATGAATCTTTTCTGTTCATAGTCTAAAAATAGATTGGCAGGGTTTCTTTTAAAAACTACCACTATCAAACGAACAGTACTTGTCTGAAGACAAACAAATCAAATCTGGGTACCATCGTTGAAAACAATAAAACCGAAAAGCCATCAGAAAAAAACAACCAATGTGATTTGTCACTTAACAATGAAGTAAGTTTCATAAAACAAGGCGTGTCGTCATATAACGAACAAAATGAGGGATGTTGCGTTTCTTTTAACTTGGTGTATACATTATACATGTACTTTATGAAATGATACCCATTCAGGTGAAATAATACATGTGATAAACACATCGTAATATTCACCTTACAAAGCAATCAGTATCAATGACAGCTACTTATATTTTAAATCGGATTTTACTCTCAAATATTCGCCTTTTATTAAGAAACTATCAGAAATTCGACCCAACCTCTAACTAGGAAGTTTGGAATCATTCTTCGCTCCTATTTACTGTCACTTGTATAGAAAACCTTGATGACTTGTTTCACATTTCAATGTATTAGCTTGATCTGGTGAACTAGTTATAGATTTATAACAAACTTAAAGTTCAATTTCTTCTGACAGGACCGTGTACATGGATACAGCTTTAAATTGTTTTCGTCTTTTAATAGCACCTTACATTTCTGAATGTAATCTTAAATAATTCACTAACTAGACACATGCATATAGTGATTCCATGACAACGTATGTGTAGGTTTACCAATCAGTGATGATGTCGGACAAGACAATAACGAAATCGCCTCAGGTGAAGCCAATCATTAGGAAATGTTCATTTCAAAGGAAGTATTCCACGAATGGTAGATTTGAAGATAATGAAACAATGACACCAAAGATAGACACCACGCCGAAGAAAGCTAAAAGTTTGACAGAGACGCTGCCAGATATCATGGCCAAGTTTCGCGCTCAAGTTGGGTGCAAAACTTTTATAGTGAAAACGAGGCAATCTATCGAGAAACGGAAGAGGATAGAACGTCCGTGGATTAAGGGGAACGAAATGGGGGCGTTTTTTCACACGTGGCAGACGTCAGATGATCACGTGACTGACCAATCTGTTAGACCAAGAACATTAAGACGCGTTCGTTCGTTGCCAAGGGACTATAGGTATACTGATTATAATGACGATAAAAAACAAAAGGTTAGACCCATAACACCGCATTCTGATTTTGGAATAGTGCGAGAATGTTGTTGTCATCCACGCGTGCGCGTTCCTACCTTTCTTCATCACTAATTGCATTCGAAATCTCTCGGACATTCAGAATCAACATCGGATGTACCAGGACGCTTAACACAATGTAAATCGCGTGACCAATGTATAAGTACGCTACAAGAAATAGATCGCTGTCAGTATTACTGATATGTGAATTCCGACCAGTTAAAACCTTTACATCGTTATCCAGGCAGTTGTGTTCCTTAGAGAACGTACTTTTATTGTATAGCTTGACGTCAAGGAACCTGTCGCCATCTTTGTTGTTGTTTCAAAAAGAAGTTTGACGTCATGCATCCGTACTTGATTTACTAGGGGCTCGTATGGCGCTAATGGGTATCATTACAAACATGTTATTGAACTGGTTGTTTTTACCAAAGAATGTTGGCACTTGCCTGACTGTCATGATGTTGTTAGTTTGCAAGATACTCTGTGTTTTGATCGTGGTAACAAGACAAAAATGAAAATAACTTGAAATTTGTTTTCCTAATTTCTAGATGGTCTTATTATTAAGGCAATCCTTAAGCAAAGTGTTACCGGTATTGTATTTATAATTGTATATTCTTAAAGAAGTTGGTAAGACTGTTCTTCAATGTTATCTTACTTGGACATTGTTGATATTATTGAAACGCATCATTTATTCATTCTTGACACGTACTATAAATGTGGAAATACGGGGTTTCATGGATCACAAGCATTCGGTTAATAAAATCTAGCCTTAGTTTGAGTATACGCGTACACGCATATGTATAACAAACGTTCCTACGAGGTCGGACTGTTTCATCGGCTTTGAAGAACAAATAAAAATATAATCTTCAGTCGGACAGGAAAGGTAGCATTCAACTTAACAAGCCGAGCACAGAAAACATAAAAACATACAGGGGACAATGCCTAACACACAACCGAGCGAGAAAATTATCTGCGGAAGTCAAGTCCCAGCTGTCTAAAAGTGGAATGAAATTGTATCATTTATTTTCGAGTATTTATTGAACGTCCTCCGTATCAGCTGTACTTTACGTTAAATGAGTGTTCAATGCATAATATATTATCTTGTTGAAGCTTGTCCAAGACCATGATGTTGCTTTCATATTATCTTATAGATTCGTGTATAATGTAGATCTACTAATAAAATAAAATTGCACACTTTTTTAAGGTGTAAGCTATATGCAAGGACCATCTTTATATTCGTCCCAGGCTATATGTAAAGACTAACAGGTGCCTTCTTGTTCATTTGTGTATTCAATAACATTGAATACTGAACTTAACAATATAATATTTCATTATTTATTTTGTATTAAGAAACCGCGACAATGCGTCAAACTAAATTGTAAATATTATATTTATTTCTATTAACGAAAACCAATATTCGATTATGTTATATTCGTACCTATAATTAAACCATTAGATAAATATTGTATTGTCATGTCTGAGTGTATATTATTATACCGGAATCTTAGTCGGTGGACAATGCATGACTAAACAATAGTTTGCATAAATGTGTCGTTCCTGACATGGGCTACCTTTATCAACCATTGGTGAAGAGTTTGTTTGAGTTATAACTACGTCATTGGTCAGTCTTCACGTCTCTATTAGTACCATAACTGTAATGGAGTGTAATAATATGGCAGCTATAGTCTACTTGATTCATATATTAGTAAGAGTCTTGATTTCGACGACACTTAAACATGTCATTGAATCGACATGTTAGTGGGCCTGATGACACATACGAGTGCATTCAAACTCATGTTGCGTTCTACCAAGTATTGGGCTCAGCCTATTGGTGGTTCGCCTTTGTGATCATTTTACCACAAAGTGAGCCAAGCAACGATAGCTTGTTCCCTGACATCCTTGTTTATACAACAAACAATACAGTGTGATATGTGTGGCCTAGGTGTTCATCCTGGTTTGTTCCATACCCCTTCTCTTTGTGAGATATTCATTCAGTTTCTGCTACAGTAATTACCATCATTACAGCAGGTGTTAAGTGTCATGTTAATGCTGTAAAAGATCTCAACGTACTTGACTTCAGTGTAGTTATCATTCAAAATATCCATTTTTCTAGGGTTATGGATGGTACGTTCTACGTCTGACTATTGTGGTGGTGGGTGACTAGGCTAAGATTGTCTGTGCGCTACAGAATGATAGCTAACTTTCTAAACACTTTACTGGCTTATCGATGAAATTGTCTCCCTTGTTATCAGGGCTTGTTGCGGAATGAAAATTTCCCATTATACTTGTATATGCTTAAAACATCCGTATTTTCATTATATTGTTGAATGGCGCATTCCGGGATTCGAACATTGGACCTGCCGTTCCTGAATGCGTACTCGACCACGAGCGTCTGTTATATTGATTGTTTGTATTGGCTATAAATATAAAGTATATGTCTATTATATAAAATAAAAATGTTATGTTATGCTATGTTATGTCATATAGAATGTATATTAAACACACATTTTTGTTGTTCTAGTTAACACGCATTACTTTTCATCGTGTTCTTTTAAATATTCTTTGGAAAAGATAATATAAAGTCGGACAGAGAAAGTCCAACTGGTCAACAGTATTCCAGTCATAAACTTCTGTAGATCATCCAATGACTGTCATTGAGAACTGACTATGTTGATCATTATGTGAGATTATACCAGATGCATTGTTAACGATTGCAGCGTATATGGAGCGTGGGATCGAGAGGCCCCTGGTTCGATCCCCGTCTGCTCAACCGCTTGATATATCGGAGCAAGAATTACCCACAATGCTCCGTTCGACCAAGGTGTGAATTGGTAAATGTGAGATCGGTGTCTGTACATGTTCGATATTCCTTGAAGCCTTTTCTCGATGTTGGATGCACACCCACCAGGAGAGAAATAAGATATATTCTCCCCAGGGAGACTCGAACGCAGGTTTCATTAACACGGGGGTTTTAAAAATGTAAAAGTGTGGCTGGACGGCTTAATTGCTGAAAGAGCCATTGGAAACTGGTTACTTAACTTAGTCTCTTATATCGCACCCTAGGAGCGAATCCTAGATCTCTCGAACAGATCAAGATATTTGACAAACGATTGAGTTAATGATAGGCTGTTTAATGAGTGTTGTCAGAAGTTATAGAAAGGCTTTGCCGACAATATATTATTGTGTGATATTTGTTTAAGATTATGTTTATCAAAGACTTCTGACCGTGAAAGTGTGTCATAAGATATTATAATTATAGTCAATAAACATAATAATAATCCATTTATCGTTCGGCGGCGAAAAAGCGGTGCACCCCTCATGCACAATATGAATACATCGGCGAATGCATTACAATATTCTAAGTGTTTTGTTATTATTTTTATAAGATAAATCGTAAATGTCAATAACTATTAAAGAAATGTGTTTTGTGTGTAGTTTTGAATCTCTCAACGTAAGTGTTAACTTGTTGAATGTATGTAAATCAGTTTGAATTGTTTACTGTGAAACATGCTGTTCGTGAGGATTGAGTTTTGGTGAAGTTTAAATGATGATCTCGACCATGAAATCTACGCTCCACGAATACCCGATCTCTTAAATTACGTTAGCCAGGGTCTCCCGTCTATCACATGTATTCTATAACCATATTTAAGACACAACGAAATTACAATCGTACCAAATCCTCGAAATTAAATGCCAACGAAATTAAATCAGATTAGAGTATAGATATATCGTGCTATCTCTGGTATTAACCCCTCGCTACCCAGGATGGACTAGGCCCCAGTTGATAGGACCAAGTTATTTCCTTCTAGTATATGACTCTAACATTAACTTGTCAATAATTTAATCAAGTAATAAAGAAGATAGTGAATACCCTAGGCCACGTGGTGCTCATATGGAACTTGCCCTATATAAAATAAGATTTAAGTATTTTGTAATACCCTTATACAATGATTGTGTCCTGTACGTACAAACTACAGGTATCTCAACTGTAAGTTATTCATTGAATTCCTATTTATCAAGTGTGAGACATTTTATAGACCCTGTTACTACTACGTATGCATACATAAACGTATTCAAGTACAGCATAATGCGATATGAAACGTTAAGAAAAAAGTGGGACATTTAAACATAAAGTAAACATGTTGCATTTAAAACATGGAAGTGGACCAAAACCATATCATACTAAATATTTAGGGATTAACTTCCTTTAACAGGCAGTCAGTGTGAACAGAAAAAATGGCACATGTGTGTTTAATGCATCGTTAAATAAGTATTTCAGTAATACACGACGGGCAATCAAGTCTCGATCCACATGGATTACCCTCTACCACAAGCCACAGGTTAATGTATCATTGAAAAAGAATAAAAACAAGGCGTAAATTTTAGGCATTTTCTAAAGTATATATCTCAAGGGTATACATTTACCCGTGCCTCATGTCTGTAGCCTTTCCTTAACCACTGACATGTACCAAAAGGAATGAGAGCCGAATGTACAAATCCGGTGTTGTTTTGGATAGTGGCATGCTGCGTCATACTATCGTCGTTAAAGGTTGCATGCTGCTCTGTGTATATACAGTAGGTCATAAAACTGGTTAACCCTTTAAAATATTTTCTTGAAACAAACGGTCTTATTTATCATAAACAATCTGGTTTCCGTGCCAACCATTCCTGCCAAACTGCTCTTATTGGCTTAATAGATAACTGGATTAAAGCTATTAACAACAATGCAATAGTAGGAACCATTCTATTAGACTTTTCTAAAGCATTTGACCTTGTAAATCATAAAACCCTTCTTAAAAAGCTATTTTTAATATATCTTCATAAGTCAACAGTAAATTGGTTTTTATCTTATTTAGAAAACAGGGTCCAGCAAATTTACATATCGGGCGCCTTTTCAGATCATGTTCGTGTTTTATCTGGTGTACCTCAATGTTCTGTTCTCGATCCAATACTGTTTCTCATTTATATCAATGACTTACCACTGGTACTATCAAATACTACAGCTGAGATTTTTGCAGATGATACTACCTTATCTGCTCATGATAAAAATCTAGAAATCCCTAACTTCTGATCTTCAACACATTGATAAATGGTGTAAACAAATCGAATGTTGATCAACACCTCTAAAACTAAGGACATGTTTATAGCTTCTAA
Organism: Spisula solida; assembly: GCA_947247005.1. NCBI lineage: Eukaryota > Metazoa > Mollusca > Bivalvia > Venerida > Mactridae > Spisula > Spisula solida. The sequence continues at coordinate 4,124,539 of OX365949.1, read as the reverse complement.
TTACAAATGTCGCCAAATCCATTCTGACCTTCCTAGCATTCCTTTTCTAGACTCCAATATTGATGTTTCTAATTGTGAAAAATTACTTGGTGTGATAATTACTAGTACATTATCATTGGGAAATCACGTTGCCTCTGTTCTAAGAAAATGTAACTCTTATTTGTATTCAAATGTTATTTGTCCATCATGTTAGAAAACGTTTTTATAATGCCTACATACTACCACACTTTGACGAGTGTTGTATAATCTTGGGAACGGGCTCTTGTTCATTAGAAGATAAGTTAGTAAAATTTCAAAAACGAGCAGCAAGAACGGTAATAGAAAAGAACATCTATACACCTTCAGTCTCAATGTTTGGGGATTTAAAGTGGATGACATTTCCTGAGATGGTCATCTACCTTAAAGCTTTACAAATGTATAAAACTTTGAATGGCAAAGCACCTGATTATTTTTAAAACAACTTCTTTTATAGTTACATCAGAAGTTCACTCTAAACAATTAAGGTCGACATCTAGCCTTCAAATTTATTCTCCTCGCACTAATACTGAACTTTTCCGTAAGTCATTCGAATATTCAGGATCATCTATTTGGAATGCTTTACCCAGTCATATTCAGCACTCTGCTACATTCAATCAATTCAAAGCCCTTTATATAAAATGGTTCTATTCTATGAGGTAGCACTATGTGGAAAATATTTTTGATACCTCTAAGTTCATGTACATGAACAATTGTGTTGGTATGTATTTGGATTGTATTTGTTATGTATGTTAATTCACTTAAACACCAGTCATGTCTACCATCTTAAACAAACTATATGACTTAATTATAATTCCATTATATATCCATACGCTTGATATTTTGTGCATTTCTTATTAGACTTAAATTGATGTCATGTTTCTGTTGTTTCAATGTTTTACTGTTGAGGGCTTACGGCAGATTGACAATTATGTCAAGTATGTTCCCTCAATAAAAAAAGTCTTTATTATTCCTCAGGATAATGTAACTTTGTCGTGCAATCAAGGAACTTATGTGTGATGCGTTTTCATGTTTTCTGTGCACAGCTGTTTAAGTTGAGGGCTGCGTTCCATGTCCAATTTTCTATTCTCTTTTCAAATTTATCTGACATATACATGGGTAAACCTGCATCGTTAGAGTCACCTGAATTCTTCAACCACTTGTCTTGCGCAGCAAAAATATTTAATACCATTTAGTTATAAATCGTATAAATCATAGCCATTAAACTTCACTACCGTCCACTTTAAACCACAGGCAAATGTATCATAGATGAAGAATTATTTTACAGTATAGGGATCCACATGTGTAGTTTAGATGTATTTTAGAAAAAATGTTTCAGTCCCCTGCCGGTTTTTGACCGGAGGGGACTATAGGTTTGCCCTCCGTCCGTCAAAAATCTGGATCCTGACATAAATAAAACAGATCCCAAGCTAGATTTATAAAACTTGGTATGTGGAATCGTGGATAGGGGGCAATAAGGGAATTTTGCACGTTTAAAAATATTTTGATTCTGACAAAAAAATTGTGGTTGCTATGGCAACAGAAACATTGAAAATCTTCAAACCGGTAGGGGACTTCTGTATTGCTTGCAATTGTTAATGACTTGTTTTTATTATTTTTTAATAATACAGTTACTTGGCTATAAGCAGACACATTTGAGGTATTCCACATATGTCGCTACAATGTAGTTACAAACGTGTACAGGGTCACGATATTACAAACTTAACGTGTCCTTTATATAACAATAAACTATTTACATTAGAGATATAGCAGAACAGGACAATAGCAACATAGATAACTATAAATTTTACTATAAATAAAAGCTTCTCTTTCAAATGAAACAAGTGTTTAAAGGTCTCGATGGGATATTGTGTATATTAGATAACCATAGGCTTCAAGTTCTCTCAAGTGTTTATAAACACTAATCTTGACATGCGTGTGTGGAATTGAAAGACAAAGTTTTGCTTGATCACGAAATAACCATTTGATATAATGTTAGAGGTCACAGTCGTGTTTATTTTTTGTTATTTATCTGTATTATTAATAATTTCAGCATTTCCATATGGTTTTTAATAAAAAAAGGTCTTGGCGAGTTCCTGCGGACTTGATGAAAATGAAATCAGGTGTCTTTGTACTAGTTTACATTAAATCAAGTAAATCAGAAAAAACACGTTCTGTTGTTTCCATGGCAACACGAAGAACAAAAAAAACACACGAAAAGTTTCCGACAGCGCAAGTACCAGCATCCGGACAGTCTCCGGAGTATATCGATCGTTGAACGGAAATTACCGAAACTGTTTGTATTGGAATACGCATGTGTGCACTGCTTTTATCAAAGCACAGATATCTTAAACTTGCGTTCATAAATTGTGGTAAAGGAGTCTGCTATATAAGCAATTATTTAGTTCCTACAATAAGTATCCGTCCCCAATTTGCAGTTGTAAAATCTTTATATGGAAGATAAGCGTAAGTTTAAGGTCTGAAAAGTGCTTTGATAAACAATACCCTGAAGTGTATTTCTAAACAAGTAATTGAAATCCATATGAATTAAATTAATTATTTACATTTAATGAACATCCAGTTTCACTAAACATACATTAAGGCATTACATTAATACCCGAGTCTAACAACAGAACCCTTACACATGCCTCCAAACATTACTACAGCTTAATCTGCCGTCGGTGTCCCCAGAAGTTACTAAATAGATACTTTCAATGTAGTTGTTTTAAACAGCATGCAGGTTTATTACAGGTGTACGTGTATTTTATATAAAACATTCTGATTGGTATTTAATTACATTTACTGCTAACTCAGATAGGTGGTTGCTTAATTCAACTGACCTTGAATACAGGTTTTGATTGTTGACTGTTGAATGTTAACCCTACCCTATCAAAGATCAGGTCGTGCATACCTAACTGTTGATTGAGCAGTTTATTGATAAATTATGCACATATTGATAAGCCAAACGATTTCAATCACAAACAGTATGTGGTTGTCGAAAGTTAGTTAAACTTCGGATATTACTCTCAACTTCTCATTCTGGTAATGTATATCTTTCCTCTTTCCCCTTAATTAAAGTCAACAGATAATTTGATACTATTGAACTGGATTAGACAAATTATGTATATTATTTCAATTTTTGAAATAGACAAATCATTTATCTTGGTCAATAACTATGTAAAATATACCTTATTCAAAAGAAATTATTATTTTAATAAGCGCTTAATATGAGTTTCGTTTCGACATGAAAACATTCTATCTACTCATCCAATTGTTAGGATTCTTAATTACTGTTAATTTTTGAAATAATGCTAATATTTTGTTTATTAGATTGGGGGTTTCAGTTTCTCGTAATAATCCATCAAAGTTGCATAGATATTGTTCAATTTAGGTCAGCACATAAACTTAGAAGATAAGAAATTCTAATTAAAGTTTATTGTGGTATAAAATCAGATACCATCGATATATAAACTTTGTAAAAAGGACTTTCCTCCCGTACAAATCAGTAATATTTCACTGAAAGGATTTCGTCCTACAAGGCTATATTGATTAAAAATAAATTGGTCAATACACGATCGGTATTATAGTGAAAAAGCTCGAAGTTTAATTTAATTTCAGTGAATTGTATGTACGCTTTGACTACACTAGAGTCTTTATAAGCAAAGGCAACACGATTAAAATGATGTTTGCTATTGCATACTTGAGCATTTAGAACATACTTGAGTTACAAGAGGCAAAGCAGGAGGTTAAACAGTTATATTCCACAGTTAATTTTACACAAGTCAGGGACAATAAATATCAAAATTGTGTCGCTTTCAAATAGGCCGTTCGTTTAATCGCATTACCACTAATTGAATGAGGAATTGTTCGTGAAGAAACGGAACTAAGTGATTATATCGAAGCTAATCTGGAGAGCTTATGTGATATATTTGACTTACAAGTGAACAGCAGTGATTTTAGGGCGTACTGATTTTACAGTTTAATGCGAATATTTAAAGTAGACGTGCCAAAACTGAATATAAAGAAAGTAATCTAAATATTACACATGATATACAATGTGTACGATAGAGAAAACTGTTTGGTTCAATCATATTCATAGATGTGTTCGGATTGAATTTAAACACATACAGAGATTACATTTATTGAACAGCAAGTTATCAAAATATTGTATTTACTTTTGACAAAATGTGGCTAATCAATTGAAGTATGTGATGAGTTTCGCGGTGTTAAAGAATACATATACAAATGTATATCACGAAAGGAATTAAATTTAACTGACAATTGTGTAGTGGAATAAATATTTGTATAAAATGGAAATTTACGTTAAATCTCCACTGAAACGATGAACAAAACGAAAATGACGAATAATAAATCCATTTTCAGGTCGGATGAAGGTGGTGTGAAGAGGGATCCTCCTGACACGAACACAGTTTCCAAGGAAAGTACATACTACATGGACAACTACGAAGCAACAATAACGGTGCATAAATCACCTCCACAACAGAGAAAACAGTATTTTGATTTTCTTGAAATTGACGATGAAACGAAAGAAGATACGGAGAGAGTTTATCCTTCATATAGACTATCTAAGAGGAAAAACCTCCGTGTAACGTTTAGCGATCATATAGAAGTAGATGTGATTGAAGACGTTGACGCGTTTGATAATTGCTCGGATGATGACGAGCAGACAGGCGTTGTTGAAGAAACAGTGTACGAAATTCCAATAGATAGGACTAAAGGTCTGAAACAAATTACAAGTAGTGCTGAATTTAAAAGTGTGAGTGAAGACATTACACCGAGACAAAGCAAAACGCAATCACATAACAACAATTCAAACTCGCGGACTAAAACAAACGTGTCACAAACGAAAAATCAGTCACAAGTTAGTAACAGAGGCACGCCTTCGCCTACCACGTCTCAACCATTGCTTCAAAAACGGAAGTCTCCAAGAGTGTCACTAGCGGACTTAGAGAAAAAGACTAGGGAGTATATTCAAAAGTTAGAAGAGAAAAATAAGAAAGCTGAAACAAATGCTAGAGTGGCTAAGGCATTGTTTCCGGATATAACGAGAAAGATTCATGCGCAATCAAATTATAAACATTTTATCGCAAATGCTAAACGTGCTGTTGAAATCACAAGACGTTATGAACGGCCTTGGGTACCAGGTGGTGCCGCGGCCAGCCAACCAAGCTATCATGTGTGGAAAAGAAAGAACGATGCGGTGCATAGAACGTCCTCGTTGCCAAGGAATTTTAGGTTCATAGACGATATTCCCCGACCTAAATCAGAAACTAATTTGGTGACAGGTGATAGCAGGCAGCGTATACGTAATCCTTAAATAGTGTCCAGTGTGATAATATACGGAATATTTGCATGCAGCTGTCGCATGGTTCTAGATTCACAGAACGCTGCAGAAAGGAACACAAACGTGGACTAGACAACTATATCTACGTTTTCAAAAGCATTAGAGTGCACATAGGGTATTGTTAACGTTGTGCCAATGTATATAATTTGTATATCAAACATTTACGTCATTATAATTATGTATTTTTTCCAACGCCATTCTATGTACTAGTATGTACTTGTCTAATGTGGCATCGTTATGACTAAGTCTCGAAAATGAACCTTTATCAAAATATGTATTCTTTTCTTTATCTATCTTATGAAATAAGGATTAAACGGTAAAGGAATCAAATTCAAAGTCGTGGAAACTATTATAACGAGTTACGACATTTTGGTGAAAGTACAAGTAAATGATTTCATTCAATACGAGGGATGATCAATATATAACGAGAACATGTTTTTAACTTTGTTATTACATGTTATTTTCTGAACATATTTTGTGCATTGGTTAATACATGTATTAGAAAAATATCGTATGTGTAATAGTGCATTAATCTAATAAAAAAATGAATTGGTTAGGAAATTATTCCCGACCTATGAAAATGTAGGCGGGGCAACGTCATTTATGCACATTGTCAAAATTAAATCTATTTCAAACTTTTATCACTATCACGATGATCATTTATATGTCCTATAGTCCTAAATATTCAAAGATACTTTGCTGGTATATGTTGCTACTTCCTGCTTAAGCTTTAGGACAATCGATAAGGTAATAAAGTAATATAATAAGCATTTTCTCGTGATTTGTTGAGCATCCCTCTTACATTATTGTTGATGACTTGATATCATTAATGTGCGTATTCTGTGATATTATAATTATTACAATTAAGAAGAACCTTTAGTTGTTGGTGTTTTTTATTTAGATGAAACGTTAATGAGACCATTAGCGAGTGATCTTGCCTTACAACTCTTTAAAACTACATTGGTCCTATCATGCGGATTACTTTGTTTTCATACCTGTTTTGCTTGTTGTGTATTGTACTAAATAGACTGAACTATTTGCACCCACAATTATCAGATTAATTAATATGGCAGGCAGCCATAACATTTTATGTAATACAGAAGTGAGAATGACATTTAAAAACAGGATTATAATCTCTATGAGAAACAACAATAAAGTCAGAGGATTTCAACTAGTAAGGAACAATGTGCTAATTGGTGTACATTAGCCTTCATCTAACAAGGGACTCGGATAATTTTGTAAGTCACTAATGCCTCTCATCAAGTTTGTATATCACGAAGGACCATCCGAAGGAAGAGGAAAACGTTCTGTTGTCTGTTTGTCTGGTCGCTTGGTTTGATAAAATGCTAACTATGTTAATACCCAAAATAAATGACTTCCTAGAACACCATCTACTACCACTTCAAGTTTTTGCTGCAACATGCTTCAAAATTACTAGAAAGTGAAGTAAACCTGTTCAACTCTACACATTAAAAACAATTTAGAAAATTGTTATCTGAAAAAATGTCGATAATCTAGAAATTATTTTGCCCCCCCCCAACATCTTTGATGAGGGGGTATATTGCTTTGCACCGTGATGTCAGTCCGTCGGTCAGTCCGTCGATCAGTATGTCTGTCGGTAGTACAAATCATTTTCGTTCAATAACCCAAGAAAGCTTTGCCATAGGCTTTTCAACCTTGCATAGAGTTGGGTCATCCACAGTAGATGACCCCTACTGATTTTCAGGTCAGTAAGTCAAAGCCACTGTGACCTTTACCATTTCTAACTATTGGGCTGTCATGGGGGCATACGTTTTTTACAAACATCTCTTGTTTATAGTTTATGTCTATTCAGGGTTAACGCAGTTTGTCAGTTACCTAACTAGTTTATCAACCAGTACTAACCGTTACACAACAAACCGTGCACTTGTCTATATGGGGAGAAAAAAATCGACATTGTTGTCAAATTTTCATAGAAGGGTATGACCTTCCGCGACTGGGAATCGAACATGAATAACCGTGTTAGAAATAGGTTGCACGAATCACTTGTACGTACCGTGTCTTAACATTGTGAACTCAACAAAAACAATCCATTCCTCAATGGTTTACTTTGTACAGGTTTGTCGAGCCACAATTTACAATATTTGAGTCGATATAACTAAAGTATAGTTATCATTTAGACGACACATTAAACAAGGAACTACCTAATGATTTAGATGTGTATGTATAATATACATTACCTAATGATTTAGATGTGTATGTATAATATACATTACCTAATGATTTAGATGTGTATGTATAATATACATTACCTAATGATTTAGATGTGCATGTATAATATACATTACCTAATGATTTAGATGTGTATGTATGTAATACATGTAGTTTTAAAGTCTCATCAAACGATGTTGTCTGTGTATATTTGGAAGCAGTGCAATAAAAGTTAACGCCGTATTTCACCAGTCTGGATCCCTTCTAAACCAAACTAATATGCGTGTGGAATGTTTAATTTAACCTGCATGGTTCTCTCCCCCAAACTAACTACTTTTCGTGCGGAATGCCTATAAACTAGCTTCTCTGTATACCTCAGCTATTACGACAAGTCCATACTGAATAGTTATATCTTATTCTAAAGTACTTGCACTATTAAAATTAAAGCGTATTCTATTTTGTTCTTATTCACAAAACAGATCTGCAGCAATTGTATGTATTCGTACGTTGAAACCGGTTTACATGGCGCTATGAACAAATCCACAGCTGTTGACGTCATGAATACTTTCAGTTCCAAGTCTATAATTAGAAGTTTCGTTTAAAAACCACCAATATCACATTTACGCATTTTCATAGAATTTAGGTCGTTTGAAACAATATTAAAGATATCAGACAAAAAAGTAATATTTATGGGGGTGACATTGTAGGGCAATTTTCTACAACTTGATTTTTATCATATAAACACTTTGTCGTTGGTATGAAGGCAGTGCTGATATAGTTTATGGTGCCTATTATGAAATATGTTAAGTACGCGCTTATTGAATTTCACTCGAAAATTAATACTTTCGAGACCAAATTAGACTTGTTATATTGTCAATACAAGTTCATGTGCAAAATTAGTTTTGCACTATTGCACTTTGCTGGGATAAATTGGCAAGTTTTCACAAGGACCTCTTCCATATTAAGGTTTTTTTAATTGCAAGTGACACTGTCTAGGCTATGTTGTCGACCCACGCCGAGAAGTTAGCACGTGCTTATGAAAGCGGGTCAGTAAGTTGTGATCTAGGACGAATATAGAAGCGTATATATTCAGTCTCTGGTAGTGATTGATAATTAATTCCAGAACAATTGATCAGATCAGTTGGTTACTGTATGTGACTGACAATTGTTGTAAAACGACACTCAACACGATATGAACAAAGCACCGTGAAACATTCATTTCGAGTCATTTGAAGCAGTTTATGTTTTACTTACCGATATATAGAAATGAACTCGTACATCGTCATATAAAGCATATTTAACACTTATTCATCTGTGTTTGATCATTGTCATTATGTTGTTTTATTTGTGATATGTTGTATTTGACATGTGTATTATAGTTACAGTTGAAAAGAGTGCAATAATTGCGATACTGCACAGAAATGAGCGCGGTAAAAGCAATACTGCACAGGAAATGAGCGCGGTAAAAGCAATACTGCACAGGAAATGAGCGCGGTAAAAGCAATACTGCACAGGAAATGAGCGCGGTAAAAGCAATACTGCACAGGAAATGAGCGCGATAAAAGCAATACTGCACAGGAAATGAGCGCGGTAAAAGCAATACTGCACAGGAAATGAGCGCGATAAAAGCAATACTGCACAGGAAATGACCGCGGTAAAAGCAATACTGCACAGGAAATGAGCGCGGTAAAAGCAATACTGCACAGGAAATGAGCGCGGTAAAAGCAATACTGCACAGGAAATGAGCGCGATAAAAGCAATACTGCACAGGAAATGAGCGCGGTAAAAGCAATACTGCACAGGAAATGAGCGCGGTACAAGCAATACTTCACAGGAAATGAGCGCGGTAAAAGCAATACTGCACTAGACAAGAGAGTGTGATCAATGAAATACTGCACTAGACAAGAGAGTGTGATCAATGATATACTGCACTAGACAAGAGAGTGTGATCAATGATATACTGCAATGGAAACTAATCTGACAACTGCACTACTGCATTAGAAAAACTTTGATTACTTCAATACCGCACTGAATGTGGTTTTTACCCCACTCCCAACACACACTCATTTGAACTATGACACAAAAACAGATACATAATTGAAACACTCGGATGTCTTATTCAGTGTAGTTGTCATTCATAATAACCTCCCCTTAATTTTTAATTATGCACAATATTCAAATGCAACGGTATGTCATTCATTGCGGGGTGTGTATATAGGCTTGCTTGAAATATCTTTTTTGGGAGGATATGGATGGTTTGTTCTATGTCTGACTGTTGCTGTAGTGGCTAGGCGCAGCCGCCGTTACAGTAGCCGGGCTTTGAATAAGATTACCTCGCGTTTCAGTTCACTATCGATAACATTTCGAATAATCGCACGTAAACACGAGGTACTGTGGAAAATATAGCTGAAGACATATTAGTCCCCATGTACTTTTAGAATTATCCTATTTACTAATGATATCGCTAGATATTGTCTATTTAATGTTTTGTTAAGTACAGTGTGTGTTATTGTTGTGAAACATTCAATAATATAAAATATTCTACCAGTCGATATATAGGTCAACCTTATTTTCTGTACTTTTAAACTAGGCACAATCAACAAGACGTTTTTCACATAAACATGTAAACCATGTTTACCTAACATAGATCTGTCCAAGATAAAATAATGCACAGTAAACTGTGACCTTCTATTTTAAACTCTGAAAGCTATAAATACATCATAAAGTACATGCCTGCAGCCCCGGGCGGTACATGCCTGTAGCCTCGGGTGGTACATGCCTGCAGCCTCGGGCGGTACATGCCTGCAGCCTCGGGCGGAACCTGCCTGCAGCCTCGGGCGGTACATGCCTGCAGCCTCGGGCGGTACATGCCTGCAGCCTCGGGCGGTACATGCCTGCAGCCTCGGGCGGTACATGCCTGCAGCCTCGGGCGGTACATGCCTGCAGCCTCGGGCGGTACATGCCTGCAGCCTCGGTGGTACATGTCTGCAGCCTCGGGCGGTACATGCCTGCAGCCTCGGGTGGTACATGCCTGCAGCCTAGGGCGGTACATGTCTGCAGCCTAGGGCGGTACATGTCTGCAGCCTCGGGCTGAGACAAACAGAATCCCATCATAATCCGTCTAACATGGAAATCAAACCAATATCGACTTAAGTAGTGGCAGTTTCGCACTCTTTTAAGTTTTGTCAACATTTGTTTTACTCTTTTACTTTATGTCAGTGGCCCCTTTCACAAATAATAAAAATGCTATATATATGGCGTTCACATTAAATAAAAAAGAAGAAGCTAAGTATGGCTACAACTTTCCCTACATTGATTTATTTTGAAGTCGGTGAATACACTCGGCACCGATGGCAGCATACAGCACATTCAATGTGGCTTTTGGCCCATTCAGTTACCCAATTATACACCGGGATTAAGTTAAGCAGTGTGGATTAGTCTTGCTCAGACAAATTCAGCAGTGGAGCAGACGGGGACCGAACCTCTCAATCTCAAAGTGCACGCTCTACCGATAGGTCACCGCTCTGTACAAGTACTGTGTCTCCGTTATCTGGTGTCCGACTTAAAACATTGTACTGTAACTATTGCTGTCGTTGAGTGAGGCATCAGTTACAGTTTGTTTCCAGACTTTCTTATCGTTACTCTCTTAGGAAACGCTTGGCAATGACAATTCAGCCACAGGCACGTTTAACATTTGAACATCGGTTTCTTTACCGGTTGTGTTTTGCGACCCTTTGGCGGTGCAGTTTGAGTACTACACTATACAAACTTCATCCTAGCAATTGTACAAATTATATTGCATTACAATTATTGAAAGGCTTATTTTGCTATTGTTGCTTATTATGCTATTATTGAGCAGTGACCATGGGGGCACCAGGCGCTTTGACAAAATGGTCGACTTCAGACAGACAATTAGCATAGACAGGTATCTGGCGCTATGAACCAGACAGATTGAGCAGTGTATTACCTGCTGCCGTCACCTGCCAACTTACGAGAGGTGCCAAACTTATATTTGAACACCGTTGAATATCCAATATTTTCATGTTAACCCAATATAAATGAACCGCGTAAAATAATGTGTCAGGTAACATATGCACTCACTGTTTGGTTTGTTTGCAATATGATATGAGCCAAAATCAGCAATTTTGAAGTGGGTGTGGCGTTTGGCTTTTTTAAGGCCGAATGCTCCTTAAGAAGAACCAAGAATGTGTTAATAGATCATGGATATACCGTTTCTGTGAATACGTTTAGTAATTTTCGTCCCTAGCAGGGTGCTTTCGGTTCTGTTGCTCTAATATGTTAAAAGGCACAAAATATTAAAACATGCCAAAATGTGACGATTCCTTCAAACATCTTACCCATTGGTTAAATGATAATTAGGATAAATCCAATAACCAATATGGGGATTTCAATGGAGGTAGAAGTATCCTCGAAACTGTCAATCAAGTAATTTTGAAAATGGTGAATGCCAAACTGTGAAAAACGGTCGGTGTTCAACAGCGATTTTCCAAAAAATCCAAGGGAGACAATCGTCTTTAACCCCGTACATGCTAGAACGGAACGGTAATTTCGATAACTTTGTCCCCTGTGTTGAGATAATGCTTTATCATTGAGATATTTACGGTATCACAACAGATTGCTATTTGAGAAATGTCTACGAGACTATCAAAAAGTTAACATTCGTTAAGCAACGTGAGTTCTCACCCGGTTGCATGACTTGTGCTGTTGTTTGTTAAAACTAATAAAAAATAACTCATATTTATTCTACAAATGGAAAATAAACGCACAGTACTATGCTCCTAACGTTGAAAATAGGTTTTGGACAAAATGTTTGCCACATCTCGTTCCTGACGACAATGCCTGGAACATGGTGTCTTGGACAAGACTCAGCTTCATATCCCACAACAATCACGCTATTAGATACATTAAGAACACGAAGTCCAAGTATATTACACCAGAATAGTGAATGCCGAAGTCTTACAATCCTGTATTCATAAACTGGAATCTTAACGATAAATGTTTACACCATCAATTGGGGTTTTCTGTCTTAAAAAAGCTCAGTTCGATGCCCCTACAAAATTGTTGATTTGGGGTCTAACTAAACTGCAAAATTAAAAAACAGTAAGTGCATATGTTAGTCGACACATTAATATACATGGCTGTATAGAGACATTTCGATTATAGCGTGTCAGCATGAAAATATCGGACGTTCAACGGTGTGATATAAGTGGAGCACCTCTCGTACACCGCTAGAGACTAGAAGAACAACCGGTAGTGTTCCTTGTGCGACAAACCAAGTAATATGGAACATGTGATGTCATCATATGCCACATTGATAACCCCAGTCAGGTACTGATGTAGATATAAATGTGTACTAAGGTACTGGTGGACACTTTGGGACACGAGATAACCTATGTCAGGTACTGATGTAGATATAACTGAGTACTAAGGGAACTGGTGAACACATTGGGACACGAGATAACCTATGTCAGGCTACCGGACTAGATAATATTTTGTCAATCAATTATCATAACTTTATTTTCAATTTTAGCTAGATCTATTTTGGCTTGATTATCGATGTTTGAGAGTGCAAAGGAAAGTAATTGTATGTAAAAAGAGTAGTATGATGAGTTGTCCCACTAAATTAAACATGGTGTCTGTAGAAACAGACTGGAGAGAACCACGAAGATGGAAAGGAGATGCCCTGTACTATAAAGTATATCAAAGAAGGCCGAGACTTCGCCAAGAGCAACACCCATCCAAGATAAATCAGTAGGACAAATGTAATATGGCTGTAGACCTCGGCAGAAAGCTGATCTTCCCTAACTTGTATGTAGCTCACAATGGGAACAGTCATTGTCAATTACGTAGGTAGAAGGCAGTGGAACACAGGGCTTGTGCAATCATCTCGGCTAGTACATTTAATACGTATTAGCTAGTTTTGATACATATATCGTTGATTTTGAGAGTGATCACTTATTGGTACCATTGGAGCGAAGGAGAAACAACTTGTTCATGTGTACAATTTATGTGAGCACAGGGATCATTAATCGAGAAAACAGATAATAACGTGCGATGTTTACTAAACACTTTCTCATTTGACATTCATTTCTCGCCGCTTAAATAATACGTGGTTTTGAACAATTTTAAGTCATTGGAAATAAACTTTAATCCTTCCCCAACTGTTCTCTCGATTCCGTTTTCTTGAAATATACACTTTGTGTGAAGAAACAGAGTTTTGAAATTGACTAGGAACGCCACAATTGCTCATGAAATAGACAGCATAGATTTTCGAATGCTAAGACGTCTTTTCGATTTTGTTGTCGATAGTTATCCTCCGCACTAGCTCATATTTGCGACATTTCACCCAAGCACAATTTATTGAAGTGACCGATTAGAAATTCTGTTTTATTACAAAGTCAAATAGTTCATAAAAATTAATTTAGACCTACTGTATTGGTTTTGCATTATGTTTATTATTCAATTGACCTTACAGTAAAGAGATAAGCTGAGGTAACATCGCCTTATTGTTTATCCGAAGAGCTTGTTGAATGTTTGTATACAAGTGAATCCCGTGGATTATGCAAACATTGGCAATATTGTCAATGGTTTTACAATAAAAAATTCTTTTATTGGCCCAGAATTCTCAATGTACATATCTCGTTAGGCAAAGTGACCAAACGCCAGGCCAGAAGTTTACAGATACCAATTGAGAATTTAGTTGAGCAAAAAGGAATGTATTTTATTTTGGTTGTGAAACTTTGAAACATTTAATTCATTCAATTCAAGTCTTTATTTCCCTGCATGTAGAGGATATTACAATATCACAATATGTACAAAATAACGAAGTAACCTCAGAAGGCATGTCGTAAATGATTAACGGTCGGTCTTAGGTATTCACTACGCAGTCAATATATTCAGACATACTAGTATATGAATATTTGAGAAGTTCAGTCTCTGTTTCAAAGTAGAATAAAGGTTCCAATGAATAGATAGTGAAATACACATTGTACTAAACGTACATGTATAAATATTCAATGGAGAAAAACAAAATTGGCTTTCACGATTTGAACGAAGTGTTCTTTACAACGTCATTGGTGTCTGGTTATTTACAACGTGGTGATTTAAAGATATACATATCATGTTATTTCATAGGCTACGAAACAAGGACCACCTTGTGATTTTATAACACACAATTAGATCATTCATTTGACATATGTATATACACTATATTTCTGAAACCAGTAAGAAAGGAAACTCAATGATTGATCGAACTGATAGAAAACGATCGAATAACAATTATAAGTTGAATTATAATTGAGTGATATAGCTATGACAGAGTGCTACAGATTTCTTTGTATAATTTTTTGAGTGTTATTAGTTATCGCCGTACGTAGGATAACGAGATTCAAATTAAGGGTTCAAATATATTTTGACATGACTTTGACACAAAGTATCCTTGTACTGGTGTGTGATATCTGATATATTCGATGCGTTGGGTTTAAATTCTGGGTGTCACCATATATTATAATAGTTCCCTTGATTAAATGTTTTACCTTGACTTCGGGTTCAGTTTCGTGTGAGGTATACCTTGTCACGACACTTGAAAACCGTCGGCTAATACTATAAACACAATACTTTTTGTACAGGGTTGCGTCAATCTGACCATCTCGCAAACTTCTTAAATGACCGAGGAGTTGCATTTCGTCGATAGACTGGTACCGCTGTTCAATTTGACTATCGCAATATTGGAACGGGTACCAGTCTATTTCATCGATTTCGTGGATGAACTGTATCACTAAATCAAATCCCCATGATTAATCAACCACCAAAATGCATGAGTTAGAAAATCAAATATTTAACTCGCCGAACCTGCAAACATGCGATGCAAGAGTCGTACCAAGTAACAGATTTTCCAGTTCTAATAATATTCGGTGTCACCCATGCAGTGATATACATTTTTGTAAGTTTAATGTAATATAAGAAGTTTCTCTTTAAAAAACAAAAGAAATCCGTGATTTTACGAACATTTACGATCGATGATAATGCTTGTAACCGAAATCAACGGAACAAAATGACAACAACAATACATTATTTTACAGCAGCACTCAGTAAACATGAGACCATGTTAACATGATACGTCCAAATCTTGTTTTCATAAATGGAAATTTAAAGCTTCCAGCTATGGATATTGTTGAGTTTGTTTTAGCTATTTGTTAATCTGAAAGAAGATTCATGGAGAAGGCTGTCCGGTTTTACTATACAATTTGAGTAATCTGTACATTGTTTTATGAAGATAATAGTCATGCACCAGGGCCAGGAATTACAACGAATACTTACACTCAGTACTCAACACTCAAATATTGCAAATATAATCTAATGAACTATTATTTGTCCTACATTGTAAATCTAGATGAGAACGAGGTACATGTATAACCAGGGGCGGATCCAGGATTTAGTGTTAGGGGGGCGTGAAATGGGGGTCCAGGGGGCCGCAAGGGCCCCTGGTGGGTGCAAGGCAAAGCCCTGCTGGGGGTCCAGGGGGGAATGATTTTTAATGCTTAGACAAGCACTCCTCGAGCATGTCGCGCCTTATGTGCTTGCATCAAAGTATCTTCTTATAATGCCCAAAAGTGCATATTTTATAAGTAATACGGATTGATATAGCCGGAAGAAATGCTATATCCATCTTTGTTGTCATAAAATGCAGCGAAAAGAGAATCAATGTGCAAAAAGAGCGATACATCAGAATCGCAAAGTTCGACCTGAATAACGGAGCGGCAGAGAGTCTATCGAAGTGTTTGTGGTTAGTGGAAAATGTTAATTGCTCGCTGTGCGCGCAGAAAGCAGAACAAAAATGACTTTAAATATGTGATTTAGTGTGATACAACAAAATA
Organism: Spisula solida; assembly: GCA_947247005.1. Taxonomy (NCBI): domain Eukaryota; kingdom Metazoa; phylum Mollusca; class Bivalvia; order Venerida; family Mactridae; genus Spisula; species Spisula solida. The sequence continues at coordinate 4,108,072 of OX365949.1, read as the reverse complement.
ATTGACTTTACTTTGGCGATTTTAAGGGGGCGTACGCCGGGTCCGCCCCCCCTTGGGTCCGCCCCCCCTTGGATCCGCCTATGATAACACTGTTTTACAGTGTGGCCATACCACGTGGTATGTGACGTCATTTCTGGGTAAGACTGGCAGCCAAATAGCGTCGATTCGGAGCTAAAAAGACCTCGGTAAGTATCTTATTTTCCGCTCGATTTTGACGAAATATAGCCGATGCTAAGGGGAAAAGAGTTTACTATCCCCGGTTGTTGATAAATTTCTTACCAAGGGGTTACTTTTGTCTAATATTCGAGTCAAATACAAGATCACGTCAAAAATGAAATGCTTAGACGGCAAGCCAATTGAAAATTCATCAAAATAGTTGTTATATCAGTTAGTGTGTATTGCCGGAATTTGTTTGGACGTCAAGTCACTCATTTTTAATACATGTGTCGGGTGAATAGTTTGAACACAAATGACCAAATAACAGTATCTTTTAAAAAACACAAATATGCTAAGACGGCACGTCGTATTTGTTCAGCTAAGACGGCACGCCAAAAGTGAAACAACCCTTCGTGTACATTTTAAACATGATATGGGACATATTTGACAAAGCATTGACAGGAATGAACTAGAATAATTGTCAAACAATACGTTTAAACTCAACACTGAGCACTGCTAGTCGTATTGTTAATTGTTTTAGGTATGGGTCAATTGTTGAATTTGAGTGCCACACTCAGTGCTCTGATAGACTGATAAGTTACAATTATACTTTTAATACGAATACACTAAGTTAGACTAGGAAGTAAGCCAAAGTAATATTTAGTACATATTTAACAATGTTACAACTTCTATCACTCATTAAATGTCGCGATGAACATCTAAATAGTGAATGCAATAGTTGACGGCTGTATGCTGAGTGTAAATATTTGTTGAAATTCCGGTTCTTATTAAACGAAAAATAAAATAGGATCCCGAGCATTCAGCCATCTGGCAATAATATTTATTCTAATTAATGGTCTGACCTTTAAGAACTGTTTTACAGTTTTATGTCAGATCATTGTCTGGGTGCATTTGTGCATAAACATCCTTCTTAAAGGTCTTTCACCTACAAAACAACTCTGTATAATTATGACTGATTGGTTCCTGGGAACAGGAAGTTTTTCTCGCATGAATTATAATAGTACATTAAGAAAGACCAATCCTTTATAGTACACCAGAACGAAAGGTTACAGGAAACGAGAAAATAGCAAAACCTGTTTCATCTTAAATAATCCGATATAAAGTTATGGCATTAAATAAACCATGAAAGATTTTGTAATATATTGTCAACACAATGCGGAAGAAGTTTATTATAAATTACTCAGGCTAGTCTGTGAATAAGTATTTTTCTTCATAGTCATTTGACAATCGTGCAGCAATGTATGTACGCTGTATAACACTTCCAGGAACTCGACAACCAGTACAAAGACTGATAACACAATGCCTTTGGACGTAGGCGTTTCATGTAATACTAGCTCGTAATACACTGTCCTCCAAAAGTTATTTCACATTCATCAAATTATACGATTTACTTCAATCGACTTTACCCATTTTCTTGCAGTTGCATAATAATATCAACCAAATAAGAAACCACTTTCAAAAGTTTTGAATGAAATCATGAGAAAAACATCAAAAACAAATTTTCGACACCCAACTGTTTGAGGATGCAAAGGAAAATAATTTCATGAACAAAGGAGCATGATGAGTTGTCTCTGTAGCATCGACGTTAAATGTCGCACTTGACGTTAAATGTCGCAAGGCTGATGCTAAATGTCGCAACCGACGCTAAATGTCGCAAACCCCCTGACGCTAAATGTCGCATCTGCGTCGTTAAATGTCGCAACAATTTTGACTGAAATAAATAAAAAAAATATACCAGATTTATATAGCGCCTATTTTCATGCGAACACACGTTCAAATGCACTTGTTTTGCAGCCACAAAGGCGCAGCTGCCTCCTCTACCAGTGCAGATACAGAATTATCTGACCACAGGGAGAGACTGAGAGATAGCCTCTTAAAGGGGGGAGACAGAGAGACAGACAGAGAGAGACAGTGAGGTTAGATACAGGCGTGTCCGGCGCTGCAGAAGTAGTGCACCTAGCTCTTATATCGAAAAGACAGCCTGGTTCTTTAATGTGCCCGGTGTACAGCTTTCTGGCACCTTTAACCAGATACTTTGCCGTAAATACAGTCAGTTGGGGGAAACAATGAAAAGCGTTTCAGAAGTGCCCGGGCCGAGATTCGAACCAGGGACCTCTCGATCAGTAGTCAGGAGCGTTATCCACTCGACCACTGTGCTATCCTAAATGTCCCAACATCAACCCTAATTGTCGCAATCCTTTTTAAGCACCCTTTGGTAGTATTATTGTTCTAGTTTTAGTCCAGACGTATCCAAAAACAATTATTTAGAGTTTACCGGAATGTAAGTTTTCCAGTACAGTCATCTGGGATGAACCGGTTTTGATTTAAAAATCATACATTTCGAGTTAGGCAGTCGTTTGCACTTGAGTAAGCCAATGATTTTCTGCAAAACTCAAGTCATTTTGGTACCAAAAGAAGAAATTGTTCAAATGATCTCAATGACCAGTTGTCTATATGTAGATACGGATGTATATATTAGGGTCCGATCCGTGACAGGCGACCAGTGACATTGCTCAGAGGTGGCTCCAATCAGCTTTTTACAAAGAGCTGCCCTTATGAGATTCCCGTGTTTTATAACTATATAATGACGTATGTAGGCCAGAGTTTCTGTGTTCCACGAGTTCCGAGATTCCCGTGTTTTGCACGTATGAGCAAGTCCAGAGTTTCTATGATCCACGAGTTCCGAGATTCCCTTGTTTTGCACGTATGAACAAGTCCAAAGTTTCTATGATCCACGAGTTCCGAGATTCCTGTGTTTTGTACGTATAATTACGTATATAGGCCAGAGTTTCTGTGTTCCACGAGTTCCGAGATTCCCGTGTTTTGTACGTATAATGACGTATGTAGGCCAGAGTTTCTATGTTCCACGAGTTCCGAGATTCACGTTATTTGTACGTATAATGACGTATGTAGGCCAGAGTTTCTGTGTTCGACGAGTTTCGAGATTCCCGTGTTTTGTACGTATAATGACGTATGTAGGCCAGAGTTTCTGTGTTCCACGAGTTCCGAGATTCACGTGTTTTGTACTTATAATGACGTATGTAGGCCAGAGTTTCTGTGTTCCACGAGTTCCGAGATCCCCGTGTTGTGTACGTATAAAGACTTTTGGATAAAGCCACAGTTTCTATGTTCCATGAGTTCCGAGATTCCCGTTATTGCACGTATAATGACGTTTATATAAGGCCAGAGTTTCTATGATCCGAGAATTCCGAGATTCCCGTGTTGTATACGTATAAAGACTTTTGGATAAAGCCAGAGTTTCTATATTCCACGAGCTCCGAGATTTCAGTGTTTTGCACGTATAATAATGTATGTAGGCCTGAGTTTCTATGAGATTCCCGTATTTTGCGCGTATAATGACGTATGCGTAAGGCCAGAGTTTCTATGTTCCGTGAGATCTGGAATTCCCGTGTTTTGTACGTATAATGACGTATATAGGCAAGCGTTTCTATGTTCCACGAGTCCCGGGATTCCCGTGTTTTGTAAGTATAATGACATATATAGGCAAGCGTTTCTATGATCCACGAGTCCCGGGATTCCCGTGTTTTGTATGTATAATGATATATATAGGCAAGCGTTTCTATGTTCCACGAGTCCCGGGATTCCCGTGTTTTGTAAGTATAATGACGTATATAGGCCAGTGTTTCTATGATCCACGAGTCCCGGGATTACCGTGTTTTGTACGTATAATGACGTATATAGGCCAGAGTTTCTATGATCCACGAGTTCCGAGATCCCCGTATTTTGCACGTATAATGACGTATGCGTAAGGCCAGAGTTTCTATGTTCCGTGAGATCTGGAATTCCCGTGTTTTGTACGTATAATGACGTATATAGGCAAGCGTTTCTATGTTCCACGAGTCCCGGGATTCCCGTGTTTTGTACGTATAATGACGTATATAGGCAAGCGTTTCTATGATCCACGAGTCCCGGGATTCCCGTGTTTTGTACGTATAATGACGTATATAGGCAAGCGTTTCTATGTTCCACGAGTCCCGGGATTCCCGTGTTTTGTACGTATAATGACGTATATAGGCAAGCGTTTCTATGTCCCACGAGTCCCGGGATTCCCGTGTTTTGTACGTATAATGACATATATAGGCAAGCGTTTCTATGATCCACGAGTCCCGGGATTCCCGTGTTTTGTACGTATAATGACGAATATAGGCAAGCGTTTCTATGATCCACGAGTCCCGGGATTCCCGTGTTTTGTACGTATAATGACGTATATAGGCAAGCGTTTCTATGATCCACGAGTCCCGGGATTCCCGTGTTTTGTACGTACAATGACGTATATAGGCAAGCGTTTCTATGTTCCACGAGTCCCGGGATTCCCGTGTTTTGTACGTATAATGACGTATATAGGCAAGCGTTTCTATGATCCACGAGTCCCGGGATTCCCGTGTTTTGTACGTATAATGACGTATATAGGCAAGCGTTTCTATGTTCCACGAGTCCCGGGATTCCCGTGTTTTGTACGTATAATGACGTATATAGGCAAGCGTTTCTATGTTCCACGAGTCCCGGGATTCCCGTGTTTTGTACGTATAATGACGTATATAGGCAAGCGTTTCTATGATCCACGAGTCCCGGGATTCCCGTGTTTTGTACGTATAGTGACGTATATAGGCAAGCGTTTCTATGATCCACGAGTCCCGGGATTCCCGTGTTTTGTACGTATAATGACGTATATAGGCAAGCGTTTCTATGATCCACGAGTCCCGGGATTCCCGTGTTTTGTACGTATAATGATGTATATAGGCAAGCGTTTCTATGATCCACGAGTTCCGAGATCCCCGTATTTTGCACGTATAATGACGTATGCGTAAGGCCAGAGTTTCTATGTTCCGTGAGATCTGGAATTCCCGTGTTTTGTACGTATAATGACGTATATAGGCAAGCGTTTCTATGTTCCACGAGTCCCGGGATTCCCGTGTTTTGTACGTATAATGACGTATATAGGCAAGCGTTTCTCTGATCCACGAGTCCCGGGATTCCCGTGTTTTGTACGTATAATGACGTATATAGGCAAGCGTTTCTATGTTCCACGAGTCCCGGGATTCCCGTGTTTTGTACGTATAATGACGTATATAGGCAAGCGTTTCTATGTCCCACGAGTCCCGGGATTCCCGTGTTTTGTACGTATAATGACATATATAGGCAAGCGTTTCTATGATCCACGAGTCCCGGGATTCCCGTGTTTTGTACGTATAATGACGAATATAGGCAAGCGTTTCTATGATCCACGAGTCCCGGGATTCCCGTGTTTTGTACGTATAATGACGTATATAGGCAAGCGTTTCTATGATCCACGAGTCCCGGGATTCCCGTGTTTTGTACGTACAATGACGTATATAGGCAAGCGTTTCTATGTTCCACGAGTCCCGGGATTCCCGTGTTTTGTACGTATAATGACGTATATAGGCAAGCGTTTCTATGATCCACGAGTCCCGGGATTCCCGTGTTTTGTACGTATAATGACGTATATAGGCAAGCGTTTCTATGTTCCACGAGTCCCGGGATTCCCGTGTTTTGTACGTATAATGACGTATATAGGCAAGCGTTTCTATGTTCCACGAGTCCCGGGATTCCCGTGTTTTGTACGTATAATGACGTATATAGGCAAGCGTTTCTATGATCCACGAGTCCCGGGATTCCCGTGTTTTGTACGTATAGTGACGTATATAGGCAAGCGTTTCTATGATCCACGAGTCCCGGGATTCCCGTGTTTTGTACGTATAATGACGTATATAGGCAAGCGTTTCTATGATCCACGAGTCCCGGGATTCCCGTGTTTTGTACGTATAATGATGTATATAGGCAAGCGTTTCTATGTTCCACGAGTCCCGGGATTCCCGTGTTTTGTGCGTATAATGACGTATATAGGCAAGCGTTTCTATGATCCACGAGTCCCGGGATTCCCGTGTTTTGTACGTATAATGACGTATATAGGCAAGCGTTTCTATGATCCACGAGTCCCGGGATTCCCGTGTTTTGTACGCATAATGACGTATATAGGCAAGCGTTTCTATGTTCCACGAGTCCCGGGATTCCCATGCTTTGTACGTATAATGACGTATATAGGCAAGCGTTTCTATGTTCCACGAGTCCCGGGATTCCCGTGTTTTGTACGTATAATGACGTATGTAGGTCAGAGTTTCTATGTTCCACGAGTCCCGGGATTCCCGTGCTTTGTACGTATTATGACGTACATATAAGGCAAGAGTTTCTATGTTCCACGAGTCCCGAGATTCCAGTGTTTTCACGTATAATGACGTATATAGGCAAAAGTTTCTATGATCCACAAGTTCCGAGATCCTCGTGTCGTGTACGTATAATTACGTATGTACGAGGAACGTACAAAAATAAACAAGACTATTGTCACAAAACCCACATGTTTATACAAAAGAAATCAAATTATATACCCTCATAAATCGTACTCCTTTTTCTTCTTGTGGTGAGTAGTTTTTCATCTGGTAAATTCCAACAACAGCCATTTCAAATCAGTCTCATTCCGGGATTCGAACATTAGACCTTCCGCTCCCAATGCGTGCCTTATCGATCGCAGACGATCTCTATTGAACGATATACTGCCCGTCTGTTACCTTCGCGGTACGTTGCCATCAGACAGACAAACACGCACGCATGTGTGTATGCTCGGTTCTACGTATGAAACGTACTTTACGGGGACTCAACCGGTCCAGAGCCAGAGTTCAGCGCAGTACAAATAATTCCGGTATGCCACGGTTTATCAAGGTATAGAGACACAGGCCTGTCCCGGATATATCGGTAGTGCCCCGGAAATCCTTCGATTGAGTCGGTTCTTTTTCGGTATCTCCCAGTTGTAATAAACATTTCAAAAAAGAATTGGTTTGCACACATAGTGGAATTCGAACCCATACTGTACGACGTCATACAGTCGGATCTACACGGTTCATTACGGTTAGCCCCGAAACGTCTAAGAAATTTATGGTGTCTCCAAGGTTTGTTTGCCTAGTTAGAAATGATACCTACCGGTTCAAACATCGGGTCATAACCGCCTCCTCCATAGCTTAGTAGTTGAGCGTTCGCTTCGAGTGCGGGAGGTCTGTGGTTCGATTCCTGACCGCGTCATACCAAAGACGAAATAAAAATGCTACCAGAAATTCCCTTGCTAGATGTTCAGCATAAAATGGAAACTGGCTTCTCTTCTCTCATACCCTCGTGGCAATGGATAACATCAGGAATGAGGTGTCGAAAGTCATTAATATAAGTTGGACAAATCTGCTTCACAATCGACCTTAAATAAATTAATATAAGCTAAACATCGGGTCAAACCGACACAGTGAGACTAGGGTTCTATCACCTAAGCACCGGGATACACCGTGGCTAAACCGGTAATATCTGTACTGATACTGGGATACACCTTGGCTACACCGGTAATATCTGTACTGATACCGGGATACACCTTGGCTACACCGGTAATATCTGTACTGATACCGGGATACACCGTGGCTAAACCGGTAATATCTGTACTGATACCGGGATACACCGTGGCTAAACCGGTAATATCTGTACTGATACCGGGATACACCGTGGCTAAACCGGTAATATCTGTACTGATACCGGGATACACCGTGGCTAAACCGGTAATATCTGTACTGATACCGGGATACACCTTGGCTACACCGGTAATATCTGTACTGATACCGGGATACACCTTGGCTACACCGGTAATATCTGTACTGATACCGGGATACACCGTGGCTAAACCGGTAATATCTGTACTGATACCGGGATACAACATCGTGGTAGAGCTAAGTGTAGCCCCGGTTGTAACACAGTTTTAACTCTGCTGAAAGCTTAACCATTCGTCTTGGACGTTTCTAGCGACTACATGGGGCTTTAAACATTTTAAAACAAATGGGCCTCTTTTGCCAGGTTGATAAGATTATCACGGTTCACCACGGTTCGTCTTGGCGATCCAGTATTGTTACGGCTGTACGCCGGTTTACTGAACCGGGTATACCGAGTAAGTTTCGGTTCATCCCGGTAAACCCCTAAAAATGTTCTTGGATACGTCTGGACTAAAACTAGACCAGTAATATTACAAAGGAGTGTTTATATAGGATATCGCCATTGTGGGTTGATGTTGCGATATTTGATAACTTTGTTGTTTAAGACAGCTTATCGCTAAATTGTTGTGATCTTCAAATAACACAACCTTGATTGTACATATAATCCAGTTAGGATCTGGTGACAGTGACGTAGCCGTTTATGTGTACACAGAATATTACAAACATTGTCTGAATAGGTAGTGCGAATATAGTTTCAAATTGTTAGTTTAGCATTGAAATTTTGACTGTCTGTTTAAGCCTTTATAATTGATATTACACCGTAATTGTGGACCCGACCGCTGCGTCACTGTATTCTTACCCTGACCATACGTGGTGTATACTTATAGTCCAGGTAGGATATTGTGACAGTGACGTTGCAGTATGTGTGTACTCAAAAATCACAACCATTGTCTAAACAGGTAGAGCGAAGTTTAGCATCTTAGTTTAGCATGGAAATTATAGTTGTTTGTACAGTATAAGCCTTATAATTGGTTGTACACCGTTATAGTGGACTTGACCGCTGAGTCACTGGATTTTTATCCTGACTGGAGTATACTTCGTTTCGTGTCATTTGTTGTGATTTATGCTGTGCTTTTGTATCATCATAAATTTTAATACTAAAGTGCGTTCAAAGTCAAACGAGAATCGTTATAAACAGGTAAATTTCCAATTGGGTCGATATTAAATTGTGTTCAAAGCGCATTCCATACACCAAAGACGCTGTAGCCTAGTGGATACGCACACTTCCTAAAAGTTTCAATCTTATTCTGAGTTGTAGGTTCGATCCCCACAATTTAATTATTTTTTATTACATGTACTCGTATGCATGTTAAAAAGTCTTACATTATACTACATGTACTTCATTTATGAATCGATACTTCAAATGATATTTTTATATTGCAGTGAATATATAATATATGTGTATGATTATTGTACTGTAGATAAAATATAATAATTGAAAATATACAACTTGATAGATAAGGAATGAAAACATATCATCTACATACCTTGCTACGTGTATCTTGTTATTATATTAGTTACAAAAGCAAAATAAGGTATTTGTAAAAAAAAGATAAAAACTTTAAAATTGATGTAACTTGAATGGGTGTCGAACCAGTGGCGATATTAAAAAAATCTCAACAAAATTTAGCGGCATGGTTACACACTCGACTAACTAGGCGATATGAAATACTTGTTTTCAAGTATTATACTATTGATTGAAGGTATCTGTTATATTATATAAAACATAAGCCCTCTATTCTTTTGAATGGGACAGTTCCCTCATTAGTATTACTTATTGAACCGACAATAACTTATGCTTCACTGAATCTTGATGGTGTATAATTATATGCAAACTCTTATGTAGTAGTTATTTAACTGGTTATATCTGGTTGTAAAGTATATTGGTATTTATCGATACCGCATATTGCTATTAAACACGTCCTGGTAAATTCCCGTATATTATAATACAGGAAGTATTCATGCGGGGGCTTAGCTAGTGAATCAACCAGGACCCGGCGTGGGTGGTATACATACCTATTTATACACATTGATGAATGACAAAGCAATGAATGCGACGAGACTTCATGGAAATCTAAATTATACACCATCAATAATGCGTTTTATTGTTTCGAGTAAAATAACCGAGTAATAGAAGAGATACGAGGGTTGTTCAAATTGGAATGCAAGTGAGGCTTTATCTTTCTTGTATCAATGAATATTTAACGATAGTGGACTGTATATCAAAGATCATTGTGTTTGCTTTAAATAGATACCTCACATTTTAACATTCGTTCAGCGTAGCTGTTACAAAATGCCGATTAACACTGTCTACTCGTGTATTCTAATGCTTAAATGTCACTTTTCTCTGACAAATTTCGGTCCCATTTAAGAATCGTTGTTTTCTTATTGCGGGGGCAAATAACGTATTTTAGTAAACTTGTATGTTGAAATGGTGTCATGTAATGGCTAACGTATTTCATTAGAAATTCATAGAATTTTATAAGGGGTGCAATTTTATCTGGAAACGAACCCCATGCTCGTCATCCAAATAATCATCCAAAGGTTGCGAAAATCACATACTTTTTGGAGACTGGTGGAAGATTTACAATTAGGCAAGTTGTGTTCATTTTATCACTTATACGATAAGTTCATAAACAAATATAGGCCAGCAAAAACAGAACACAAATTTGCATTGCTAAACGCACAAAGGGCGCCTGTAGAAATGCACAACTTTTTCTATATAGACCAAGTTTCTACTATTCAATTTGATATATGAAATGGCTAATGGGTAAATGCCAAGTTTAACGAAGGTAAATTCCTTACAGGAATGGGAGAAATACTCCGATAATCGCTATCACAGGTTTATAGGATGGCATGCTGTTGTGGAGCATTGAGCCTCCACCTGCAGCAGCCATTAACGCACCTTTCTGAGAAGCGCAAAGGTTCTTGAGCTTTCCGACCATGCTCATTTGTCAGCCATTGTCCCTTGTGACCTTTATTTGTTTCAACGACACTTAAAAAGCATTGCTGTAAAATATATTAGGTACGTCAAGATCTCGGTTTGGCTCTTGTCGAGTATATGCATTGTGTACCTAGTAAAATTTCATTTAAAAACGAATTATCATATTGAAACTTTGCATATCAATCGGAGATGAATATTGCATGGGGATCAAAATCTTGTTGCATTTAAATCTATCAAGGGTATATTTTTTATTTATAATGGGGGGCATAAAGCATTTGTGCTGTCCGTCCATACGTCCGTCCGTCCGTACGAACGTCCGTTCGTACGTAAAACAAATATTGTGTGTTTAACTCCTCATAAACTACTGGTTGGAATTTCTTCAAAATTTCACAGATGAACAACCTCAATGTATAGACCGTAAAGGATGGCATATTTGCTGCGAAATTTTTGACCAGAGTTATGACCCTTTGTTACTTTTACTATATAACCTGTAGTGAAAAATATTGTGTTGAACTCCGCATAAACTACTTGGTGGAATTTCTTCAAACTTTCACAGAAGAACAACCTCAATGTATATATGACCGTAAAGGATGGAATTTCTTTGCGTAAATTTTTACCAGAGTAGTGGTCCTTAGTTACCCTATAGTGAAAAATATTGTGTGTTGAACTCCTCATAAACTACTTGGTGGAATTTCTTCAAACTGTCACAAAAGAACAAACTCAATATATAGATGACCGTTAAGGATGGAATTTGTGTTTCGTCAATTTTTACCAGAATTAAGGCCCGTTGTTACTTTTACTATATGATGGACCTTTGATATTTGTAATAGAATTATAGTCCACAAGGCTAAAGAAATTGAATAATGGTGTTACCTCAAATTTGAAAGGATATGTGCTATAATGGGGGCACCCTTGTCTCATGGACAAAATTCTAGTTACGGACTTAGTTTCATTCCAATTTGATCACCCCTCGTATAAGTGAAGAATTTCAATTTGTCGTCAGAATTGTCCGTTTTTTATTCAGGGCGTGTGTCCTCTGTCAGTTAATGTATGAACCTTGTATGAATCACATTTTGTCTATGATGTTTTGTCAGATGATGATAGTCTTTTAAATCTTCAAATTATATTGTTAAAACTTTGTTCAGTGTATAGTTTGTTTATTAAAACATGGAATTTAGGGACACCCTCTGTAGTTTTATAATTGCTATACTTGCAAAGAAAATTTGACAATTTACATAAATTTCCGTATTAGAACCCATCATCCGTTAAGTCATAATTGTTAATAAGATGTGAACGAGTCGTAAATGCATATCAGGGAAGTAGTTTACACTATTAAGCGTGATGGCATATCAGCGTTGATATGTGTAACAAACTAAATCATCCGAAGAATTGCACCAATCCGGATACTAATTTATGCGTAATACTATATACGTATCATGTTTGAAATCGTTTTCTTTAACACGAGGTTATTATGATGTGTTAGTTTTGAATATCTATTTTAGCCGACTGTTTTGTTGATGAAATGTTTGAATGATGTTTTATTTTACTGTGATTGTGTACGGTGTTTCACTGATATCAGGTTCGTCTTTGTGGTTTTCTTTTTGATTTACTTTAAATCGGTATCATTTTTAAATTGTTTTCTAACGCGTTTTTATTATTACGCATGTGCGTCTTGTCAATGTATTTACTTCAACCAGCATGTAATATGAAACTGTTACGTTTAGATGCTTTTAATGTGTACAAATGCTCCTTTTGGACCAGTCGACGCTTGGTACGTCCCACAGCATAGACGCCAGCTTTTGAAGCCGCTATCAATTTGTAGACGACGAAGGCAGATTCGTTGGCGCTGTATAACCGTTTCAGATGATCGCTATATTTGTGTAATGAGTCTCCAGAAATGACAATACAATCCCAAGTTGTGTTATATTTGCAGCTGTCATTCTATAATCTGCTCATTCGATTCTTTATATAGAGTCAAAGACTTTAAAGAAGATAGCTACAATAATATATTGAACAACTACATCACAGACATGTCACGGGAACTGTTGTTTTGGAGTTAGTTAATTTCGATGATATGATTACCAGTACCTAAATGTCATCATATTTCCACAACATTATATTGCAGGAATCATTTCTACTCCATCCATTGCAAAAACAGATGAGTCCGATATTCAGGAACTTCTGAGAAACTTCGAAGACGCTCGAAATGAACACATTCGACAATTTGAACGATATAAACGAATTCTGGAAACACTGATTAGTAAAAATGCAATCAAGAAACGGAAAGCGGCGTCAAACAATGGCGATATTGCCATGAATGATGTTTTGAGGGAACTAGGCAATGTGCTTGATAACCACGCGGGTCTTGTTGGCGGAGACGTTCCGTACGTACGTGAAGATGAGGACGACATCGAACAAACAACACTCAAGTGAGTTAAATCTTACTTAGATCTAAGGAATTTATGGATAGTTTTTACTGTTCTGTTACAAACTGACCAATTTTACATCTTCAGCATTTTCGCGGAACTTGTGGATTTTCATAAAAATTCAGTTTTATCTAATGTTTCATTATTGTGGGCACATATTCCTGGTATAATTGTACTCATAACTGTATATTATAAACACTGACCAATAGCGTGTAACCTGATAGTTAAGTGGAAAATACTGCTGCGTCCGTCCGTCGACACCGTCTCTGACGCGGTTGTGGTGTGCGGAACCATATGCTTTATTAGATTCCATTTTGACTGCAACAGTTGCTTGTAGTGTGAGATAAAATGAAAGAAATAACAAAAGAAAATCCCACAATGTCAGTTGAGCGTCTGTCAGCATGAACTCCATTAAATGCCGTTGTGAGTTGCAGAACATGCAGTAAAAGGCCATTTTTAGATTCCATTCGTTCTGTGGATTTAGTGAGGTGCAAACATGCTTCTGTGGTGTGGTTAAAAAAAGACCGAACGTCCGATCGTCCGTCGACATAATGAACGAGGTTTTTATAGTCATCATTGGTAGCACTTCAACGTATATTTTTCTATTTCATGTAACATGTAGTAGACGATATAAAGTATGGTGGTGCTGGTGGTGTGGAACACGTGGCTAGCAACATGCTTACAGAAAACGATGAATATAAATATGGAGATCTACTAATACAACGATAGACTTTAAATACATTGCAATAGTTGATTCTGATGAAAGTTGTTTCAATGCTAGTGAACATAAATGACCTCTATAATTGTATAGTATAGCATATAAACATTGCATTGAATTGAGTATAGCTGAAATTACACTACGTCCTAGTGGACAACTACAATGGTTTGTGATTGACACTTGAACAGTATGGTTCTAGATGGTTAAATACATTGTAAGCGTTGATTCTGGTGAAAGTTGTTTGAATGCTAGTGAACAAAAATTAACTTCTATAATTGTACATGTGTATATTACAAATATATAGCATATAAACATTTGAATTGAGTATAACAAAATCTAGACAACGTCCTAGTGCACAACAACATGGACAATTATTCTACAGTGAGGTTCCAGAATTATAATCGATCCGAAAGAAATCAAAGACAGCATTAATGTCCAAGTACATAATGCAAGGATTAAATACAATGCTTTGTAACCGCATACACAATATGAATAAAACAGGTCGTTATTAAAACTTATAAATACATGTATATGTGACTTCCATAAACTTGTAGTACTTCGTGATATTACCACGAACTCACTGCTGGTTGGACATTTGCTAAAAGCTGAAAATTGACGGATTATTCATTGGTTTGTTCTATGGTAGAACTTTCTATAGCTGGCTCTTTTTACGTAACTGGGTTGCTTGTCCTGTCATACCAAGCTTTTTGCTTCACACGGATTTTTATCACGGTTCCATCTGCGGTTTGAGGATAAGTCGTACTGGCCACTTAGTTTCTTGATATCATTGTCGTTTTGATATCTTAATAAATAGAAAAAATTATTACTACAACCCTTTTTATTTCACACCCGGGATTACTGCTATCCCTGTCCGAATTTCAATTATCTTTTTGGGACCGGCGATGGCAGAATTCGTTTTCATTAATAAGTTGAAAATAACAACAATGCTAGCTATATATTCGCTCTTAGCAGTACAATTTCCCTTTAAAGTAAATAAAATATTTGTGTCGATCTAACTGCTAGCTGGATATTCGTTCCTGGCTTAACATTCGCTTTGATAGTGAGTCCAATATCGAACTCACTACTGACAGGATATTCGCTCCGATATAGAAGTTCGTAATCTTAGAAAATTTAATACAATTGATATTTGTGTCCAGCAAGAAACTTTTATAAGAAGTTGAATATCGGACTTTGGAAAGTTGGAAATTGGCGTGAACTATTTGAACACGGAACCCCCTGCTAGCTTGTGAATGGCGTATTACTAGAACTTGAATGTCCAACTACGTTCTTCCAACTCAATTCTAACTTCTCGGTGCTTAACTGACTGAGGTGCGCAATGCGCAATGCTTTAGTCTTGTACGTTTGATTATCTAATCTGACAAGAATGGTTTTAAATGGTACTTAAGCCACATGTCAAACAACAAAAAAGGTAATAAAACGGATTAAAGAAGCTGAGGAATATATATGGAAATATCATTGTATTTATAGAGTAGTAATGAGGGAAAACTCTCCAAGGAAGTTCATTATTTATTGCTGAATACCGTCGTACTTGCACATTAACAAGTTTGTCGTAACGAGCTCCAACATCTTTCACGAATTCCACCATTGTCTTAGTTAACCTCTTCACACTCGTACCATTATAGTACAGTAACTATATTATATCGTGACGCAGAAACCCACAGGGTCTCATTAATTTCATGATACGTTCAGACAGTCACTAAAAATATCTCCATTAAATATTATGTTTATGGAACAGTTACGCAACATTAGTTTATTGTTGTTGTTCTTTATTCGCTGTGTACTACTATACAGAAACAATACGCGGAAATTTTATATATTTATTTCATAAACGTGTCTCAATTACTGGTTAGATTCTTGTTTTATTCAATTTTATTTACAATAGTTTTATACGTTTATCATCTGGACCATTTAAATCTAATAGTTTTATAGAACTGTTAGCAGCTCACTAACCGGACACATTACAACGAACTTCTGCTAGGAGGAGGCAGTTCGAGCTCCATCTTCGACATCGAATGCCTTTATCACACGGTCATTGTTTCCAGGAAAGTTTAGATAATTTTAAAGATGACAAGTGACTTTAAAATTTAATAAATTGTATGTTCACACATTATTCAAATCCAAACAGAAGTGGTGTCAACAGGTAGCCATTCACACAAGAGACAGACACAGAACGTATTATTACCTAGCACTCTATATAACGAGTAATTCGTTATTTTTGACTGTTTCATGTCTTAATATTGATTTTTAGATTCAGGTATGAAACAGTTCATTGCCGTAAGGGCAATAGTTTTGACTGTTACACCCCTGGATGAACTGTTACCTGCGCACTACGATGCGCAATATAAATTCCTGCAAAAACACCCGGATGGATCTATAGCGTATTTTTAATATAACTCTTGAACAATGTTATCTCTCTTTTTTGCTTTATTACATGCCGATTTTATTTGTTTGATAATAATATCATGGGGATAATGACAGTCAAAAAGTGTCCGCTATTAATATTAGTATGACAAAATGTCCTACAAATATCCTCTTTATTTGTTGAATTAGTATACTGTGGTTATATAGAGTATTAGGTAATAAAACAGTTATTTCATGTCTGTTTTTGGTTAACAGTCAAAACTATTGTCCCTCGGTATCGGGGAAGACATTTTGAACTGTTGCCCTCGGCCTTTCGGCCTCGTGCAACAGTTCAAAAGTCTTCCCCGATACCTCGGGTCAATAGTTTTGACTGTTAACCAAACATACATGAAATAATTGCATACTATCTGTATCTACAAAAAGGATACTTCAAGTAAATCTGTCTGCTGACCCCGACAAAATCATGATATACTGCATGGTTTTTGAAAATAGCATAGCACCATATATGGAGGAAATTACAAATTATTACTAAACAATTGGTAAAGCTCTATCAACAGTAATCCATATGTCTTTGTGAACATCGACTGGAAACAGTAGTACCCTCTAGGCACTACATTGCCTTTATTATACCATCATCAATGTCCGTCTATTTTAGGAAAACATTTATTCACAGCGGTATGCATATGTAGAGGGAATTACCTGATAAAAGCCATTGATATTTTTGCGCTAAGTAAGAGAGGTAGATGGTGTCTAGATTTACTTACGATGGGGTATCAAAAAGATATTATAAAATGATTTATAGTATAATTATGGTTTATGTGTCTGGAATAAATTTAATTTAACAATTATGATGATAAAGACTTAGTTTATCCACTCTCGTTTTACAGCGTTGGTGATCACCTCACGTATATGGTTTGAAATAAAAAAGTCCTTAAGCAGCAAGTCAATGGATAAATTAAACATGGCTACTTATGACAGATAGCTGTATAAAACAGAAGTTTCAATATAAACATGGAAACATGCTAAAGTCTATACGATTGACTACTGTGAACCAAATGGCTGTTGCTACACAGAAGTTGTGAGTTATTGCGTTTTAAAAAAATTATTTGATCGTGATATGTTATTATTATCTCCCGTCGAAGGCGAAGTAGGTGTCATTCCGTCCGTCCGTCTGTCTATCCTACTCTTCTGTGTGCAACTCCTACATTACTTAAGGGAGTTTGACGAAACTTTCACATAATTACTGCTATGATGTCCCCCAGCGCATATTGTCTGGACTTTTTACGGAGTTATTGCCTTTGTTGACTTTTTACATATAAACTATTCTGTGTGCAACTCCTCCTGCATTTCTCAAGGAATTTTGTCAAAACTTTTATAGAAGTACGGTTATAAGATGCCCTAGCGCATATCGTTAGCGTTTTTCATTTCGGCCATTTTTTGTACATTTGTGAGATATAGAGAAAATGATAAACTCTTCTGTGTGCATCTCCTCCTCCATTTCTTAAGGAATTTTGTCAAAACTTTTAACAGAGGTACAATTATGAGCTGCCATAGCGCATATCGTCTGGGTTTTTTTATTTCGGCCATTTTTGACAGAATTATGGTCCTTTGTTTATTTTGTACATACGTAGGATATAAAGAAAAATTCTTCTGAGTGCAACTCCTCCTTCATTTCTTCAGGAATTTTGATGAAGGGATATACCCTCATGAAATGCAATAGCGCATATTGTCATGGTTTTTCATTTCGGTAATTTTTGAGGTTGCGTGAAGTTGGCAAGGCATTGAACATTGAACATTGAACATTGAACTTTTTTGAATGTAGTTTTAGAAAACAACATTGAACATTGAACATTGGATTTTTTTGAATGTAGTTTTGGAAAACAACATTGAACATTGAACATTGGATTTTTTTGAATGTAGTTTTAGAAAACAACATTGAACATTGAACATTGGATTTTTTTGAATGTAGTTTTGGAAAACAACATTGAACATTGAACATTGGATTTTTTGAATGTAGTTTTAGAAAACAACATTGAACATTGAACATTGGATTTTTTTGAATGTAGTTTTAGAAAACAACATTGAACATTGGATTTTTTTGAATGTAGTTTTGGAAAACAACATTGAACATTGAACATTGGATTTTTTGAATGTAGTTTTGGAAAACAACATTGAACATTGAACATTCGATTTTTTTGAATGTAGTTTTAGAAAACAACATTGAACATTGAACATTCGATTTTTTTGAATGTAGTTATAGAAAGCAACATTGAACATTGAACATTGGATTTTTTGAATGTAGTTTTAGAAAACAACATTGAACATTGAACATTGGATTTTTTTGAATGTAGTTTTAGAAAACAACATTGAACATTGAACATTGGATTTTTTTGAATGTAGTTTTGGAAAACAACATTGAACATTGAACATTGGATTTTTTTGAATGTAGTTTTAGAAAACAACATTGAACATTGAACATTGGATTTTTTGAATGTAGTTTTGGAAAACAACATTGAACATTGAACATTGGATTTTTTTGAATGTAGTTTTGGAAAACAACATTGAACATTGAACATTGGATTTTTTTGAATGTAGTTTTAGAAAACAACATTGAACATTGAACATTCGATTTTTTTGAATGTAGTTATAGAAAGCAACATTGAACATTGAACATTGGATTTTTTTGAATGTAGTTTTAGAAAACAACATTGAACATTGAACATTGGATTTTTTTGAATGTAGTTTTGGAAAACAACATTGAACATTGAACATTCGATTTTTTTGAATGTAGTTTTAGAAAACAACATTGAACATTGAACATTCGATTTTTTTGAATGTAGTTATAGAAAGCAACATTGAACATTGAACATTGGATTTTTGAATGTAGTTTTAGAAAACAACATTGAACATTGAACATTGGATTTTTTTGAATGTAGTTTTAGAAAACAACATTGAACATTGAACATTAGATTTTTTTGAATGTAGTTTTAGAAAACAACATTGAACATTGAACATTCGATTTTTTGAATGTAGTTTTGGAAAACAACATTGAACATTGAACATTCGATTTTTTTGAATGTAGTTTTAGAAAACAACATTGAACATTGAACATTGGATTTTTTTAATGTAGTTTTAGAAAACAACATTGAACATTGGATTTTTTTGAATGTAGTTTTAGAAAACAACATTGAACATTGGATTTTTTTGAATGTAGTTTTGGAAAACAACATTGAACATTGAACATTGGATTTTTTGAATGTAGTTTTGGAAAACAACATTGAACATTGAACATTCGATTTTTTTGAATGTAGTTTTAGAAAACAACATTGAACATTGAACATTGGATTTTTTTGAATGTAGTTTTAGAAAACAACATTGAACATTGAACATTAGATTTTTTTGAATGTAGTTTTAGAAAACAACATTGAACATTGAACATTCGATTTTTTGAATGTAGTTTTGGAAAACAACATTGAACATTCGATTTTTTTGAATGTAGTTTTAGAAAACAACATTGAACATAGAACACTGGATTTTTTGAATGTAGTTTTAGAAAACAACATTGAACATTGGATTTTTTTGAATGTAGTTTTAGAAAACAACATTGAACATTGGATTTTTTTGAATGTAGTTTTGGAAAACAACATTGAACATTGAACATTGGATTTTTTGAATGTAGTTTTGGAAAACAACATTGAACATTGGATTTTTTTGAATGTAGTTTTGGAAAACAACATTGAACATTGAACATTGGATTTTTTTGAATGTAGTTTTAGAAAACAACATTGAACATTGAACATTCGATTTTTTTGAATGTAGTTATAGAAAGCAACATTGAACATTGAACATTGGATTTTTTTGAATGTAGTTTTAGAAAACAACATTGAACATTGAACATTGGATTTTTTTGAATGTAGTTTTGGAAAACAACATTGAACATTGAACATTCAAATTTTTTGAATGTAGTTTTAGAAAACAACATTGAACATTCGATTTTTTTGAATGTAGTTATAGAAAGCAACATTGAACATTGAACATTGGATTTTTTGAATGTAGTTTTAGAAAACAACATTGAACATTGAACATTGGATTTTTTTGAATGTAGTTTTAGAAAACAACATTGAACATTGAACATTGGATTTTTTTGAATGTAGTTTTAGAAAACAACATTGAACATTGAACATTGGATTTTTTTGAATGTAGTTTTAGAAAACAACATTGAACATTGAACATTGGATTTTTTGAATGTAGTTTTAGAAAACAACATTGAACATTGAACATTGGATTTTTTGAATGTAGTTTTAGAAAACAACATTGAACATTGAACATTGGATTTTTTTGAATGTAGTTTTAGAAAACAACATTGAACATTGGATTTTTTTGAATGTAGTTTTGGAAAACAACATTGAACATTGAACATTCGATTTTTTGAATGTAGTTTTGGAAAACAACATTGAACATTGAACATTCGATTTTTTTGAATGTAGTTTTAGAAAACAACATTGAACATTGAACATTCGATTTTTTTGAATGTAGTTATAGAAAGCAACATTGAACATTGGATTTTTTGAATGTAGTTTTAGAAAACAACATTGAACATTGAACATTGGATTTTTTTGAATGTAGTTTTAGAAAACAACATTGAACATTGAACATTGGATTTTTTGAATGTAGTTTTAGAAAACCACATTGAACATTGGATTTTTTTGAATGTAGTTTTAGAAAACAACATTGAACATTGAACATTGGATTTTTTTGAATGTAGTTTTAGAAAACAACATTGAACATTGAACATTCGATTTTTTTGAATGTAGTTTTAGAAAACAACATTGAACATTGAACATTGGATTTTTTTTTAATGTAGTTTTGGAAAACAACATTGAACATTGAACATTGGATTTTTTGAATGTAGTTTTGGAAAACAACATTGAACATTGGATTTTTTTGAATGTAGTTTTAGAAAACAACATTGAACATTGAACATTGGATTTTTTGAATGTAGTTTTAGAAAACAACATTGAACATTGGATTTTTTTGAATGTAGTTTTAGAAAACAACATTGAACATTGAACATTGGATTTTTTTGAATGTAGTTTTGGAAAACAACATTGAACATTGGATTTTTTGAATGTAGTTTTGGAAAACAACATTGAACATTGAACATTCGATTTTTTTGAATGTAGTTTTAGAAAACAACATTGAACATTGAACATTCGATTTTTTTGAATGTAGTTATAGAAAGCAACATTGAACATTGAACATTGGATTTTTTGAATGTAGTTTTAGAAAACAACGTTGAACATTGAACATTGGATTTTTTTGAATGTAGTTTTAGAAAACAACATTGCACATTGAACATTGGATTTTTTTGAATGTAGTTTTGGAAAACAACATTGAACATTGAACATTGGATTTTTCTGAATGTAGTTTAAGAAAACAACATTGAACATTGAACATTGGATTTTTTGAATGTAGTTTTGGAAAACAACATTGAACATTGAACATTGGATTTTTTTGAATGTAGTTTTGGAAAACAACATTGAACATTGGATTTTTTTGAATGTAGTTTTAGAAAACAACATTGAACATTGAACATTCGATTTTTTTGAATGTAGTTATAGAAAGCAACATTGAACATTGAACATTGGATTTTTTTGAATGTAGTTTTAGAAAACAACATTGAACATTGAACATTGGATTTTTTTGAATGTAGTTTTGGAAAACAACATTGAACATTGAACATTCGATTTTTTTGAATGTAGTTTTAGAAAACAACATTGAACATTCGATTTTTTTGAATGTAGTTATAGAAAGCAACATTGAACATTGAACATTGGATTTTTTGAATGTAGTTTTAGAAAACAACATTGAACATTGAACATTGGATTTTTTTGAATGTAGTTTTAGAAAACAACATTGAACATTGGATTTTTTTAATGTAGTTTTGGAAAACAACATTGAACATTGAACATTGGATTTTTTTGAATGTAGTTTTAGAAAACAACATTGAACATTGAACATTGGATTTTTTGAATGTAGTTTTAGAAAACAACATTGAACATTCGATTTTTTTGAATGTAGTTATAGAAAGCAACATTGAACATTGGATTTTTTGAATGTAGTTTTAGAAAACAACATTGAACATTGAACATTCGATTTTTTTGAATGTAGTTTTAGAAAACAACATTGAACATTAGATTTTTTTGAATGTAGTTTTGGAAAACAACATTGAACATTGAACATTGGATTTTTTTTAATGTAGTTTTAGAAAACAACATTGAACATTCGATTTTTTTGAATGTAGTTATAGAAAGCAACATTGAACATTGAACATTGGATTTTTTTGAATGTAGTTTTAGAAAACAACATTGAACATTGAACATTGGATTTTTTTGAATGTAGTTTTGGAAAACAACATTGAACATTGAACATTCGATTTTTTTGAATGTAGTTTTAGAAAACAACATTGAACATTGAACATTCGATTTTTTTGAATGTAGTTATAGAAAGCAACATTGAACATTGAACATTGGATTCTTTGAATGTAGTTTTAGAAAACAACATTGAACATTGAACATTGGATTTTTTTGAATGTAGTTTTGGAAAACAACATTGAACATTGAACTTTGGATTTTTTTAAATGTAGTTTTGGAAAACAACATTGAACATTCGATTTTTTTTAATGTTGTTATAGAAAGCAACATTGAACATTCGATTTTTTCAATGTCTTTATGAAAAACAACATTGAACATTGGACATTGAACTTTTTTTAATGTTGTTATGAGAAGCAACATTGAACATTGAACATTCGATTTTTTCAATGTCGTTATGGAGCCGGTTGAGTGATGAAACAAAAGAATGGGCATTAGACGAGCTTTCCAACGCGCCCTCACATGACTGGCTGTGGTCATTTTAAACAGAAGGGGCACTTCTCAACCCACGAGAAAAGTCAGTCTCGAAGCACCGCCGCTAGCTTCGGCCCTACCAGCGAGCTCCCGCGACACGGGCACACAAGCGTTCTATCGCAGCACCCCTACCTATCAAAGCTCCAACCTGCCGGTAAGAAGCCGATTTGCGGCAAGCAAACGGTCTGTCTCGAAGCTCCGCCGCTAGCTTCGGCCCTACCAGCGAGCTCCCGCGACACGGGCACACAAGCGTTCTATCGCAGCACCCCTACCTATCAAAGCTCCAACCTGCCGGTAAGAAGCCGATTTGCGGCAAGCAAACGGTCTGTCTCGAAGCTCCGCCGCTAGCTTCGGCCCTACCAGCGAGCCCCCGCGACCCGGCCAAGCAAGCGTTCTTTCGCAGCATCCTACCTATCAAAGCTCCAACCTGCCGGGAAGAAGCCGATTTGCGGCAAGCAAACGGTCTGTCTCGAAGCTCCACCGCTAACTTCGGCCCTACAAGCGAGCTCCCGCGACCCGTGCAAGGAAGCGTTCTTTCGCAGCACCGCCGTGGGTGGGCAAATCCTCTAGGGCACTTTATATGTCGAGCGGTAAGCCGAATCTGGCTTGTTTTTTATCGTGTCAGACCCCTGCCCTACCCGGCGCATTCGGTCTTGCACACTCAATTCTATCGGCCAGAACACTTCGGCAGGGTCAAACGCTTTCGAATTTGTGGGTAAGCCGAATTTCGCAACATTTTCATATTTTGAGCCTTTCTTGGATTTTGCCTCCTCCCTATAATATCATCCGGGACTTCTACGTGGGGTGACTATTACATTCTTTTCATGGGGCGGTCCTTTTTCTTAAAATGAAGACAGCCAGCCATGTGAGGGCGTGTTAGAAAGTTCGTCTCATGCCCGTTCGTTTGCCTCCACACTAAACCGGCGTATGCAGTATATGAACGATTTTCGGCGTGTCAAATTGCCGAGCTTTCTCGTTCAGTGTTTTCCGCGCAATTTCCCTTCTATCAACGATCTATGAAAGCTTCCGAGACTGCACCCGCGCAAAACCTTTTGATCTGACCTCCGATCCGGCAAAGTGAGAGCGCGTTGGAAAGCTCGTCTCATGCCCGTTCGTTTGCATCCACACTCAACCGGCGTAGGCAGTATGTGAACGATTTTACGGCGCGCCAAATTGCCGAGCTTTCTCGTTCAGTGTTTTCCGCGCAATTTCCCTTCTATAAACGGTATATGAAAGCTTCCGAGATTGCACCCCGCGCAAAACTTTTTCATCTTATCTCCGATCCGGAAAAGTGAGGGCGCGTTGGAAAGCTTGTCTCATGCCCGTTCGTTTGCATCCTCACTTCCCTATAATATTTTCTTGAAAAAATGACAAAGTATTGGTTCTACTGTGGGGCGGTTGAAATTGACCAGCTCTTACAAGCTTCTTAACTAGGCAGCCGAATCTCGCGACATTTTCATATTTTCAGCCTTTTGAATGTTGTTATGAAAAACAACATTGAACATTGAACTTTCAAATGTTGTTATGGAAAGCAACATTGAACATTCAAATTTTTTGAATGTTGTTATGAAAAGAAACATTGAACATTCGATTTTTTCAATTTCGTTATGAAAAACAACATTGAACATTGAACATTTTTGAATGTTGTTATGAGAAGCAACATTGAACATTCGATTTTTTCAATGTCGTTATGAAAAACAACATTGAACATTGAACAAGTTTGAAAAAAATCGAAAGGATCATAAGATTCATTACTAATTATTAGCAAGTTCGCGATATATATTGAGCATCTCGTGCATCACATTTATTTTAAAAATTGCGAATTCTTCGAGATGCTGTGGGGCGGTTGAAATTGACAGTCGGGAACTCGGTGAAACATTGTCATCAAGTCGCCGAGTCCTCTACGAATTAGGAAAACCCGATCGATGCTCCAACGAGTCTTATAAATCCGTACGGACGCCGTGCGAGTTCGCCAAAATGAACTCGTACGGAGCTCGTAAAAAAGCGTAGGGTAAATGTGACCGTATTATTAGTCTTATAATGAAGTTGGTTGTATACCGTGGTATATACCGTGGTATTTGTGGAAAACTGTGATATACCCCGATATATTTTTCTTGGTGGTACCCAGCCCTATAGATTAGCATGAATTATACAGCCTATATGCAACACTGTATGTGCCAGATTGAGAATTGTTTCTTTGAAATTTGGCGAATTTGTTTTCGGATTAGAAGGTACCGTGCCTGTCACGAGTACCGAACATGAATGCTACGGTCACAAAGCTCGTACGATATCCGTACGAATTTACCAACTCGTACGAGTCCACACTTTATAAAATCCTGATGGTATTTGTACATTCGTAGCGTCACAGCTCGTACGGACCTCGTACGATTGATAGAGATGCAATCGTACGATATTCGTACGGGCATCGTAATATCCATACGGACATCGCACGGTGCTCGCAAGGAGCCCGGTCGTACATTGCACGGTGCTCGTAGATCAACCAGAGCTCGCAGATAACTCGTACGCTGTCTGTACGGTGACCGTGCGACAATAATTGATATGTTCAGCTACTTTTAATTATCTATTTAAGAACCTGGTCACAATGATCGTACGAGCTCCGTGCGAGTCGAATTTTAGCAAGTGCGTACGCAGTCCGTACGGACTTCGTTAACTCGTAAGAGCATCCCGATGATTATTTTTAACTCGTAGAGGACTCGGGAGCACGGTGAAAATGTTTCACCGAGCTCCGAGTTGTCTACGAGCTCCTAGAGATTTTTGAAGTAGAGAGCTCGCAAGGAAGCTGTCCTCAACAATGTTTTGTGTTGTTTTATTATGTAAGATGATTATATAATGATTGGTATTGCATGTTATGTTTATAAATGCAAGGACAATGCATAGATGTCCTTTGACAGACTCAGCCAATTTCGCCATGACGTTTTGAATAGAAGTTCTGTGCACGAGAATCACGGAAATAACAATTATCATACACTGATCGTGTGCGGATCCAGATGGGGTGGGCCTGGACCCTGGAATTGTGGTCATCTTATCTAGTGGGTACCAACTTGGATAAAATATAGCTGGTCAGACCCCACACTAGCAAAATAACCCGAACCCATTCTCATATATGTATTGCCGGAGCCTGGCAGAGATGGGCTTATGGTAACCATTCATGAACTAGCTGGCGTCTCACCAAACGACTCCTTCAGTTATAACCTAACTTCCCCCGGGATTCGAACTTTGCTCGCTTTGGAAATAAGGTTAATAATTCATGAGATAAAATTAAGAAAGTCTTAAGGAGTGTTTCGGCTTACATTCAAGTCCTTTCTAACAAAATTTGTTGGAGAAAAATAATTTGTCTACCAGTAATTTCTTAACTAAGTCTGCTATTTTTGAATGTATTTTATGACCATGATTATATTTTTTTGCTGTAGATTTCTTTCCGACAGAAACTGTGTATTTACGTATTTACAGAGACTACAGTCTCTGGTATTTATTGATAAATTTTATTATTGTAGGCGATTCTGTATGATATGTACATCAATCATGTTATAATAGACTGACGTTTTTATTTTCTGTAAAAACATGTATATTTATTTTTTCTATCAAATACATGTAGACATGTTCATTGTCAGTCGGAGATACTGTATGTACATACTTTAAGTACCGTCAACGATACCAATTTATACAGTGCTATGGCTTGAACTATTTTCCCGGTAAAAACACCTGCATCTAAAAACAAATGCCTACCTACCTACCCTATTTTTCACCAATGTTTCCTGAACCACACATATTTTTTATTTAGCCTAAGTGAAAGTTATTCATTTCATGCCAATTAATTTAGGTCGGTTGTTTTACTATTTCATACAAATTATATCAACCACTCTGGATACCTCACTCCTGATGGCATCCATGATCATGAAGGTATGAAAGACCAGCTTTCCCACTTATATAAGCGGAAATACGAAATAACGCCCTTAACGAGTGTCGATATGCGTTGTCCATAGACTGAAATATGAAAATCGCTGTAAAACGAGATTCAATAAATTAATGTGGTGATGATTTCTTTTGCTTCTCACACGGCTACACCAAACAGAAAAAAACAGTTAACGGTAATTTTGCGGGGAAAATATTGTATTGCCGTTTGAAATATTCTAAGTGTCGACATGCGATGACTAAAGTGGGATCTACGAAATATTGTATGCTAGGTCGCCAACTTTAAGCTGCTAGTCTAATAGACCGCTCGATCGCCAACTTCACGATGCTAGGCCGCCAACTTCACGTTGCTAGGCTGCTAATGCGCTAGGCCGCCAACTTCACGCTGCTAGGCTGCCAACTTCACGCTGCCATGCTGCTTGTGTGCTAGACTGCCAACTTCACGCTGCTAGGCTGCCAACTTCACGCTGCTAGGCCGCTAGCCTGCCAACTTCATGAACATATATTTCCCACCAATCTAGAGGTGAACTGGTTGGAAACCCAGAGGTACTAGTGGTCTCGTGTGTAGCGGAACCATTCATTATACTCGGAATAATCTGTGGTATCGCACCCAGATACTTTGCATCACACAATCTAGCAGTGAAAATTGGATAACTACTGAAAATAACACATAGCTACATGCACTAGTAATCTTCCGGCAATGAGGCCGACAACTCATACATTCCCACGTACCTATGCTCAGCTTCAACGTAACAACAAACGTAACTTTTCGTTACTTTTTAAATTATGATTATTGTTTTCGATGTTGGGTATTTGCTGTTGACAGAGTCTTTCTACTGGAACTTGGATACATGATACAGTTGCAGTATCAGCAAAATAGCAGTGCATGTTATAGTGTATATACAACAATGTCATGTGAAATAAAGATATTACAATTCTATGCTCGCTGAGTCTGTCAATTTTCACCGAGTCGCCGAGCCCTCTACGAGTCACAAAAATCCGTACGATGCTCGTACGAGTTTCGATATCCGTACGGACGCCGTGCGAGTTCGCCAAAAACAACTCGTACAGAGCTCGTAGGGCAAATGTGACCGTAGCATTATACAATGAATAAATTTGTTTCCGTGAATATTGCAGCAATTAATTGATGACCGTATATAGACATATTTCAATGCTTATTGACCCCACCCTGTTTACATTTTTTGGATGGATAATGTTCGTAACCAAAATAAAACTAATATTTATGTTTTAATAATAATTGCTGATCCCTTGGTCCGTAGGCTTGCTGATGTGTCTATTTTTTCTTCAAACTGCTAAACGGGTCGCTAGATTTATTTGTTTACAAATGATGCAGATGTTTTCGCGTGAAAACAATAATTAAGGTTTCATATGAATTTACTTATTTATCAATTATAGATAACGAAAATGAATTGCTGAAATTCATACAGTATATAGAAAATTCGAATTGGCAGTTGGCGGCCGGTTCGCGGTTGCCAATTCGATCATCTAGTGAAATTTGAATTGGCTGCTGACTGCCAGTTCGCAGCAGTTGATGCGAATCTACAGTGAAAATCGAATTGATAGCTGGCTTCCGATAGGCAGTTGCCAGTTCGATCCTCTAGTAAAATTTGAATTGACTGCTGGTTGCTGGTTCGCAGTTGCCGATTCGAGGTAGCTGACTGCCTGTTCGCAGTCTACTAGGAAATTCGAATTGGCAACTGGGTGCCGGTTTGCAGTTGCAAAATCGATCCTCTAATGAAATTTGAATTGGCTGCTGGTTGCCGGTTCGCAGTTGCTGATTCGAGTCTACAGTGATAATCGCATTGGAAGCTGGCTTCCAGTTCGCAGTTGCTAATTCGATCTTTGAAAAAAATGCATTATAATGCAGGATGTACGATATATAATGTAGGTCCCAATAATATCGAGGTGGATCTACAATCTCTATAACCGGTTTAGTACATCTAGGCTACTACTTGTCTTCAGACTTATAAGGAATTCCTTGCAAAATGAAATAACAATCCGACTATTATCCTCACATGAAAGTAAACCTAGATCTCTTATAATTGGTTCCACATAAATTACTAGTTCAGTTTCACAATGAACGTTAAAAAGTGACAAAAGTTACAAAAAACACCCATAAAGAAATGGATGACGTAAATTATGAAGGAATGAAATCTCATTGAATGATGACGTAGATGGGATGTTGAGTTTCCCAATACACTCATACATACAGTGGTCAGGAAAGAGCTCCAAATGGAGCTCTCTTTGATATGTGCGGTCTCAGCATGATAGGTCAGTATCAACAGCACCATGTAATTGATTCCAATGACCCATTATAAATGACCACCACTTGTGTAGTCTTATCTAAACAGCCTGACCAGCTACCTTAGTTAGCTATACACCATAATTTTTGTTACAGAATAATTAATAGAATACAGATCCCAATTAACGAACACGTGTGAATTTCCCGACGAAGCTGGTTGGGAAGTGTTTTAAAATGTTGGACATTTGTTCTTTTTGGTCTATGTAATAGTTTTTTTAAAAGCGCTTATTAGTAGATATTCTTGCGGTGATCAATGCATTCCATTTCCAAATTTTATAAAAATATAGCCTATAACGTTAGATTTAAAATGTTCGAGCCAGTTATTGTAGATCATGATAATACATGTATATAGATAAAAGATCATAAAGCCTATCGACACATTACCACTAAAAATATACATAGCAATCTTGTATCACTAAATGACCACATATAAACTATACTGTTCCCCTTTTCTGGCGAAAACTGTAATCAAAGTAACTCGTGTGACATTGTTGACAGTAAACACGCTTTAAGCAACTATCTATATTTGCTGCTCGCAAAGGGCGTTACTCTTCAGTAGTTGTGCAGTATATTAATTTAATCGTTGACTCAAAAGAGAAATAGAAATATATAAATATTCCATGTAGACTAAACTTCGAAGACATATATAGTACATACCTCATCGTAATGAAGCCAGGAGTGCTCCGTAAACGTTTTATTATAATTAACTTCATTTATAAATAAATATAACACAGACATACTTTAACATTACATTTCATTTCCTATTTAAAAACGAATGCAGCGGAAAATTTTGAAGCCTTGTTGTAAGCGAAAAGAAGCCAATTTACGCAGGGTTACTCTATCGTTCCGAAGTCCCCTTGAATTTTATGCACCCAACAATCGCTTGAATGGTCGTTTCTAAAAAATGTGTGCATTTTAATAATTTGACTTCCGTAAGCTACGGAATAGCATTAAATGAAATTTGAAATTGGTATTTAAAATGTCTAGCCCCGACATGGGACGAAACATTACTTTTTATGGGAAAAAATGCAGCGGAAAATTTTGCAGCCTTATCGTAAGCGAAATGAAGCCGACTTTCGCAGGGTAATTCTATTGATCAGAAGTACTCCTGTATTCCTTTCACTCCACAATAGTATAAATGGTCGTTTCTGAAAAATATGTACATGTTAATAACTTGACTTCCGTAAACTACGGAAGTCAAATTATATGAAATTTGAAATTAGTATTTAAAATGTCTAGACCGACATGGGAAGAAACATTTCTTTTTAAGAAGAAAAATGCAGCGGAACATTTTGATGCTTTGTCGTAACCTTTATACGGTTCAACTGAATATTGTTTTAACTTTTTAATAAATGTCGGTTGGTCATCATTTGTGGCTAAAACGTATTCATTGGACTAAACAATAATGCTTATTGGTGTTGTGTAACCACCAAAGGCCGCGTAAAAAAATTGGTACGTATAGCCAAGAGTTACAGCTCAACATACTAGTAAGTACAGTCGACTCTCGTTATCACGAATTTCTCGGGACCGTCTAAGTTACTACATGTACGACATAACAGAAATTCAAGATAAGTTCCAAAACCCCTAGTTCTCTACGTCTCAGTTTGGGAAGTTCAGGGAAACTGTGTTTTACCTGGGCAACCACCCTTACTTCGTCGTGAACATCCGGGATCAACTAGCATGATCCGTGATAAACAGTGATGGACCGCTTAAGCCCCGTTCTCACAGTCACCGGTGTCTTCCTGTTTGTGATTCCGGGGGGGGGGGGGGGTGGCATGTCTAACCTGGGAGACACACGTGGCGGCACCATGAACATCCGGGATCCACCGGGACAATCCGTGATAGACCGTGATGAACCGGCTCAAGTGCCGGTTGTTTTTAAAACGTTTAATACAACCGGGAGTGATATCAAGTATCGGCATAATCCGGGTATAAACAGGACAATACAAGGGAATGTTCGTGGATCTACCGTAGCAATACCGTGATTAACCCTAGCGCACCGGCATGGCACATGCACTACGGTCAAACAAGGTTGAGGGCCGGTGGATCTCCGGTAAAGTGGTATAGCCCCGTTTCGTACAGGAGGCGACAGGCATAGTTGCGGTAAGTTGAATGTAAAATTGTCCACGAGGCAGACACCCAAGAGCGGTTACAGAGAGCGGCGAAAGGTGACCAAACAACATGCAGTAGTCTTGTGCTCAAGTGGGAAAAGCAAATTTCTGGAACCATTCTGGAAATTCCCTTTCTGTGTTTAAAAGGAAGTTCAACTTGTAATATCCTCAAATGCTGAGCTCAGAAGTTGGACGCTCAGGGCCCGTAATTACAACCAATACTTACAATCAGCACACAAATATCGAAATCCACTCTATTGGTTCATTGTTATTGTGACAAATGTTGCTACAAAGAATTTGGGATAATGTTATGTCGCTTGTGAATATTAACAGTGGCTTACTTTGGAGTAAATAATGTATTTATAGCTGTAATTGAACTAAGTCTTGTCAATTTTGAGTGCAGAGTGTCGCACTCAAGTTCAATAATTGCTTCTACACCTCATAAATAGTACGAGTAGTTGTCCGTAGTGCACCGAAAGAAGTGATAAGCATAGTTCGGACACATTATTTTCGGTAGTTATACAATGTAGTTAAAATGATGTACAGCCAGGTTGGGTGTCAAGACACAACTGAGACGGAGATGCCACTACGGGTAACGGCAGATTACTAAGAAAATATCCGTACAATACCGGGATTTCAATCCTGTACATAATGACCAGGCATAATTCAGCGACAATAACCAATGCATCATACACACCTTCTGAGTGGAGCACAGCATCTAGAAGAATTCGCAATTTTTAAAATGAATGTGATGCACGAGATGCTCAATATATATCGCGAACTTGCTAATAATTAGTAATGAATCTTATGATCCTTTTGATTTGTTTTAAACTTGTTCAATGTTCAATGTTGTTTTTCATAACGACATTGAAAAAATCGAATGTTCAATGTTGCTTCTCATAACAACATTCAAAAAAGTTCAATGTTCAATGTTGTTTTTCATAGCGAAATTGAAAAAATCGAATGTTCAATGTTTCTTTTCATAACAACATTTGAAAGTTCAATGTTCAATGTTGTTTTTCATAACAACATTCAAAAGGCTGAAAATATGAAAATGTCGCGAGATTCGGCGGCCTAGTTAAGAAGCTTGTAAGAGCTGGTCAAATTCAACCGCCCCACAGTAGAACCAATACTTTGTCATTTTTTCAAGAAAATATTATAGGGAAGTGAGGATGCAAACGAACGGGCATGAGACAAGCTTTCCAACGCGCCCTCACTTTTCCGGATCGGAGATAAGATGAAAAAGTTTTGCGCGGGGTGCAATCTCGGAAGCTTTCATAGACCGTTTATAGAAGGGAAATTGCGCGGAAAACACTGAACGAGAAAGCTCGGCAATTTGACGCGCCGTAAAATCGTTCACATACTGCCTACGCCGGTTGAGTGTGGATGCAAACGAACGGGCATGAGACGAGCTTTCCAACGCGCTCTCACTTTGCCGGATCGGAGGTCAGATCAAAAAGTTTTGCGCGGGTGCAGTCTCGGAAGCTTTCATAGATCGTTGATAGAAGGGAAATTGCGCGGAAAACACTGAACGAGAAAGCTCGGCAATTTGACACGCCGAAAATCGTTCATATACTGCATACGCCGGTTTAGTTTGGAGGCAAACGAACGGGCATGAGACGAACTTTCCAACACGCCCTCACATGGCTGGCTGTCTTCATTTTAAGAAAAAGGACCGCCCCATGAAAAGAATGTAATAGTCACCCCACGTAGAAGTATTATAGGGAGGAGGCAAAATCCAAGAAAGGCTCAAAATATGAAAATGTTGCGAAATTCGGCTTACCCACAAATTCGAAAGCGTTTGACCCTGCCGAAGTGTTCTGGCCGATAGAATTGAGTGTGCAAGACCGAATGCGCCGGGTAGGGCAAGGGTCTGACACGATAAAAAACAAGCCAGATTCGGCTTACCGCTCGACATATAAAGTGCCCTAGAGGATTTGCCCACCAACGGCGGTGCTGCGAAAGAACGCTTCCTTGCACGGGTCGCGGGAGCTCGCTTGTAGGGCCGAAGTTAGCGGTGGAGCTTCGAGACAGACCGTTTGCTTGCCGCAAATCGGCTTCTTCCCGGCAGGTTGGAGCTTTGATAGGTAGGATGCTGCGAAAGAACGCTTGCTTGGCCGGGTCGCGGGGGCTCGCTGGTAGGGCCGAAGCTAGCGGCGGAGCTTCGAGACAGACCGTTTGCTTGCCGCAAATCGGCTTCTTACCGGCAGGTTGGAGCTTTGATAGGTAGGGGTGCTGCGATAGAACGCTTGTGTGCCCGTGTCGCGGGAGCTCGCTGGTAGGGCCGAAGCTAGCGGCGGTGCTTCGAGACTGACTTTTCTCGTGGGTTGAGAAGTGCCCCTTCTGTTTAAAATGACCACAGCCAGTCATGTGAGGGCGCGTTGGAAAGCTCGTCTAATGCCCATTCTTTTGTTTCATCACTCAACCGGCTCCATAACGACATTGAAAAAATCGAATGTTCAATGTTCAATGTTGCTTCTCATAACAACATTAAAAAAAGTTCAACGTCCAATGTTCAATGTTGTTTTTCATAACGACATTGAAAAAATCGAATGTTCAATGTTGCTTTCTATAACTACATTCAAAAAAATCCAATGTTCAATGTTCAATGTTGCTTTCTATAACTACATTCAAAAAAATCGAATGTTCAATGTTCAATGTTGTTTTCTAAAACTACATTCAAAAAAATCGAATGTTCAATGTTCAATGTTGTTTTCCAAAACTACATTCAAAAAAATCCAATGTTCAATGTTCAATGTTGTTTTCTAAAACTACATTCAAAAAATCCAATGTTCAATGTTCAATGTTGTTTTCTAAAACTACATTCAAAAAAATCCAATGTTCAATGTTCAATGTTGTTTTCTAAAACTACATTCAAAAAAATCGAATGTTCAATGTTCAATGTTGTTTTCCAAAACTACATTCAAAAAAATCCAATGTTCAATGTTCAATGTTGTTTTCTAAAACTACATTCAACAAAATCCAATGTTCAATGTTCAATGTTGTTTTCTAAAACTACATACAAAAAATCCAATGTTCAATGTTCAATGTTGTTTTCTAAAACTACATTCAAAAAAATCCAATGTTCAATGTTGTTTTCCAAAACTACATTCAAAAAAATCCAATGTTCAATGTTCAATGTTGTTTTCTAAAACTACATTCAAAAAAATCCAATGTTCAATGTTCAATGTTGTTTTCTAAAACTACATTCAAAAAATCCAATGTTCAATGTTCAATGTTGTTTTCTAAAACTACATTCAAAAAAATCCAATGTTCAATGTTCAATGTTGTTTTCTAAAACTACATTCAAAAAAATCCAATGTTCAATGTTGTTTTCTAAAACTACATTCAAAAAATCCAATGTTCAATGTTCAATGTTGCTTTCTATAACTACATTCAAAAAAATCCAATGTTCAATGTTCAATGTTGTTTTCTAAAACTACATTCAAAAAAATCGAATGTTCAATGTTCAATGCTGTTTTCTAAAACTACATTCAAAAAAATCCAATGTTCAATGTTGTTTTCTAAAACTACATTAAAAAAATCCAATGTTCAATGTTGCTTTCTATAACTACATTCAAAAAAATCGAATGTTCAATGTTCAATGTTGTTTTCTAAAACTACATTCAAAAAAATCGAATGTTCAATGTTCAATGTTGTTTTCCAAAACTACATTCAAAAAATCCAATGTTCAATGTTCAATGTTGTTTTCCAAAACTACATTCAAAAAAATCCAATGTTCAATGTTCAATGTTGTTTTCCAAAACTACATTCAAAAAAATCCAATGTTCAATGTTCAATGTTCCAATGTTTCCAATGTTCAATGTTGTTTTCTAAAACTAAATTCAAAAAAATCGAATGTTCAATGTTGTTTTCCAAAACTACATTCAAAAAAATCCAATGTTCAATGTTCAATGTTGTTTTCTAAAACTACATTCAAAAAAATCCAATGTTCAATGTTGTTTTCTAAAACTACATTCAAAAAATCGAATGTTCAATGTTCAATGTTGTTTTCTAAAACTACATTCAAAAAAATCCAATGTTCAATGTTGTTTTCCAAAACTACATTCAAAAAAATCCAATGTTCAATGTTCAATGTTGTTTTCTAAAACTACATTCAAAAAATCCAATGTTCAATGTTCAATGTTGTTTTCTAAAACTACATTCAAAAAATCCAATGTTCAATGTTCAATGTTGTTTTCTAAAACTACATTAAAAAAAATCCAATGTTCAATGTTCAATGTTGTTTTCCAAAACTACATTAAAAAAATCCAATGTTCAATGTTCAATGTTGTTTTCCAAAACTACATTCAAAAAAATCCAATGTTCAATGTTCAATGTTGTTTTCTAAAACTACATTCAAAAAATCCAATGTTCAATGTTCAATGTTGTTTTCTAAAACTACATTCAAAAAAATCCAATGTTCAATGTTCAATGTTGTTTTCTAAAACTACATTCAAAAAAATCCAATGTTCAATGTTCAATGTTGTTTTCTAAAACTACATTCAAAAAAATCGAATGTTCAATGTTGTTTTCCAAAACTACATTCAAAAAATCCAATGTTCAATGTTCAATGTTGTTTTCCAAAACTACATTCAAAAAAATCCAATGTTCAATGTTCAATGTTGTTTTCTAAAACTACATTCAAAAAAATCCAATGTTCAATGTTCAATGTTGTTTTCTAAAACTACATTAAAAAAATCCAATGTTCAATGTTCAATGTTGTTTTCTAAAACTACATTCAAAAAATCCAATGTTCAATGTTCAATGTTGCTTTCTATAACTACATTCAAAAAAATCGAATGTTCAATGTTCAATGTTGTTTTCTAAAACTACATTCAAAAAAATCGAATGTTCAATGTTCAATGTTGTTTTCCAAAACTACATTCAAAAAATCCAATGTTCAATGTTGTTTTCCAAAACTACATTCAAAAAAATCCAATGTTCAATGTTCAATGTTGTTTTCTAAAACTACATTCAAAAAAATCCAATGTTCAATGTTCAATGTTGTTTTCTAAAACTACATTCAAAAAATCCAATGTCCAATGTTCAATGTTGTTTTCTAAAACTACATTAAAAAAATCCAATGTTCAACGTCCAATGTTGCTTTCTATAACTACATTCAAAAAAATCGAATGTT
Organism: Spisula solida; assembly: GCA_947247005.1. Lineage (NCBI taxonomy): Eukaryota > Metazoa > Mollusca > Bivalvia > Venerida > Mactridae > Spisula > Spisula solida. The sequence continues at coordinate 4,071,397 of OX365949.1, read as the reverse complement.
CAATGTTGTTTTCTAAAACTACATTAAAAAAAATCGAATGTTCAATGTTCAATGTTGTTTTCCAAAACTACATTCAAAAAATCCAATGTTCAATGTTCAATGTTGTTTTCCAAAACTACATTCTAAAAAATCGAATGTTCAATGTTCAATGTTGTTTTCCAAAACTACATTAAAAAAAATCCAATGTTCAATGTTGTTTTCTAAAACTACATTCAAAAAAATCGAATGTTCAATGTTCAATGTTGTTTTCTAAAACTACATTCAAAAAATCCAATGTTCAATGTTCAATGTTGCTTTCTATAACTACATTCAAAAAAATCGAATGTTCAATGTTCAATGTTGTTTTCTAAAACTACATTCAAAAAAATCGAATGTTCAATGTTCAATGTTGTTTTCCAAAACTACATTCAAAAAATCCAATGTTCAATGTTCAATGTTGTTTTCCAAAACTACATTCAAAAAATCCAATGTTCAATGTTCAATGTTGTTTTCCAAAACTACATTCAAAAAAATCCAATGTTCAATGTTCAATGTTGTTTTCTAAAACTACATTCAAAAAAATCCAATGTTCAATGTTCAATGTTGTTTTCTAAAACTACATTCAAAAAATCCAATGTTCAATGTTCAATGTTGTTTTCTAAAACTACATTCAAAAAATCCAATGTTCAATGTTCAATGTTGCTTTCTATAACTACATTCAAAAAAATCGAATGTTCAATGTTCAATGTTGTTTTCTAAAACTACATTCAAAAAAATCGAATGTTCAATGTTCAATGTTGTTTTCCAAAACTACATTCAAAAAATCCAATGTTCAATGTTCAATGTTGTTTTCCAAAACTACATTCAAAAAAATCCAATGTTCAATGTTCAATGTTGTTTTTCAAAACTACATTCAAAAAAATCCAATGTTCAATGTTCAATGTTGTTTTCTAAAACTACATTCAAAAAATCCAATGTTCAATGTTCAATGTTGCTTTCTATAACTACATTCAAAAAAATCGAATGTTCAATGTTCAATGTTGTTTTCTAAAACTACATTCAAAAAAATCGAATGTTCAATGTTCAATGTTGTTTTCCAAAACTACATTCAAAAAATCCAATGTTCAATGTTGTTTTCCAAAACTACATTCAAAAAAATCCAATGTTCAATGTTCAATGTTGTTTTCTAAAACTACATTCAAAAAAATCCAATGTTCAATGTTCAATGTTGTTTTCTAAAACTACATTCAAAAAATCCAATGTCCAATGTTCAATGTTGTTTTCTAAAACTACATTAAAAAAATCCAATGTTCAACGTCCAATGTTGCTTTCTATAACTACATTCAAAAAAATCGAATGTTCAATGTTGTTTTCTAAAACTACATTAAAAAAAATCGAATGTTCAATGTTCAATGTTGTTTTCCAAAACTACATTCAAAAAATCCAATGTTCAATGTTCAATGTTGTTTTCCAAAACTACATTCTAAAAAATCGAATGTTCAATGTTCAATGTTGTTTTCCAAAACTACATTAAAAAAAATCCAATGTTCAATGTTCAATGTTGTTTTCTAAAACTACATTCAAAAAAATCGAATGTTCAATGTTCAATGTTGTTTTCTAAAACTACATTCAAAAAATCCAATGTTCAATGTTCAATGTTGCTTTCTATAACTACATTCAAAAAAATCGAATGTTCAATGTTCAATGTTGTTTTCTAAAACTACATTCAAAAAAATCGAATGTTCAATGTTCAATGTTGTTTTCCAAAACTACATTCAAAAAATCCAATGTTCAATGTTCAATGTTGTTTTCCAAAACTACATTCAAAAAATCCAATGTTCAATGTTCAATGTTGTTTTCCAAAACTACATTCAAAAAAATCCAATGTTCAATGTTCAATGTTGTTTTCTAAAACTACATTCAAAAAAATCCAATGTTCAATGTTCAATGTTGTTTTCTAAAACTACATTCAAAAAATCCAATGTTCAATGTTCAATGTTGTTTTCTAAAACTACATTCAAAAAATCCAATGTTCAATGTTCAATGTTGCTTTCTATAACTACATTCAAAAAAATCGAATGTTCAATGTTCAATGTTGTTTTCTAAAACTACATTCAAAAAAATCGAATGTTCAATGTTCAATGTTGTTTTCCAAAACTACATTCAAAAAATCCAATGTTCAATGTTCAATGTTGTTTTCCAAAACTACATTCAAAAAAATCCAATGTTCAATGTTCAATGTTGTTTTTCAAAACTACATTCAAAAAAATCCAATGTTCAATGTTCAATGTTGTTTTCTAAAACTACATTAAAAAAAATCGAATGTTCAATGTTCAATGTTGTTTTCCAAAACTACATTCAAAAAATCCAATGTTCAATGTTCAATGTTGCTTTCTATAACTACATTCAAAAAAATCCAATGTTCAATGTTCAATGTTGTTTTCTAAAACTACATTCAAAAAAATCCAATGTTCAATGTTCAATGTTGTTTTCCAAAACTACATTCAAAAAATCCAATGTTCAATGTTCAATGTTGTTTTCCAAAACTACATTCAAAAAAATCCAATGTTCAATGTTCAATGTTGTTTTCTAAAACTACATTTAAAAAAATCCAATGTTCAATGTTCAATGTTGTTTTCTAAAACTACATTCAAAAAATCCAATGTTCAATGTTCAATGTTGTTTTCTAAAACTACATTCAAAAAAATCCAATGTTCAATGTTCAATGTTGTTTTCCAAAACTACATTCAAAAAAATCCAATGTTCAATGTTCAATGTTGTTTTCTAAAACTACATTCAAAAAAATCCAATGTTCAATGTTCAATGTTGTTTTCTAAAACTACATTCAAAAAAATCCAATGTTCAATGTTCAATGTTGTTTTCCAAAACTACATTAAAAAAAATCCAATGTTCAATGTTCAATGTTGTTTTCCATAACTACATTCAAAAAGTTCAATGTCCAATGTTCAATGTTGTTCCCCATAACGACATTGAAACAATTTGAATGTTCAATGTTCAATGTTGCTTTTCAAAACTACATTCAACAAAATTAAATGTTCAATGTTTAATGTCGTATGTAGTGCCAACTTCACGCTATGAATTTTTGACAGAATTATGGCCCTCTTTATACATGTGTAAGCTATAGAGACACAATTTGTTTCTGATGGATAACTCAAGTTTGGGATGAGATATTACAACGAAACTTGCTGTATAGGTAGTTTGTTTGTAGACGGCACTTGCAATGGAAAGTGGGGTTGGGGGGGGTCAAGGTCACCGTTACTAAAAAAGGAAACTAGTTTATGATCATTTTTTTGTTTGTGGTGGATAACTTACGTTTGGGATGAGATATCACAATGAACCTTCTTACTTAGCTTGTGTGAAGAGACAACACTTGGGATTGAAAGTGGGGGTCAAGGTCACTGTTACTAAAAGTAGAAAAAAAGTTTCACTCAATAACGTTTGTTAGGAATGGGATATCATTGTGAAACTTGCAGTTTATATAGCTTATGTGAAGACGTCACTTGCAATAGACAGTGGGCTGATGGGGGTCAAGGTCACTGTTACTTAAAATAGATAAATTGTTTTTGCTCAATACCATTAGTTAGAAATTCGATATCATGATGAATCTTGCTATGTATGTAATAACTTTTGTGAAGACACCAGTTGGGATTGAAAGTGGTACTAGTTGGATCTAGGTCAACGTTAATCTGGTTTTCGTGTAATGTCTGCTTCTTATTGATTTTGTTTGTTTTGTATGAAATAAATTTGGATAGGTTTGTGCATATCAAACATTTCTCATGGGATTGAAACCAAACGTTCACATAGCTTATGCTATAAAATATTGTTTGTATTCAATAATCTTTAATACAATTCTTTTTCCTTCGGCGGGGGATATGGCTGTCTGTGACTGCTTTTTGTTACTTTGTGATTAATAATACATTTTTAGCTCGACTTTTTTTCTTCGAAGACGAAGATTGTCGAGACGAGATCGTGTGCGTCAGCGTGAGCGTCGGCGTGAGCGTTAGTTAAGTTTATTGTCAGAGTCATTTTCTCAAAGACTGTAACAGGTATCAACTTAAAACTCAATATAGTTATTCACCATCACAAGTGGAGTCCATACTGACAAGACTAGTAACTCTATAACCTATATTTATGGAGTAATATGCCCTAGTTTGGACTTAGTACATAGAAATAGTGGCAACGTTATTTTCTCAAACACTATCAAAGCTTTCAACTTAAAAGTCAATACACTTACGGATGTGATGACCTGCATCTACTGACAAGAGGAAACTAATCTATCCAGCATTTTATAAGAGTTATTCCCCTTTTCTGTCTTTGAATTTTTACATAAAAATGTCAATTTCTCAGACTATCAAATGTACCCACTTGAAACTCATAGTTATTCGCCAGAACCAGGAACAGAACCAGAACAGAACCAGAAACAGAACAGAACAGAACCGGAACAGAACCGGAACCAAAACCGGAACCAGAACCAGAAACAGAACCAGGAACAGAACCAGGAACAGAACCAGGAACAGAACCAGAACAGAACCAGAACAGAACCAGAACAGAACCAGAAACAGAACAGAACCGGAACAGAACCGGAACCAGAACCGAACCAGAACCAGAACCAGAACCAGAACCAGAACAACAGAACAGAACAGAAAAAGAACAGAATATGGCTGATTGATATTTGATAACATCGGCTGTTTAAGACTGGTAGTTGCTGAAATTGGGGTGATCACTAACACATTATCAATTGTACATGCTTATTTCCGATATCAATGGTTTTAATGATCTGTGTTATTTGTTGTGATTTATGCTACACTTTTATTATTATCATACATTTGAGTATAACTTATGCTTCAGTGAATCGTGATGGTGCATGTCTTCTAAACACTTTAATCTTGTACTGGTTATAGCTGGTTGTAAGGTATATTTGTGATATCGCGATTAAATATGTATTGGTAAATTCCCGTATATTGTAATTAATGCAACAGGGGATTTTGATAGTGAATCAACCAGGATAATGAGTGGGTGGTATACAGTTCATTATGGGTGGAGATGATAACACTATTTTAGGCAATCTCGTCAATTAATCGTCTACATACACCATCCTCTAACAATCATATATCCTTACCGCTACCATAGCGTACTAATGCAGACTGGCCGGGATGGCCATTTCGGCCTTCCGTGGTTTTCGACGTAAAGGCCCAACTTCGGGAATTTTGCTGTCATGTGTACACAGGCATCCCAGACTAAAGGATATTACGGGCCCAATGTCGTGCACAGGTTTTTGGGCCCGCTGGTTCCCCTTTAAAGAGGGCTTTGGACGTAGATTTCCAAAACTGAAATTACTAGTCCTATCCGCCATTGCGATACGATTCCCTGTGGGATTGCATTACCATTTAGCGCCAAAAAGTTTTTATTTTTCTATAGAAGGAATATAAGGCTAGAAAAAGGGGTCAGGATCAGTGCCCTAAAGGGCCCAAAAGTAGGCCTACCAAGCTAAAAAAAGAAGTTTTTCACGCAAGGGCCACCGTCACATCGTCATTTCACTTTGGGGCTGGTATGTAGTATCCGGATATATCGATTTTTTATCAGTGCTGCAAGTCAATAGTGTCTCAGGGACGGGGTATAGGGACCATATGAATTTCTCATGGCCCCCCAAAATCGTGGTAGCGGAAAGGATATAATCTAATAATCTTTATATGTACTTGGAATAAACAAGCAAGAATAATTCAGGAGGGTTCAGATGTGAATGCATCAAACCACATAAAATGCACGTATCACAAAAATATTTTAACTAAAAAAACCATATTTGATTTCCTCGAATTATTCGGTTGCAACAGATAAACAATGTTTCAGTCTGATATTCAATTGTACACAGTGGTGCTTGCAGTCTTGTTCTTGGTTGCCTATGTATGCATAATTATATGGATGAATGAAAAAGCATTAAAACGATGATATTTCATGGAAAGCTAACTTATACATTATCAATAATGCTTTATATTCGTGTAAAACAACCGAAGAATGGAAGAGCTATTATAGTGAATAAGTTCAATTTGTCGTCGGAATTGTACGTTTCTTACTTGCACACATGTATATGTGATTTGAATAAACTTTCAGTACTTCGTGACACAAAAAATTGTGCAATTACATAGTCGAACTCACTGCTGGTTGGTCATTTGCTAAAAGCCGCGTGGAAATTGACGTTTTATTATTTGGTTTGTTCTTTGGTCGATCTTTCTGTAGCTTGCCCTTGTCACGTGACAGGGTGGCTAGCCCTGTGCACATCCCTCTTCTTTTTACTCATTTCTAACTTCTCGGTGCTTAATTAACCGAGGTGCACAATGCGCATGCTTAATCAAACTACTGATTATCTGATATGACAATTACGGTTTCAAATCGTACTTAAGGAGGTACGCGCACCTTTTATCTAACGATCGAATTTTCCTTGAAACATCTTAAAATGACAGAACAGTCTTCTAGAACAACATTGAAATCATAAAAATGATATGTCATCAGGCTCGTTTTCGACATACATGGCTTTCTAATGACCTACCATTGTATTTTGGTCATTTCATCTATTTCCTGCATTTATGGCACCATTATGTTCTTTTTATGATTATTACTGTATGAAACCACTTTTAAGCAATGCATGATATTTTGTGTGTTCAATGGTCATTCCTATTGACATTAGTCACTATTCCAGCTGCCCGGTGAACAAATTCAGTATTTGAACATGATAAATAGTTACCCCACCCACTTGCTAAAAAGTGTGATTTTCAAATGATTTCAAATGAACGTCAAAAATACCCAACGATCGAAAATGATTTAAAATTGGCCCTAAGTTTAGTATCAAATAGAACACCAGTTTAGTCAAATAAAAAATAGGGGTCACCAGCCTTTTTTGGGAGCTGTGCATAAAAAAGCACTAATTATGAATAAATTTGCATAAAATGAACCTAATTTGCATATTGTAATGAAATAATTTTTTCTTAAAAATATTTCAAAGTGTGGCTACCTCTTATAACTAAACCATGCACTACATATTATATATAAGCATATGCATTTGAACAAATGTATGGACTTATTGTGAACCCATATCATTGACAATTTTGCCGTTCCCCACCCACTTTTTCATACAGGCAAAAAATAAAAAGTTAAAAATATCTAATTTGTGCGATAATATTTTGTTTATTTTCATTAATCAACATTCATATGCAATCATTGAAACTAAAATTCATGTTTGTTCTTATCTAATACGATTTTGAAATTTCGCGCATGCGCACAAGGCAGCTCGTACCTCCTTAAGCTTAATGTCCACCATGCCAAACAACTAAACAGCGGTGATAAATGATCATCAAAGCTAAGGAATCTAAATGGATAAATGTATTTATAGAGTAGTAATGTTGGAAAACTCTCTGAAGTACGTCATTATTTATTGCTGAAGGCCATTGTTACCACTGCATTAAAACATTTGACGCTAGTCGTGTATAGACATGTATTGTTGTGAATAAAGTAATTGATATGAATACGTGCTGACATTCATGAGCTCAAACATCTTTCACGAATGCAGCACTGTCTCATTTCACCTCTTTACACTAACACGATTATGTTACGTATTTATATTATATCATGACGCAGAAACCAACAGGCTCCCATTTATTTCACAATACGTTCAGATAGTCACTAGAAACATCATCATTAAATAATAATGTTTATGGAACAGTAAAGCAACATTTAACCCCTTTCATAATTGCCGTAGGAATTTCTTCGTCGCACGACGCTTGCGAATCTATGTTGAAATGTACCGATTTGCTTCTGGAAAGAGTAATTTTGTGGAGCAGTCACAATTGTCGCACGACGGACGTGCGACGGCTCTACGATGCATATTTGGGAACTATCGTCCGTCCGTCGCACAACGGACGTACGACGGTCGTACGATGGTCGTGCGACATAACAATAGACGCATGCCAGCCTTACGATGAACAGTTGTCGCACGTCCGTCGTGCGATCGACGTACGTCCGTCGTACGATCGACGTACGTCCATCGTACGATAATAGCATTGTCGAACTATTAGCTGGTTTAAAAAAATAATTTTAAGCAGCTGGATATAATTAATCAAAACGTCGAACCAAACTCTTAATGTTCGAATAATAATAAATATTTGCAAATTGGAACTTGCTAAATACTAGTATTAAACTGAAATACATGTATGCATAAACAATATAATTATAAGAACGCATTTTGTGGTCCGCTGGTGTCCAACGCAGCATATTTTAGGCTTTGTTTGTTTCGAGATAATTTGGATGTCCACAGTTGATTCCTTATTCAAATTATGGCTTTTTCAAAAAAAATCTAAATGCTGAGCTAAGCCTTTATTTGCCAGTCAGCATTCTGCTGAAATATGGCAGGCATATATATGTGTGTGCCTCCATCCGGTTTTGAACTAACCATTGAGCTACGAATGCATAAAATATTTACGAATCAATTAAACGTGTCTAAGAATATGATTTTATCTTAGAATTGCACTATAGGGTATGAATTTTGAAAAAGGACATATATGTTTACGAGCGTCGTACGACGGTCGTGCGATTTACTCACGGCTGTCGTAGGATAATGAATGTCCACAAGACTGTCGTGCGTCCATTGTACGTCAATTGCACGATAGTGGTGTGATTCTAAGTACCTAGTTTGACCTGACAATCACAAACAAATCGTGCGTCCGTCGGGCGTCCATCGCACGTCTGTCGTGCGATGACGTAGGGCATCGCACGACGCACCCGTTGAACATGTCCAAAACTCTACGACGAGGGTCCACGATTATGTTTTCCGTCGCACGACGGTCGCACGATGAAGAAATTTCTTAAGTCCGTCGTGCGACGGACGCACGATACTCCTCAAATTTTCATCGTAGAACCGTCGCACGTCCGTCGCACGACAATTGTGAAAGGGATTTTAGTTAACTGTTTGTGTACTTTATTCACTGTGAAACGATTTCTTCAAGGATTTTAACCTAAAGGAACGCAGACTGTGGTTACAAAACCTTTAAGAACTCGTTTCACAAACTCAAACCGACTTAGTGTTTCCTCCGCCCACAATAGGTAAATCCCCAAGAAACACGTGATTTATGTGCCTCTATATTGTTCAATACTTGGACAATTTTGCGCGAGAAAAGCGCGTATTATGGCCAAATGGACGATTTAATCTTATACATGTATAACGGATGTCCTTCAATAAATAGAGGATATTTGTTTGTTTTGATTGAATATGGTTTATATCTCATCGTGTAGTGATAAAATTCAATATTTTCAAGAGCGCGTAGCGCGAGTGAAAATATTAAAATTTTATCACTACAAGATGAGATATTAACCATATTCAATCAAAACAAACAAATATTCTATTTATTTAATGCTTATATGGTGTCAAAACTGGTACTATTTATGCCAAATTACCACTGTGGTTAGGCTACGTATGAATATGTTATTCCATTCATATTTTTCACTTCAAAATCCGCCATCTTGGATTATGGTGAATAGGTGAAAACGACTTTTTTGAGAATTTTGCATTAAATCGTACACTAACCTGTAGGAAATGGTCCAACTAAGAATAAAAACCCCCACATGACCTGTTTCCGTTCAGTAATAAAAAAGTTACAGACATTTTAGTGTTGAGATTTTGGTAAATTAAAGTAGTCCCTGTGAGGGGGCGGAGCTTATATCAGTCACATTGTAGGTGATAACCAGTGACTGATATAGGTTTTATTTCACTGATAGAACTCCATATCTCATCAGTTAGCATTAAATAAAGTGTGTGTATTAGGAATTGTATTTTGCCGATACGACCCATTCATATTAAATGGTTGAAACCTCACGCCGTTCACCTGCACGTGTTTTACGAAGAGGCGCGATCTACATGCGCAGTGGCTTCAAATAACTTCTAGATGACGCATTTTTGTGAAAAATAGAACGTTCTTCGGGGATTAAAAGACGGAAATAAAGCCCGCTGATTGGTCGAGCAAGTATAACAAACACTAAAAAATTGATGTGATGGTTATAAAATGTAAGTTGGATTGAACTGTTTAGTCTTAATATATATTTCATTGGTTTTGTCACTTTTACCATATTTTAGACGTAGAAGACGAATATCATTTTACGCGTGTTCGCATTTGAGGTTAAGATGTGAGCAATAACTATAATATGAACCTGACGAACTACTAAAATCAAAACACTCGTCACACACAGTAGAAATGCTTTGGGACTCCAATGCCAATTTGCTTCCAGATTCTATTCATTTAATGAAAGACACAAGACAGGCGGACACATAATCGACTTTATTAGCCAGCATCTCCCCAACCGGACACATCACAACGAACTTCTGCTAAGATGAGACAGTTCGAGCTCCATCTTCGACATCGGATGCCTTTATCAGACGAACATTGTTTCCAGGAAAGTTTAGATAATTTTAAAGATGACAAGCGACTTTAAAATTTAATTTTGTATTGCACCGATTATTCAAATCCAACGAATCGCGGTGACAGCGGGTAGCTACCCACGAAGAGCACAGAACGTTAGATATTTATCTTCAAAAAGATACTTTAAGTAAGTCTATCTACTGACCCCGACAATGAACGACACATTGCATGTATTAAATTTAAATTAGCAATGTACCATATATGGAGGTAATTGCAAAGTATTACTAAACCATTAGTTAAGCCCTATCAACTGTAATACATACGGTTATGTGAGCAGGGACTCGATACAGTCGTTGTTTTCCTTCAAGTACCCTTTAGGCACTACATTGTCTAATCATACTATCATCACTTTCCGTCTATTTCTGGAAAACATTCATTCACAGCGGTATGCATATGTAGAGGGAATTACCTGATAAAAGCCATTGGTAATTTTGCGCTAAGTAATCACTAATCGACAGGAGAGGTAGAAAGTGTCTAGATTTACTTACAATAAAATAATGTTTCAAAGTGTTTATAAGGTGGAATCATTCTCTAAGGATTTACCGGATTGGCTCATTGTCATTCACGTCAACACTGTTCTAATAGTTTCATTCTTAATATAAATTGAAACTGTTATAGCTTTGTATCGTATCACATTATAAACATACGCATGACATGCAATTAGCAAATATAAATTACAATGCGTTGGCGATATCAATAAAATTATTATTCGCAAATTAAAAAAACAGTTGATGAAGTTGACTATGACTTATGACACTTCTATATACAAATCTCATTACATTCACGCGAGAAGCAAGAAGAGGTGCAAAATGGCGAGAAGAGGAGTCGAGTCGGTTTGTTAATTTCATACAGGCCAACCATTGTTGTTTTTCGTTTAAAAAACAAGTCCACTTGTAATAAGATAACGTTTCACTCAAGTTTGCTGTCAATAGTTTGTCACATAAGACCTCGTTCACATAAGACCAACGAGGTCTTAAGTGCAAAAAGACTTTTTTGAGAAAATAAGAAAAATAAACTGTTGGAAAACTACTCTCTCCGCGATAAAAACACATTCTCTTCATCAGTTAGGTCAAATGACTTTTTCTTCTAATTTTCAGGAAAAAAGGCTGATACTTTTCTTCTCTTCTTCTTTACGTTCACCGTCTACAGGGTGTGCAAAAAGAAAGTATACAGTTGCATTGACTATTTATCAAATCCCTACAATCTGCTCGCGCAACGATAGTTTGCACATGTATAGACGAAAGATGTAAGTTTTTTTCTGCGACCAATTTTAAGATTATAACCCAATAAATTTTAGAAAAATGTCAATTTTCTAAAATTGCGTTACTAGTATTTTGTCCGTGACGTAATTTTGTAGTAATCAGCGATGTTTTCACGATGTATGTCGCCTGCTGACATTTCCCTCTTGCGCTCGTTCTTTGAAATTATCAATTATACTTACAAGTACATGTTTCTTACCAGATCTTTCTCTTTTGATGTTCTTCAGAAGCATAGATGTGTCCGTTTCACGCATATTCTCGTATAACATAGCCCTCGCACGTTTCATGCATATTCTATAACATAGCCCACGCACGTTTCAGGCATATTCTATAACATAGCCCACGCACGATTCACGCATATTCTATATAACATCACACACACGTATTCACGCATATTCTATATCACATCCCATACACGTATTCACGCATATTCTATATCACATCCCACACACGTATTCACGCATATTCTATATCACATCCCACACACGTATTCACGCATATTCTATATTACATCACACGCACGTTTCACGCATATTCTATATCACATCACACGCACGATTCACGCATATTCTATATCACATTCCACACACGTATTCACGCATATTCTATATCACATCCCACACACGTATTCACGCATATTCTATATCACATCCCACACACGTATTCACGCATATTCTATATTACATCACACGCACGTTTCACGCATATTCTATATCACATCACACGCACGATTCACGCATATTCTATATCACATCCCACACACGTATTCACGCATATTCTATATCACATCCCACACACGATTCACGCATATTCTATATCACATCACACGCACGATTCACGCATATTCTATATCACATCACACGCACGATTCACGCATATTCTATATCACATCCCACACACGTATTCATGCATATTCTATATCACATCCCACACACGTATTCACGCATATTCTATATCACATCCCACACATTCTCCAATTATATATAAAAGTATGATATTGTGGACGTCATATGGGCCAAATTGCCATTATGCTTTTTTCATTTTATGTACTTGTGTTCGTGTTCAACTGTTTATTGTTGAGGATCTCATGGAAGATTGCCATTTAATTTAATTGTCAAATGAGTTTCCTCGTAAAATAAAGTCTTTATTATTATTATTATTTATTACACACGTTTCACGAATATTCTATGACATATCGCACGGACGTTTCGTGCATCTTCTATGAAACATTCAACACAGGTTTCAGGCATATTCTATGACACAGGCCACACACGTTTCACGCATATTCTATGACACATCGCACGGACGTTTCATGCATCTTCTATGAAACATTCAACACAGGTTTCAGGCATATTCTATGACACAGGCCACACACGTTTCACGCATATTCTATGACACATCGCACGGATGTTTCATGCATATTCTATATCACATACCACACACGAATCACGCATATTCTATATCACATCCCACACACGTATTCGCGCATATTCTATATCACACCACACGCACGTTTAACGCATATTCTATATCACATCCCACACACGTATTCACGCATATTCTATAAAACATCCCACACACGTTTCACGCATATTCTATGACACATCACACGCACGTTCCACGCATATTCTATATCACATCACACGCACATATCACACATATTCTATAACACATCCCTCACACGTATTCACGCATATTCTATATCACATCACTCGCACATATCACACATATTCTATAACACATCCCTCACACGTATTCACGCATATTCTATATCACATCCCACACACGTTTCACGCATATTCTATATCACATCACACGCACGTTCCACGCATATTCTATATCACATCACACGCACATATCACACATATTCTATAACACATCCCTCACACGTATTCACGCATATTCTATATCACATCACACGCACGTTCCACGCATATTCTATATCACATCACACGCAAATATCACACATATTCTATATCACATCCCACACACGTTTCACGCATATTCTATATCACATCACACGCACATTCCACGCATATTCTATATCACATCACACGCACATATCACACATATTCTATAACACATCCCTCACACGTATTCACGCATATTCTATATCACATCACACGCACATATCACACATATTCTATAACACATCCCTCACACGTATTCACGCATATTCTATATCACATCACACGCACATATCACACATATTCTATAACACATCCCTCACACGTATTCACGCATATTCTATATCACATCACACGCACATATCACACATATTCTATAACACATCCCTCACACGTATTCACGCATATTCTATATCACATCGCACGCACATATCACACATATTCTATAACACATCCCTCACACGTATTCACGCATATTCTATATCACATCGCACACACGTATTCACACATATTACAGTAGAAGTGTTTTTGTTTATATAAGAAGGAATGTGAAAGCATAGACCGTTCCTAGTCTGTGTCTGTAATGATTTGTACTTGGAAGAACTTACATTCTGCCGTCTGGAATTCAAATACTCCCCTCTTCAATTCTCATTAAGGAAGAACTTTTTTGAGGTGTGTCGGGTTCCACAGTGCCGTAAGTTCTTAATAAAAGTATTACCTCTTGTATTAAGATACTTAGATACAATGTTACCGCGTTTTATCATATGCGTAAGCTCGAGTGTTAAGTGGCATGCTTTATTATGGATAAAACACAGGTGCATACTCATCATTTGATTATAAAATAGCCAATATTCTGCATTTGACAACATAGCAAGACACGGCAGCCGCTGTACTACATTTTTTAGAGGCGATAGCCTCTCTTTACTACCATTGCCCATTTCCTAATACAACATGAACCGCCTTTAGGCTGCTATGTAGATCCGCATTCAAGTAGTTCCAGAAACTGTCAACATTCCCAATACTGCTTCATATGTTTCTCCAAATTTTTAAACTGATTTAATTCAATCAGCAACATTTGTTTATTCTAAGATCAACAATTATTATGAATCTGTTCGTTAAATCGATATTTTTGCAGAATATCACTCCGCCGAGGCCATATCGGACTTGTTTCGTAATATGAAAATGACGTGTTCATCAAATGTCCCGGCTGTATAGCTATTTTTAAAAACTTCAGACCAGGCTCGCGTGATTGTTATGCAATCATATGGTATAGCTATATACTAGCCCCTTTCTATAGATGTGAGGGAAGTGATTACAAGACGGTACTGTAGAATCTGATAAATAGGCGCGTAGTATTATTTTTAGCCACTTTTGATGTACGCATTTCATACACGTATTACATATAAATTAATATGCCCCTATTTACAATTATTCAGATACCCAACATGCCTATATAGTCACATATGCCTATTTTGACATTCAAGACAAGATCGGCAGTAAGAAAACGGACATTAAACGTGTAAAGTCGGTTTAAGCTTTAGTAGCAGCAACCAGTTCGCCTCTCATCAGCACTCTCAGTGTTTAATTTATCTCGGAGTTATATGTCGTTATTTGGATTAATTGTGGTTTAACGTTAATTCATGCACTTCTTCGTTTCTCTATGTGTGCATGTGTAAAAACTGTTAGTTGTGTTAAAACATCGTATTATTCTATAATTTTATAATAATTATAAATTTGATCTCCATACGTACAACTAATGCTAATCTCGTATAGTCACCGTAAAGCAATTATTATATCAAAATAAAAAATGTGTTGACTGTTGTGGCATACAAAGGGCTACCCAAAATCCACCCTCCATACTGAATACTATATGCCACCTTGAACGCCATGCAGAAACATAGTATATCAGTTCATGTAATATTTAGAATGGATAAGTACTACTACTTGTGGGATCCACAGGTAAATGTATCAATGATAAAGAAATTCTTTTTTACAGAAGTTGAAAAGTTGCTAAGAATAGTTGCTCCAAATAAGTTCCTCTATCAAATCGCCGTACTAATTTCCTGAGATCGTGCGTAAATAATTATTTCTCTTCTTTATCGAAGGCCGTTTTCTAGTTTCCGTTTGGCAGATCTGTGTCGTCAAACCGGGTTTTATGCTCGTCACAGGCGACATTGTGTACGTGTATTGATAAAAGTTGTATGTTTTATGTATAATATTATATTGTCTTGAAGTGTGCAGTACAAATTAAATGATTGCATTCGGTTTGTTTAAACATTGGACATAATGTTGAGGTGGGTATATGAGGGCCAGTCATAAACTCACTGGATCCCTGTCTTAGATATTCATAGTATAGATGTGAAAGATATTTTATCGGGTCGAATCCCTTTGTTTAAAAGATGTATAAATTTTACCAAAAACTTCTTCATTTTTTAAAATTCTTTTTCAATGATACATTTACCTGTGGTAGATCTAGAACTCTTGACAGTTCATAGCAAACGCATGATTGAT
The DNA here is from genome assembly GCA_947247005.1 of Spisula solida. NCBI lineage: Eukaryota > Metazoa > Mollusca > Bivalvia > Venerida > Mactridae > Spisula > Spisula solida. The sequence continues at coordinate 4,055,260 of OX365949.1, read as the reverse complement.
AAGTATATGAACGTGTATATAAACAGGACCTGTTCTATAAATACGTATCTAAACTCCCTGATATAAATTACCTTTTCGCATAATAATAAACACTATACATGTATAACACCTGTGGAATAGAAGTTATTCGATGAAAATACCCAGTAGACAATACACGACGACCGGAAAGCACTGTTCAAAGGAAAATTCTGCGTATTTCCCTTTGACGTTATTATGTCAAACAAATTATGTTCATAATGCGGACAGAACTGATATAGATATGCAGCACCTAGACGGCTATATGGCAAAACCTAGATATTCGCATGTGTTGTTTTGATGAATTGTAGGGTTGTGAAAGCTTCGAGAAGGCGTAATTGTCACTCTCTTATAAATTCCAGACATTAAATCATCGGTTTAAAATTATCCTAATTACCATTTACCATTTATTCAAAGCAAATCGGTATATAAACATACCTTTAGCCATTTACATAAATCAGAAATAATTATGGCCTAGGTAAACATAGACACATAAACATGTACATACATGTATGTCAAAGTAACATACATATCAACCAAAATCAAAATTGTGATTAACAGTATTAAGATATTACAAAGCAGCGATCATTGACAGTCTTTCCTGTCTCAGTTTCATAGAACGGAAAATAAAAGTCGCTGTATTGACAAGTACCTTCTTGTTTTTAGATGAAAGAATATCGATGTTAAATATATGTTAAATATATGAGCCGTTCTCCAGGAAAACCGGGCTTTTAGTGACATTGTATTAGTATTTATGTAATAAGGTTAAGAAAACCCTCTTAAATGACAAAAAAAGTCATGCTCTTTGATTTAAGTTTAAGTTCTTGGATGATATAAACTATGTCTTAGATTTATTTTTTCTCATGAATCATGTTAAAATATCTTCTGTCGTTGCTATGGTGACCAATTATCCATATTGAGAAAACAAGGGGTAAGGGGTTGAAAACAGCAGCTACGTTTCTCTAAAAGCTAAAATTCACGATTTAGATATGTTTTATTACAAAAATTTAATGGTATTCTAAAATGTGATACAATTTTGAAAAGGTTACGTCAAGAACTCGTCAAATACTGGATTTATGAACTTCTTGTTAACGTAATGTCAAATAACGTTTGAACGACGTTTGCGACGTCACTTGCAAAGTAGGGGCAGTGGTTAGTTTTAAAAGTCTGTAACTTTGTAATTTGAAGTTATATTTTGCTCAAATTTTCAGAAACTGTTCAAAAGAGTCTTGTCTTTCTAATGCTATATTATCATGATTTACATATTTGTGTCACTAAGCCCGGTTTTCCTGGAGAAGGGCTCATATGTTTTCATGTTGATAATAGGGGCCTATCCTTAAATAATAATAATAATAACAACCCCCTTTTTTCACGCATACGTACATTAAAGTTTGTACAATCCGCCGACGACAACACTTACCTTTGTTTACAAACAAAAATTAAATTACGATTAAATGAATTTTCGATGTCTATTTTTGTTCGATATTATGCATAATCACTTAAGGATACATTTGAAATGAGCATCCAGCCACCAGTGCAGTGTTTATATTATCATATTTGTTTTTGTTTATTATACAAGGCTATAGTTATCTGTATCAAGCAATTCATGAAATAAGATTAAAAAGTAGTATAGGGATAGTTAGACATCGCACGATCTGATGTAACATCATAATATTTGATCATTTTATAAAATCTGCTGTATCCGATTAAAGGCTGATAATAATCAGATTTCGGATATTCATTCCCGACCACCGGAAATCGATAAGATCCTTATCTCAGACACATCACGCGCTGCGCATCACGCATTTTATGTAAAACCAAACAGTATAATAACGATAAGAAATGTTAAGTTCTGTTTTCACTCTTACATCTCAGTAGGGTGTGATTACAACAATAGTACATGGTAGTGATAGTACACATGTATATCAAAGTAAAACAGAACCGCGTGAACAATAGATTGTTGTCTGTATCTCAAGAGAACTGGTACATGTGTTTATACTTTTATATACACTCCGTACGACTTTGCTTGCTGTAGTATGGATCGCTGGGTTCCAAGTATGATAACTATACATGCCATCACTATACCTAGGATAGAACCAACAACACCTTTCCTGATATGAATGGTTTTGTCACTAGATCCCTGGAATCCCTACACTTCAGATGTAGAATAAACACGCGTACATAATCATTTTCAGCTGGTTTTCCCCCATAGTCACATGCTCGGATAGGACCGATTGCTGGCCGCTTACTTGTTAACGGTTACTTCATGTCGATTCGACTTGTGCACGCACGCACGATTCGGTTGATGACAAATTTTTGAATGTCATCCAATGTCGTATGTCGAGCTGCACGACATTCGACTTATGAAAAATATTTGAATGTCATCCAATGTCGAGCTGCACGACATTCGACTAATGAAAAATATTTGAATGTCATCCAATGTCGTATGTCGAGCTGCACGACATTCGACTTATGAAAAATATTTGAATGTCGTCCAATATCGTATGTCGAACTGCACGACATTCGACTTATGAAAAATATTTGAATGTCATCCAATGTCGTATGTCGAGCTGCACGACATTCGACTTATGAAAAATATTTGAATGTCGTCCAATGTCGTATGTCGAGCTGCACGACATTCGATTGATGACAAATTTTTGAATATCATCCAATGTCGTATGTCGAGCTGCACGACATTCGACTTATGAAAAATAATTGAATGTCATCCAATGTCGAGCTGCACGACATTCGACTTATGAAAAATAATTGAATGTCATCCAATGTCGAGCTGCACGACATTCGACTTATGAAAGATATTTGAATGTCATCCAATGTCGTATGTCGAGCTGCACGACATTCGACTTATGAAAAATATTTGAATGTCGTCCAATGTCGTATGTCTAGCTGCACGACATTCGATTTCTGGTGATTTGAACTTGGAGCACTCGACAGACAGGTCATGGTGCTACATTCAATAACACAGGCTTACCGAATGGGTTAACTGTACATGGAAAATAGCAAAACCTGGTCTGAGTAAATGATGTATCACGATATTAAATGTGTATGTCTTATCATGATATTTCAAGGTTACCCAGATTCTATTTTTGATAATTTCGTATAGAGTTCTATAAAATTCTCAATCAAAAGTGAATTCACGTAACCTTGAGAGCCAGATAAAGAACTGACGCGAGACTGATCGTTTTTACATTAAGTGCATTCTTAACCTGCGTTCTATGACATTTACGTTCAAGTTCGCTTTCGCTAACGTCAAGTCGTATAGAGAAATTATACAAAATAATTACTCTTGAAAATTATAACCACAGGCTTGCCTCATCATGATTTCTACCTGTATATTTCTAACAATATACACTGATAACTTCTCTCTCCCCCTCTATCTCTCTTACAGCAGCCGTGCGTACTGCGAACATAAAACTAACTAAGTCCAATTGCCAAATACCATTTTAGGCAGGTAGGTTCTGAGAATCCGCAGTGGGGCGGTCCAATCAGAAGAGGGGTGTCAGATCTCTGCAAGATACTGCAAGTTCGTCTGCTAAATACCCCAAAACAGAATCTTCCAAAATACTGCCTCTTGTAATTTCGATGGTTAATACGAATTGAAAGTTCTTTTAGGGCCCACCTTAGCTGACGGTATAAACATCAAGACGCTGGGTAGATAGTTTTAACGTGCTTGGATAACACCGGTGAAAGGATCCCTCCCTGGATTTTTAGTAAACCGTCCTAGAATCAAATCTCGTGCTCTCGTGATTTTGGACGTGACTACGACTGACACCTGGTTCGTATCGTCTGCTGTGTACTTCATGCTGGATTAAGCGTCTCTTATTTCGCCATTTCGATTTTTTCCGTAAGTAAAACGTTTAATTGTATTGTGTTTGTTTTAAATAGCTTTTGTTTTGTTTTTAAATAATTATAAATTGAATATTTCTTTGTCTTAGTTATGCAAAGTAATGTTGATAAACTACAGACCGTCAAAGGCATGTCATCCGTATGAAGCCTGGTGTAGCCTGTCCATTTCCAATGTCCGTTTTCTGTTTCTAATTATTATTATTATTATTTTAATTCCTGAACATTTCCGCACACCATTCCTTATCTAATCAAAACTTTATTTCAGGGCTAGGCTTAGTTTGTTGGAACTTTTTTTATTTCACAGTCGATAACATTTCCGGTCTGCAATGCTATCCCTATGCTCAAAGTTAAGATACAATTTTATTCAATACAAAGATATTTATTATAATACATCTTTTGAAAATGCTCATCAAAACTCTCTAACTGTTTGATTTTGCTAGGTTTGCTATATATTATTTACTAGATACGATTTACTAGATATGAATGTTGTATAAAACTTTAATGCTGATTTCAGCATTGCGGCTAGCAAGTCTGCAACTATGTATTACTATCACCCACACACAGGCAGATTTGAACAGGTAAAATATTGCCGAATTCTCGTGCAAAAGCGTTCGGGTGCACGAAGTTTGAAATAGTTCTAGAAAAGGATGTTTATGTGTGCTTTGTTCACGTGGCAAATGTGTGATGTTATAGAGACGTGTCAAACTGTTCACTGTGTTTGTTTTATTCGTTCCGCTAGTGCTTCAAACATTTGTGGAAGAGTTCCTGCATATTTTGAGATGTGTGTAGTGAACGTAACGTAACCATATGAACTGTCTACTAGATTTGCTGGATATGTGTATCACACACGCGCTTGCACTTTACAAAACTGCAGGTATGATCTCTGGGAGAGTGAGATAAAGAACACAATATTGGATTACTGCATCGGAATAATATTTTGGAATAAGCTATTTCAGTATAAGAGAGCTCTCCAAGCAAATGATGACGTATTCACATCGCTCGCTATAAGTGAAAGTATACGTACTGCCGAGAGGCGTGTAGGTGAAAATTCCAGTAAGATGAATCGTGTAGATCTTTAATAATGCAGTCGATGTTTACCTGTTGTCAAGGTTATTTGTATAGATAATTAAAAATAACCCGCATAATAAATAACATACTAGTAAGCCGGAAATAAACAAACATTTAGAGCGATCAATATTGGATATTCGAATTAAATCTATCTGTATTGTAAGGAAAGTATTTGGTTAGCATATTTGCATTTTGCACAAATTGGCAACCACTTTCGCATTTTTGGCTTCCAACATTTCTGGCAGCACACGGGGTATGCTGATCATCCCTCGAGCGATTTCCTGTATGACAGATCTAGTAATAAATGCTGATAGTAGCAAAGAAGTGTTTATATCTAACTTCTAGAAGATTATTTTTTGCTGAGACCAATTATTGGACGATTTATGACGTAATAAAACCGTAATTCTTGTACATCGTCTCTGTGATGTTGACGATACGCGTTTTTTTCTGATCTTGATCAATTATCATCAGCATTATCTAAACACTGCATGAACTTGGCTTATCAGTCGAACTTACTGATTTATTTCGATAATCAAATATGCAACGATTTATGATGTTAGTGTCATTGCGTGTTTATAATTGAGATAAAATGTACCAACAATACGTTAGGACCCGAGATTAAGGCAATCCGGTAGGAATATAATTAATGACAAATGCATCACATTTGCTCTGGCTCACATCTATGCAACTGTCAGAAGATATAGCCATTATTGTTTTTTTTGTATTTTTTCTCTCTAGAAATCTGTCTTTATTATGCGTTGGGACAACTCTGCACCCGTTCACTGATTAAATACATGATATGCACGCGATGCAACGTGCAAACTGACTGAGAACCTTTAATAAATCTGGCTGCCATATTTTCATTGCTTTTATCAGTTCATTCTTACTTATCATTACTTGCAAAAAAAAGATTACAACTCCATGTTTTATATTCTACAATGTATACAATTCATATTAACAATGATCGTCAATGCATCAGAAATTTAGTTTAAACAATATGTATTTCTTTATAAACATATAATAAACATTGAATAGAAAGCTAAGCTCATTCATAAACTCGTCCCTTATCAGAAATTTCACTGACTCTTTTCGGCTAAAACATACAATATGATAACATTTATGTGTTTGCACCACTTTTCGGATAAATAATATTCGGATGATTCATAATAATGACGTACATCATTTCAACGTCATAATATGATTCGTAGACACTAATATAATGTGGATCTAGATCTATTAAGTTAAAGCATCAATTTGATTTGACATAAGCTATACATGTACTAGTATTCACATATGTATAGGCCGACAATTAGGCCTGCGTTTCACTTATAGCTGCAATGGTGGGTCAATTAAGTGATACAATCGATGACTTTCTATAATATTCGCGGTTTCAATACGATCACAGGACAGTCTGTCTGGTTACGTTCACGAATCTCCGCCAGTTCGTATGTATGGTGTTTGGTATATATGACGTCATTAGATTGACGTCACGTAAGTTCGTGGTTAAATGATTTCCAGTTTTATGTTTCTGCTGCTAACTTTATTGTCGCCTTCTTATTTGTTAGCTTCTATTGTCACATTTTGCAGACAATGCGTTGATCTGGTTACGTCATCCCGTTCGACAATCGAAACACTTTTGTTATTATGTTTGTTAGTTCAACTGTTTGACGAAAAAATCCGAGGTGTTACGAATGTTCGTTACTAATGAAAGTTCCAAGCCATTTCTATTGTTCGATGCTGATTGTTAATAAGCATGTTCGCTTTGTTCGCTCACAGGTTAAACAATAGATCGGGAACCAGCCATGGTTCAAAAGAGGTCTCGATTTCAGCCCGGCTTTCAGTCCCGCTTTCTTCCCGCCAAAAGGCCGGTACCAATGGTGGTAAGTTCAAGTGTAACCATGAACTATATCTAGCTATACATATACTCAGCTTCAAGGCAATTTTATCATCATTATTATTATTATTATTATTATGGTTGTTGTTGTTGTAATAAATATGACCGACCGAATTATCACGAGAGGAGCACGTGTTGGCGCCACATGCTATTAATATTCTATCAACAACATATGGTACGTCATGTACCCTGCCTGCTACTGCCCGCTGGTCATAATTTGCTGAACAATGTTAATACATGTTACCTTCACACCAGAGAAGAAAACAGTCACTTATCGTATGCATTAATTATCCATCCACCTACAACTTGTGCTTGTGTTGTTAGAGGTAATTTGACAGCTGGTAGAATTGATCAGCTAGGACACGCGTAAACGTTATCTGATAATTCGGTAGATCTTTAGTGGCTTTTGTATACGTCATGCATAATTATGCTTCATATGCATTTACTAACTCTTGAAACTCAGCAAAATATCAATCCTAACACCCGGGCATCTTAGATACTTGTATCTAAAACAAGCATGCTATTAATACAGTCGTTATTATTGCCGAATAGTCTTGCAGTCGAAAAGTAATTCGAAACTTTGATTCAGCTGGTGTTTGTTTGAAAAAAGTAATATTAATATGCTTCACTAAGTTCGTTTTTTTAATTGTACGAACTATCAAACAATATATTTTGGTACAAAGTATTGCACGTGGAAGTAACGTCACGATTGCTGTGCTGTGACAACACGATTGACCTTCGAAATACACTTTTTTTATTAACCAGTTTCCATAGGTTCTGAAATGGTTTATATTTCAAACTTAAAGTGATGTTATTGTAATGGAAGGCTTTACTTTACAAATTCCTACCCTTGGTTTTGTGACATTATCACGAATGCATTGACGCCATAACATCTCATAATTATATAATTATGAAGTTTTTTTATGTTATAGTTATTGGCTCATAATAATGTAGGTTTAATATATCCTAATATTATTTATCTAATGACTCATTCCCGACTAGCATTTTGTTCTGCTTTAGAGCACAAATTGTTTGATCAACGTTTTTATGATTAACACTGAGCAAACGAAATTACATGTACTTTAAAAATATCATTAGTTTTCGAAATTGAATCTTATTAATTGGCTCATTTACTCCATATTAATTAATTATATGAATCCCGTATCTGTATAAAAAGCTCCTGTTTGGAAAATTACATGTCGTATCGTAATGATGTTTCTTAGTATACGGCGCTTATCGTTTGTTCTTTAATTGACAGATATTCTGCATTTTATTGATAAGATATGTTTTTCTCAGAAAGTATCAATTAGAGATGTTTGGATTTAAGTTTTGAAGAGTTTCTCGACCTTGACCTTAAGCTGAAGGTTATACGATGATTTGTCTAATCCAGAAATTCATTTTCGTTCGATATCTTTAACCAATACCCACACAGTAAGCATTCATTATCGTTCATTAGTAAACATGTTTACGCAATAGATCTATGACGTCATAGTTATCTCGAAACTCGAGTGTTTTACCAAAATAAAAAAGTTCTAAGATTAGATCAGTTTCAGCTTCGAATTGAGTAAACATTCGCGGCATTAATTAATGGTTTTAAGAGTTTTGAAAAACTGGAACCATGAACGAACTAACGGTCGTGAGTGCGACTGGGGTATAATAATGTTGGTAATTTCCGCGAAAAGGATTTGGGTTTCTAGTATTGAACTAATCTCGTATAACCTTTGAAGAAATGTCGACTAATGCATGTAATTCTCTTTGAGTGTGTTTGAGTTAATCTATGCATGGTTTGGAATGTAATTTATGTATATCACGTCAGCACTAATAATCCCATTCTAAATCACAGATTCTGTCTAAGGGGCTTTATGTAATGTCTTCAGAGATTTGTATGAAGCTAAAATTGACAATATGGCGGACTAGGTGATTATTTTGTGATAGAAAAGATAATGAAAACCTTATTGTACTTCACGCCCATTGCTGCTAGGTTCAGGGATACTCTGTCTATTCTCATCAACTATTTAACGTAAGTTATTTCACCCAAAATGCTTCATAATCCGTTTGTGTAACAGTCTTTCACTAATTGTAACTGACGTAAGTTCTTGGTCCTGGCTATTCAGTACAATAAATGGAATAATTCCGTCAATTTCCGTTAAACATCGGACGATTCCGTGCAACATCGGAAATTCAGTTTCCGTGCTAAACGGCGGTATTTTTTAATCAATCTTAATTTCGTTATCAAATACTTTATTCTCAGCATGCATTATAGTTAGGTCTTTATTCCGAATGAATATTAATAATCATAATGATAATACGGAATTCATACAAAAATCTATATAGCACTTAGCTATTGTTTTACTTGAATACTTCAGTTTCTTGTTCTGTTTTATTTGCATTATTCAACTTTTTACCGTCAGTATTATATCAATGGCGTATATATTTAGTTTAGTTGAAGTGTTCTTGAGTTAGCTGTATGATGTAATACGCATTTATATGCATTCTAACATATTTCCAGTATGTTGCTAAGCTACATACTTCACATTGCATATTAACTTCTATTTCCTCAATTATTGAGAGCACTATAATTGTGCATATCAACCTAACTACATTTTCTACCTTAGATTCACTAATGTGTTGGTTTTTTAATGATAACTTTACGTGTACAGAACGCCCTTAAATTCAAGACAACTTAGAAAACAATTCAAATTTATATGAAAGCTACAACGCAATACTGGTTTGCAGACGGATCCGTGCTCTTAAACGATTTACCAGAGAGCAACATATAGATTGATGACTAATTGACGAGTTTTAATTATGGCGATTTTTTTATAGAAAATAGGCTTATCAAAGCTTACATGTCGATTGATACCTGTGATAGCCTTACCTTCAACTGGTTATGACTTGTTTATGTACCCATGTCTATTACTCATCGGATATTTATGTTGCTATCGAAACCTTGCTGCCGATGCCAAAAATCTTCAACGCAATATCTTGGACCGTTGCCTAGTGGGTGTATTTATACTTGAATCAAATACTCAGCGTATTTGTGCTCGTCTTTCTATAACATCTTGTTTTGAGAATCTACATTTCTTTTGCAAAAATACACTCATATTTTTCATCTGACTACTCCGAGGTATTTGGTGAATGTTTAGTGACTGTTATACCAGAGGCTTGTAGACACATAGAATTGTTGTGCACTCTTTTTCTACCATATCATTCTCCCCCAAACGACGTACTCTACACCTTATAGCAATTACCTACACACATACAGTACACAATGTAGAGTACACCATACATGTATGTATACATCCATTTCTATCATCAAGATAAGACACGAGCCATAATCTGTACTACACGTTATATGCAAGTCTGCACTCCTAAGAATGTATAATTATATACGTATTGTGAATGTTTTTGGGTCCTATTTACCCAAAATGTGTGTTATTCCTGAAAATTTATTTGGAAAGCCACGACTTTAATATTAAGAGGTTGTTGTACTGTGCTTGATATGCCCATGGACTGTGGCCAATGTGCTATTATCCACGATATAAATGTTATGGCTAATTCTAATTCTAGATAAAAGTGACTTTCAAGCTCTCGGCGAGCACTATATATAACTATTTGTCCGTCGATTTGACATGAAGTTGCTTTCAATCACAATTAAGACTGGTCGGGTTACTAAGTACTTATGTCGTGACATTGGCTATGGTCATGTACTCCACATGTAGAAAAGTTGTTTTTACTGGCAGAACAACATGATAGTACTGGTGTATAATTTATTCCAGGAAAAACCGCTTATGGTCTACTAAGGATCTGGCATACGTGTTCATGATTAATTTCTGGAGAACTGGTTAAGATCAACTGGCAGCCACATATGACATTGGGAACGTGTTGCAAAACGCTGTAGAATACGATAACAATACGTTTATGGTGTATTACTCGTTAATGACATACTGCCAAGAATGAATCACTTGTTTATGTTCCTGAACACACAATAATCTGTGAACATTGGCCTCCGTGATTGTGATAGGAATTCCAGTTTGCGAATAAAGCATAATGTTCATTGCTCCATAATTTTATTTTTGATACTTTTCCAACATTGTCATAGCGTACACAACACGACTAGAACGTAAACTCGACATTAAGTAACTAAACGACAGATATTTGAGTAAACCAAGGTTAACAGTGCGCCATACAAATCACTGCTCACACATTTCAAACTTTCCATTATTGTTAAATACATTTTTTGTATTTATGATACTGCTCGCTGGCATTTTTAAGGTATGACTGTCGTGCTAATATTCCACGGCGGAACATTTTACTACCCACATTTATTAAGTACTTCACCGCGGAATAATGTATTACCTATGGCACGTTACTGCTGTTCTAGTAGAAATGCTTAAACAGCTAGATTATGCTAGCAACATATACATAGCTAAACAATGTATCATTAGCACAGGTAAAACTGGCAACAATTCAAAACCAGACAGCTACACATCAATGTCTAATGTTAGTAAGGTACGTTAAGACGAGTAATTAACTATTATTTACCGATTACAACACTCAAACAGATATCTAATTATTTTAAGCTTTCCGACGTCATCAACATGGCAACATGAAAAGAGTTCATTTTTAATATTACGTGCTGAATATTGCCAATAAATTGATATTATGTATCATTACCATGAATTGCGACGTCATTACACAAGTTTAATGACTGAATAGTTATGTATTTGCAATACACCAATCTATTATCTGACGAATTTCTTCAATATTGGTCACGTACCAAAGATTTCAGAGCATTTTCCGCGTATTTGTTGATCCCCCCCTCGTAACATGGGATATATTCAGTTTTGTATAATCGCTCATGAAAAGTTAAAATTATACATTATAGGGATATATTTCGATGTCATTATAATAAAGTTATGTGTGTTAGTATCTGATGAATTTACATAATCAGTCTTGATAATGTTAATTTACAAAACAACAAAACACAGCCTTGTGACAACAGACGAAATCGTACACATCTATAAAATGAATTTTACAAAATTTAGTCCATGCATTTAAATTTGTATCTTATATCAAATTATGATCTTTATTATTCATTTAGGTGGCCTGCTGAATAACATTTCACACGCGGTTGGCTGCTGCTGGCTGCTTATGAATGACATGTTTTACAAAATATTGAGTTTCTGAATTAATCTTCGAAGTCACATGAAATTGATGAGTATACAATATATTTTTCTTATTACACCAAAAACAAAGCTCGTAAAGTGACACTCAGGGTTGAGTGATGTAGTACAATTAACTGAACAGATGACGATCGTTTTATTATGTTTGCGTATACTTTGTACTACTTGAGAGCAATATACATTTATTAGACTATCACAATGCTTAACATTCCTTAATTCATGATACCATATGCCACACTCTCTTACAGAGCCCGTAAAGTTACTTCCCGAATTGTTCTATATTATTAAATACAATTATTTCCTACCCATGTGTAGATGGTTTGCATTCCGAATGACGTATTCCAGAGTGATTGATTAACATAAGTACGTAGTAACTGGTATTCATCAAATTTAAAAACGAAATAGTTATTGTTATTAAATGGATATACAACTAAACAATGCACGCATGCCATGCTGTAGTTGGATACAAGTAGTTGCATGTGATTAAATACACTTTAACATGTACTTGTGATATTAATATGTGTACACTCATGTCAAATATACGTATTTATAAACTACTTTTTTATCAATAATTTGTGTGTCCCATCAGTTTACTTTGTACATGCAATTAATCTCATTTATATACTATGCACAATATTTATATTTTAAAACAGTCGATAAGTGTAACCATGATTACTATGTTTTATTGAGTATAAGATTTCCATCAGCATAACGAGGCCTAAAGAATATAGTTTTGGCCACTTAGACCTTGAATAAATACAACTAGATTTTCCAAACTTTCATTTTCCTAAAATTTACTAGGATCAAATTGGATATTATAATGATGTACATGCGCGCTTGCTTAAACGATGTTCAGAATTGTAATATCCAGTTTGCCAGACGGTCGCCCTGTGGATCTCAGATAAAACATAATTATACTGATGAATTAAAAGGTTAATTAACGTAATAATTGACGTTGCTTAGCAACTACATGTACATAAATACACCGTCTATTGGCAGCCAAAAGGAGCTAACAGCCTTCAAAAAGCATATGCTGATAACTCCTTTTAGCTGGGAATACACGAACATGCTTTCTCAGCATTAATTAAACCACGTGATTTTCTTACAGAGCACGAGATCGACAGTACGTGCAACAACATTCGGGTCACCATATTACCGTCGATCACTTGATGACGACGTACTGTACACACCATACAGACCTTCAGTTATTCCACATTATGCATATGGTAAGTAATCTATTTGTACTTCGTACCAAATGTCGTATACAATGTGAAAGTGGGGGACATTTCCCGATCGGGCAATTCGGTGACCCCCCTAACTACTTGCCCGATCTTGAAATTATCCTCGATAAATTGCCCGATCGGGCAATAAAATGGTCAATTTATACATACCTTAGAAGAACTGACCTGTGCATAAATATGTTTGACCAAGCGATAATCTGAACACATGTCATCTTCATGTCAAATATCCTGAATATAATGCACCGGTTAGGTTTTTAAAAGTGGGCGTTTCTATTGCCCGATCAGGCAATTTTTGGATACCATTTCCTGATCGGGCAAGTTATTAGGGAAATCCCCGAATTGCCCGATCGAGCTATTCCCTTTACTATGTAATGTATTGATTTGATAACATGGCTTATTAGACATCAACTTTACTTTTCGACTCCTTCCCACCTTTCTACTATTCCCATACTATGTACCTGCCTGGTAGACGCATTATACTGCAAATCAAAGCACTATTAAAGCTTTAACGGAAATCTTAAACTAACGTTACAATTGTTATTTTTTTGAATTACTCAGTTAATTGTATGTAGCTCTGATTTAGCATTGCTTCTTTGTACAATAGTTTGCTCCTACGTGAGGCTGTTAACGCGTAGGCGTAATACTATATGTGTTCCATCTTCGGGTTCCCTGGTGTTGTCATGACGGTCATGTATCTCCGCTTTACATTATCTATTTGCGTCCAATTTGTTCATGATAAAATAACTGATATTAATGTCCCTGTGGGATAATATCATATATTTTCATTACTCCCATAGAACGTTGCCTAATTAACATGTTCCAACAACAGTAAACGAAAGAACACTCGCCTCAGGAGTTATAAGCATCCGCTTTTAGTGCAGGAAAGTCAGGCGTTTGTTCCATGCCCACGTCATACCAAGGACGATTAAAATGCTGCTAGTATTTAACCATGATTGTATAAGGTTTCATAAACATTTTCTTGCAATTTCTGTAAACTTTCAGATTAAAGCCAATTTTCTCTTCGACATTTAGTCAGACATCACAGAAACCGTCATTTTTATCCCTCATCATTCCTTTTTCAGAAAGCCATTTAGGAGTGACATTTGTTGAACATTTCATTATAATATGAAAAGCTTAAATTAACATAGGGCACATATTCGCAGCTGATCCCGAACAATATGAGTCGCACATAGGATTAACTATAGGATGGTACAGGCATAACACATGTGTTGAAAGCCGATTAGATTTAATGTGTGCAAATGAGTCCACCCACGTTTGATTAAGAAAACTAACACGATAAAAAGTTTCTGCCAAATACCTTTTACGTATTTGTTAGATATAATCCCTCCTATAGCGTCTCTCTCACTAGTTATCTAACCAATGACAGAATTAATTCTGACAAACGTTTTATTTCTTTTCCTCTATTCTATTGATCATAATTATATATAGCTGATGGCCTCAGATAAAACATTTCTCGTTATAGTTCAACTAGTAGATCTACCGTTTAAATACACTTATATCATGGCTTATCAAAATATGTTAATAAATCGGACAGGACAGGAAAATCAGCATTCATTGACAGAAATAACCGAGCACATTGAAGCACAGCACAAAGGTCACAAGAAAGACGAAAAGTCACACTGCATGTATATGCATAGAAGAACAACAACAGTCGCAGTCACAAGTGACAAATACAACTACCAAAATGGAACAAGACAAATATGAAAGGCACAATATAACGCAACCCCCATGTCATGTTCGTTACAATCTATGTGATAATTACCTTCTATTCCTTAGTCATTATGACTCTGTTAAACATCATTCAACCCGTCCATCCAGAGCAGTTGCTAGAACGCTTCACTGTCATTTTGAAATTCCAGTTCGATGTCTGTGTTGGAATGTTAATATTAAGCTTAGCTCACATCAGCCTTGTGGCTTCCTTGCTCTCACAGCTGCAATCACTTCAAGCGCACCTTTTGTTGGAATATCAATGTCCACAGTCACATGTTCAAGGTGAAAACTACCTTACTGTTGTTGTTTTGTTTAATTCAAACTCCTGAGCCAATAATGCTCTACCTATTTGCAAAGTCTTAATTTCAGAATAAAAATGATCCGCTATTTTAAGACTGGTTCGTTATTAAAACCAGCTATCTGATATTATTTGAACATTACAGTGTTAGTCTATCATATATGATATTATTATATGTATTCAGACTCTACAGCCAATGAGTACTCCACCCACTCAGATATCAGCAGGGAGTTGATCATGTCATCAGCCGCTATGGAGGATAACTATGACATCACTAACAGATCTAGGCAGAGAGACAGAGACGTTCTGGCTGCTGCCAACAGAGCTATTGTAAGTACACAGTTCAAACTAACACAGGGGTTTCTCTAGTTGTTGAATCTGAAGGGCCACTTGATGAGTTTGTGCTAGAGTTCACCGTGTTATAGCTAAATTAACTTTAATTTAAAGAACAATTGGCCCTTTGGTCAAGATCCTTTTGGTCAAAATGTGGGTTTGTTTTAATTCCAAAGGACCAACCGAAGGGCCAAATGGAACCCCTGTAACATGTCCTCGGTAGTAGTTATGTTTTCAATACAAATACCATTGTAGATTATATTTTCAGATTAATGTAATATTAGTATTTAAATAACCAATAATCATAATGTAACACGTTATGGAGTTTTTGTTATTTGATGTGCAGTTGGCTGTGGTCTTGACCTTTTTACATCTAATGCACCAACCGTAGTTATTACGCTAGTAGGAGAAAAAGAGAAAACAACTGGCACTGAACATTGTAGCGCCAGTGTAGGGAGTCCTCCATAGTGAATCAATCCAGATTCCTTCAGCATTCGATTTAAGATTGTAAGTCAAACGTTTTGGAAACCCCGTAACGCTAATACATACATGTTAACATAAGTATATTATGAAAATCTTCATTTGAATTTCTTTTCTAATTATCTCAAATATAATTCCTTCGTGTTTTATATTTCTAAAATATAATTGTGCATATTCTTTTAATACGTTTCAAGCGGTTTTACTCGTAAAATGTATCATTGGAGTTAAAGGGAGGTCATTTATTACTAAACATCAATTCATTGATACCTGTACGAATACTTAATAAAACAATTTTCAGATGCTATTTACTACTAACCTTTTTACAATGTTGTGACCTTATATATATTTTCCAAGTTTCATGTATACATGTATTGTCATTATTTCAGTATCATACTAGAGTAAGTAACTTGAGAACCTCACCTTCACCCTGATTTATCATGCGACACTTTACAAATCATCGACCAATTGCTTTGTCGCCCGTTATTGCGTATGTTCGTAAAGATCATCAGCAAAAGTGTCTTTGGAAACAAGACAAGAACTGATTATAAATAGTTTTGCAACTTTTTGCCTTTTGATATTGTATGGTCATAGTGAATATTTCAATATTTTGAAAAAATATTCTTTTTTCATGATATACAGTCCACACTCGTTATGTCGACATTTTTGGGACCGTCAAAATTATGTCGACATATCCGAATGTCGACTCAACAGGAGCCAACAACTCTGACAAATTTCCATACCCGTCGAAATTTATAATAACAAAGTCCTTGAGCATTTCTGTCAGTACCGTTGTTACATCAGTTGGAACATGAACTAATACATATACGCGATTAAACTGGTGAAAGATCAATTTTATCACACTTACAGTTATCACTAAAACATTTGACCAAGTGTTTACGAGAGGGTCGAGTTCATAGCCTCGTTTTGAAACAAGTACAGTACGGGATCAGTACCGCAAGTGTGGATTTTAGCCCTTACCGGTTTCGCTTACGCAATATTTTAATTGTAAACAATATATTCAATCAACATGCCAGCCATCTGAAAGCAACGATGACATTTAATCTTTTCTTTGTTAACAATGTAAAGTATATTCATTTACCTATCGGAAATATAACAAGCATGTTAAAATAAATTGTGAAGGCATACAAAAATGTTTTTTTGTTCACCTTCCGAGAATCACGCTAGTTCAGCAGATTTTTTAATTTCATACGCCGAACTAGGTTACAATTTGTTTAAAACTTTAACATCATTCAATTACATTTGCAAGCTGTGAACACATTAATTTTTAACAAACAATGGTTCGAAACAGGAGTATCTTCACGGTCAATTAACAACTGTTCAATTTCAATAGCGTCGACACGATGTCGACACAAACGATGACAATAAGGTGCGAAAATATCAATTGGGCCAGAAAAGTCGTGTCGATATAAGCGGAGTGTCGACACAGGCATGTCGACTAAACCGTCATATTTAAGATAGAATATAGAGCAACCCAAATCGGGGATTTGAAAGTATGTCGACATAACCGAAGTGTCGATACAACCGATGTCGACACAACGAGTTTCAACTGTAGTAAAGACTTTTTGTTATATATTATTACATGTAGTTATGTAAGAAATGAAATACTTTCAGTTATGATAATATGTTCTATTTTCTTGATTATATCAACATATGTGACAATGGGATTGGCCCCAGACCTCTTGTCACATGTATAGCTAATGTTTTCCTTACACTATAAGAAAATTAATCATATTATTAGAATGATCGTTATAATCATAATGAATTATACTTTACTCTTGATGTATCTTGTTTTGCCGACTGTTATATCATCATTGCTGTATTATTGATTGATTGTATACCATTACCTTGAGGTGAAACCCGCCATTGTTACAGGTAGAGCCCGTATTTTTGCTCCTATTTCCATCTTCCTATACCTCAAACCCTCCATATCCTGAAACCTATAACTAATATTCTGAAAGAAGACGCCTCCAACGCTTTAACAGAAGCTCTATTTTGTAATCAGCAGTCGTCAGTAAGTACACACACGATGCTCCTGGGCTTGTTTACGTACCAGGATATATATATACCCTTTAGGAGTATCTATACCGATTAGTTTACCTGAGTTTGTTCTCGTAGTGTGTTCTGACATGACCCAGTAATATATATTCTTTGTAGTAACAACCAATCCGAAATTTGACCCAATTATCGGAGTGCCATGCTGCTATATTTTCATATTACTCGCTGCCTTCATCGTGTTTTTTCCACATGACGTGCATTATTTTATTCATTTACTTCGTGCAGACTACGTCAGTAGATTCTCCAACCCGCATTGAGCCCAGTAATCTTACCAGTACAACTACTACAACAAGCGGATACAAAAGCAGACGACCGGAAACCAGGCGTTCGCAAGCACCCAGGTCACGCAGTGTACCACCAAAACGACCAACATACACACCACAAACAACAACAACAGATATAATACCGTACGATTTAAAAGCGTCTGCTCCACCAAAACCTTCACCATATCTCAACTACTCTAAACATTTGGACACGACGAACGCGTTACGTGCTAGTGGCTCATACGAACCATTATATTCAGATTTTGTTCGAACGGATTATTCACCAATGCGTGATGTTTCGCCTTATAGACAAGACTCACCATTCCGATCAGAATCACCGTATCGAGAATCATCACCGCCTCTCGAAACCACATCGCGCTTGGTGAAGAAACGTTTAAAGCCACCACGGGTGCTGGCAAATAAGAGACGGGTAGGGAACTACTACGATCGCCTTTTGTCAAAGCGAGCAAAAGGTGGCAAATCTTGTAAATACTGGCCGTATATTGATGTAGAAGACATTGAAAACGAAAGTTTAGGTGATGTATTGAGCGATACTGAACCGGATCATAACGCTAGTGGTGATTCAGGTTATTCAGGGTATCCGGGCTATACAGGCTACGGCGGATATGACTATGTGATAGCTGGAGGCGATGGTAGTGAGGGTAGCACTAGTGAAGTCATCCCGTTGCCTTTAACATATTCGAGTAACTATGAACCATTGCCATATTCGAATACGAGTAGTCGCGAAGCATTACCATATTCGAGTGCGAGTAGCTATGAACCATTAACATATTCGAGTAGCTATGAACCATTAACATATTCGAGTAGCTATGAACCAGAATCCGACATTCCCGACGAATATGTACCGTTTAGACCGAAGCCTCGTACAATAAGCCCCGAGAGAGACTATTCCGATATGTCAATAATACCCTACATGCCAGCACGAGACCCAAATAAAAATTCTGCAGCAGACGACATTTCATTTAATGCAGTCGTTGCTGCTTCCGCCGCACGTGCACGTCGTGCATTGGAAAATATTAATTGGAACGATTACGATAGCGCAGGTCTCGTGCTAAGTGTCGAAGGCGAGTATCAACCTACAGAGGAAGACACGCCTTTGGGCTTTAGATACGTCAGTCGTCCTATCATGCTTAAAGTACCAGCAGCACAAAGAGTTCGCGTCTCTGACTCGGATAATGCATTTACTAAGTATATGACCGATTTACAAAAATTCAGGGAGGGTATTAGAGCGCGTCTCGAGGATGGTTACAAAGCGTTATCCCGAGAAACCGTATCGTGTGTTGCACCAACCTTACCAGCACTCACATCATCATCATCATACACATCATCATATTACCGACCAATCAGTAGATCATACCGTACACGCCTGACCGAAGATGCAGGATACAAACATGGGCACAGCTTAGAGTTATATCCCTTATCAAGTGAATCCAGAACGAGGTCACTGAAGTCATCAGATGATAATGTACCGCCATCGGGCGCTTTGAAATTGTACGATTTCAATACCGATAAATATTCAAGGCTTGGAACTTTGGCGAGAGTCGAAATTAAGGTATATAGGTCCCATGAGAGTTACTGGTTGTTACTTTTTCCTTCCTTGGAGTTCGACACCAAAAGATGGCCGCCTTTAACACTCTTTCAATACGCACTGCACGATGTAATCACACTCTAACATAGTACGAATGTTAAACATTGTACAGTATATAGTCCAATCTGAATGCGGTGGTATGTGATTTTGTATCATGTATTCCAGTGGGTCAGGTATATCCACGAAACGTGTGTATAACCTATATAGGTCAGTTGATTTAGAGTTCAGAACCCATGAGAATAAAACATGGCATTTCGTTGATTTGTTTTGCTTTTAATTTCTTTTACTGGGTCTTGCTCGGGGGCACTACGAATGCAAAACATATTGGGTACGCTAAGTGACGTGCATTCGCCTTAGTTTTCAATGTTTTATTTTGTCTTATTTGTCATAAATTTCTAACATTGTATCAGGTGGACACAGAAGTTCATTCTACACCAAGGGGCGCAGTTGCTGCATTGCGAGTAACCAGGGGTCACTCCACACCACCACCAGCTTCTAAATTTTCCAGAACTGAGGTACACGTTGCCACTGCACGTGCTAGTCCTAACAACTTAAGGTACTCAGTACCACCAGCCTACTACGAACCAACGATGCCACGTCGTCCGCGATATCCTAGAGTAACAGTTAGGCCTCGTTATAGATACTGGTTCCCTGCACGTGCAGCCAATTACAAATATTCAGCTATATATTCAACTAAACAGGCTCGGGAACCGTCGCCGGAAATTGAGGGGCTCAGACGCGCTCCGCTTTCTCTCTTAGCGTACCTCCGCAACCTCGAAACGAGGCTAGCGTCACGCCGTTATAGAACCCGTTCCGTGCCTGTTCGAGGAACCTATAGCAATAAGGTGAAATGGACTAGTTGCAAAAGGCTCTGTTTGTTGCCTACGTTTTGTGCGAGAATGATAAACGTGTTCTTGTCTGTTTATGTAGCTTGTTCTCACTACTGGCTACGACTAAATGTATTTTTGTTATTGGAAAGTATGGCTTTTTTCATTTTGAATATTAACGCGCCATTATCACATCAGTTTGATGTTCGAAGTGCCCTGCTAAACCTAAAACCGTTTCAAAGCACTTTAACTCAAAACATTAGAGATGTTGGTATGTTTTCTTCTCATGGGGCGTAATTATTTACCTGCCAGTGTTGTGATGTCCAGCTTTGGCATGATGTACTGCTTTAACAATGTTGATAATACAGTTAATGCACAGAAACACATGTGTCAGAGGTTATCCATTTCACTATTTAATGCTGTTTTTGTGTTTTCTTAACCTAGATCTGCTGAGGCGGCCATCTTGTGATTGCTTGGCACTTTGCATGGTTTTAGGTGCATGATGTTCTATCCTTTGTCGTTGATATGTTGGTGGTATGCACTTGTTTTTTACATTTTCACGTTTTAAAGTTTGATTTACACCATTATAAAACTTTATGTTTAAGAAAAGTATCATTTTTAAGTCAAACGTAAGCTTTTTAAGTTTTTTAAGTACGTTTTAATTAATTTTCACATTGCTTTTCAATATTCATTAACGATAACATGCAACTAGTTTATTAAATATTTAAATCTACAACATGTAGTCATACTTTACGAGACTATAGCAAAATAGTTTCCGTTTGCAAAGGAACATATTGTCTGACCACACAAACTTTTGCTCGTTCAAGACTGGCGAGTCTCAATTTAATGTGGTTTACTGATAATACGTGCTTCTCATTACTTTGGTTGCAAACAAACTTTATACATTGTTGCCAATATGACGTGTGTTGTTTGGTAGTGGGCCGCTCATCATGCTTCGCAATAGACCATATTCTGACTTTAACTTTCCAGTACGCTCGTACATACGACGTTTCCTCCTTGTAAATGTTTAATACACGCTCTTTATACTCGTTCTTATGTAGGTGTAGTCTATTTCATTCCACATTGACCGTCTTTCCGAAATAATCTTAATATCATTTGTGTCATTGTTACATGTCTGGGTGTTCTATCTCTTTGGAACACTAGCTTTTAAACACTAAAACTGTCGTCTTTCTATTGCTAGTCGATTTAAATAAATTTACGATTATACAGGAGTACAAATGTACCAACGTGTACCATAATGCTGAATTCTTTCCCAATGACATAAGCTCTATTAATGGTTGTGGACTATGGAACATATGCGTTGTAACGGCTGCTTGCTACAGTACCCTTTACATTGCTCGTTATTATGACCCTGCAGGATAATGTCAAATGTGTAGGATATATGGATATACATGTACGAGTAAAAAATGTCCTCTTTTAATAGAATTGTACACTTACAATACAGTTATTAATGATTTAGACCACTAGCCCGTAAGCAGTAATAGTTATATGTCGTGTGTGTTACCTTGTTCTGTACAAACACCTTATGTGGTAATGTCAGGTTTGCAAAACCATTAGAAAAATCATCTCCCAAACCATCTTAATCGAAATAAAGTCCATTAAAAGAACATAACCCATTGCAAGCGTATCAAGTTCTTTCCCCTGTCTATCTCTTTTTCAAGAATTCTATCACCTGACTATCAGGCACACTTGTTTCTTTGCTTCTCTTAATGTGGTATGCATATGCGCGGCCATCTACCAAATTAAACACGCCATTGTAAAATATTGTTTTACTAGTAACTTGTAAATGTATGATGAACACACATACGTAAACCAGTTGCATATGTCAACCATATTTCACACAGGCCGCTCTCCTCGCAAATAAGGTGGAGGTAAACCTACCAGAAAGAAAGGGACGCCGTCCCAAGTCTAGCTATGCACAGGCAAAAATGAGGCATCTGCATCTGCATAAAGACAAACACATGGTAAGATTTCATTTTACCCGGTATCATATCATTCAATTACTGAATTAAGTGTACGTTTATGTAAGCTCGAAATAGTTGTAGGGCTTTGTGTTGTGCTCATCATTGAAAATGTATGTAGCTAGTGTTCGGATGCTGAATCTGTCAAAGTTAACATTATATATGAGCCAGTCTCCAGGAATACCTGCTATTTTGACAAAATATTAGATTTTGAGATTTTTTATTATTTGAAAGAGTAATCTTAATGAAGCTAAATGCAAAAGAAATTTTGTTAGTATCTTGATTTTTAAGGAAGATACAGCTATTTGGTGAGGCCCTATTTAGACCCTTTTTGTGTGACGTCGCAAACGTCATTCAAACGTTATTCGACGTCGTTGTAACAAGTACTTGTAAATACTGCATTTGATCAATTCTTGACATAAAATGGTCAAAATGGTATCAAGTTTTAGAATGATGTTTTAAATTTTGAAATGTACATCCAAATTGTAAATGTTCACATTTAAAGAAAGGCTACTACGGTTTCAAACAACTAACTCCTCGCTTTTCTCAATCAGAGTACTTTTCTGAAATGGTCACCATATCAACGAAGTAAATGATTTCGACATAATTCGTAAGAAATTTTAAAGCTAAGATATAATAATATATGGATAAATGACTTAAAATTGAATCTATAGATATGTCATTTTTTCTTATTTGAAAGCTTTTTTAAAACCTTGTTACATGCAGTAATTACATAATGTCATTATAGCAGGTTTTCCTGGAGACTGACTCATATATAATAGTCTGGTACAAAGCGTTTAGCATATGAATAAAGTTAAAAATGATCGGCCCGGTTTTATTGCACAATGTACGGAAATTAATAATATTATATCCTTAAAGTTGGGGTAAAATAATAAGATTCATGACTTTAATTTGATGCTATTGCATATTTACTGTTTGTCATGTTTCGGAAAGATGAAATATATCGCATACAGTTCCATTTCATCGTCATTGTCCGAAGACAGAAACATTTGCTAATAGCATGGATGTATATATGACCCTTCTTTATAAACATATATTTTAATTCATACTGTGGTGCATTGTTCATTTATTAATTTCTTACAAGCTATGAGGAACCATTTGGATCATTTTATGAAGTCACATTATTTCATGATATGTTGAATACTGATTTATGATAAACAAATGTTTTAACGAAATCACTATTCCGTCTGCCACGTAAAAGCATAAGATAACAAGCAAACACTTAAAAAGATAGGTTAATGAGTTATTCAATATGGTAAAGTAAATCGTTTATGAACAATTTTCGTGTCAGGACGATGGCGAATTTGAAACAACCGCCACATCAGTTGATACTACTTCCGGTCTGAAAGCGCATGCGCCAATTGTAAGTATAACTATAGACATTGGTAGCAGCGCCAAAGGTTTTAGTCAAAAGACGATAAGTGCTAAATAATGAAAACTTGTTTTGGACTTAAATAACGCTTTGGTTTTATTTCCTTAAACTAAATTCATATTCATTTCTTCCGAAATAAATCAGACATATTGAATGCGCAATTAGTGCTATTTGATGTCTAGTGACTGAAATCTTTGGTCTTAGTCCATTCTTAGATTTATTCCTTTTCCTTAAAGTGAATTTATAGCTACGAAATTTATCATATGATCACTATATATGTTATGATCCAGTTTATTGTCTGATAGGGCAAGGTATGTAATATCACCGTCACTTGCTTTCTGACTAGCGTTAGTTCACCCATGTAATATACACTTGCTAATGTTTTTATGTGACAATATACGTTTTATTTCCAGGAAGTAGATAACTCAGCTTGATGCAGTGTATAACTCTGATTTGCATGCAAAAATAGTCCAGTTAAAGATACATTTAGATAAACTAGATCTTAATGAATGATAATCCGTGGTTATCATTTCCGAAGCACACGAGTACTAGAGAATAAGCAGGTAGATCGCGGAAATATAAAAAACAAGCGTGCAATATCGGAGCGAAGACGAATTGCTACGACTTCCAATGCGCCAAAAAGCCCCCGCGTGCGCCGCCGTATATACCTTCACACAACCGGTCCAATTATGTGTGGTATTTTGTCTCTTCAAAGTAAATAATAGAAAGGCTGGTGGTCGTAACCTTGTTGTTGCTTAGCAAATGCATGGCAATAATTTCTGTGTTGTAAATGTTGTTCTATGTGTAGCTCATAAGATATACAAATTTGTCTTCAAATAACTTATTCGTCTCTTGTAGAACTTTTCAACTTTTCTGCTATAGACTATCAATTAATAACAGCTGACATAATTATCCTAAAAGTTTAAATTGTTGTGCATACTTGTTGTTGTTGCTATTGTTATGTTTAGAAATTGTAAAATAGCATGAAGCTTTTTTTCGCTGCTAGAGGATGCGGAGGGTACGCAAAAATCGGTAAAATATCACATGCGTCCGTTTCATATGGAAAAAATCGTTATCGAGTTTTCAAGTCTTAAACGTTTTACCTTTAATTTAATTTAATGTTTGCTATTTACGAACTATTTGTACACTTATTTTATTTAATGACTAAATTTAACAACCGAATATAACCCACGATGCTTTCAGCACGAAAATACATGCGCCAAACCTTACTGGGATGCCGAAGGCGTCAAAAAGCCAAATATCATGTCATGGAAGGTAATATACTTTGAACATTCAAAATCGTATCATATTATTTAATATCATATAAATTTCCTGTTTGAATTGCATAGTATGATAATAAAACAGTAAGTGTTAAAATATTATATAATTTCATTATTTCCTTTTTTATATTGTTTCACGTTTTTAAATTTACAAAAGTATTGACTAAGTACAGCGTTTATGAATTTTATATTATTAATGTAAATTATGGATACATTATCAGTATTGCTTAAAATATTTTAATTCATTCATTGTGTGGAAAATCGATTAAATTCAATCAATTAATTAAACTATTAATTATTAATTAACAGTACAGATTAGACACGTACGCGTCTCCAGATGATTTGATTTTTGCCCCGCGCTCTTTGGGTCAAGTTAGAAGTCAGTTAAAGGATGCTCACGAGAAGCTTGATCGCCATCGTCAACTCATGGACAGATACCTGTTGTCCGATCAAGGCTTGACCGTGGAAGACAATATCGGTAAACATACATACAAACATATAAATACCTCATGTGCTTATATAAATAGAATCATACATTTGTATGAACATTTCTTCTACGAATTGTTGCGTGTGACATTTTCGCATCACACATGTCACTGCGAAATAGCGACGAGTGAACAAATGCTGCTGGGGACAATGGTAGGCTATGGATGTCAAATGGTGCTCAAGTTCACCAATTCAGTTATGCTTCATGAGTTATTTTTAACCGCCACCATGACAATATGATTTCATCATTATACGAATTTCCGATTTGGCTGTTTGGTTTCTTTATAATTTCCGTGCTGATTGGCTTTAGTATTTATTTATTGTAATTTTCAGATTCGGCTTCATAATTTCTTCATAATATCGGTGCCGATTGACTTTATTATTTCTTCATTGAGATATTTCCATTTCGGCGTGATTATTTATTTATAATTTCCGTGCCGATTGGCTTTATTATTTCTTCATTGTAATGTTTCCGATTCGGCTTGATTATTTATTTTTAATTTCCGTGCCGATTGGCTTTATTATTTCTTCATTGTAATGTTACCGATACGGCTGTATAATTTCTTTATAATATCGGTGGTGCCGATTGGCTTAATTATTTCTTCATTGAAATAGTTCTGTTTCTGCTTGATGCTTTCTATATAATTTCGATGCCGATTGGCTTGACAATTTCATTATTGTCTTGCTTCCGATTCGGCTTTATAATTTCTTTATTATACCTATGCCGATAATGATTATGTGTTTGTATTATATCGTTGACCATAACTAGTAGAATCACGATTTCTTTATGAAATCGGTGTCAACGGTCAGTACGATTTCTTTATTTTATAAGTGCCGATGGGTTGTCTGCTCTCTTTATTAAATCGGTGCCAATTAGCTTCGGTTTGTTTTCTCATATATATATCAATAACCTATTGACGTCGTGATTTTTATCATACTGATGTCGATTAGCTGTAAGGTTTCTTGCTAATACTAGTACCAATGTACATTGGTGTCGTGATTTCTTTATGATATCGAAGCAAGTATTTACGACGTACGAGGTTTTCAACAAATGCATCACAAAGCTACTTTCATTTTCCTCAGCATCATTCATTCACTCGACGTTTCATTGTGCTTATAAGCTTTCCCTATTATAATCGAATTGCAAGAACAATAATGTGTTTTGCTTTACGGAAGAAGTTGCCTAACTTTCTTTCAAATACTACGCAAGTGTTTGTGTATTTTGCAGACAGCTTACAAGTTTACCTACTGGTGTGATAATTAACGACTTTGAACCTGTCAGATTAAAGCATTGGTTTCTGTAGAGAATTACAATTCTAAAGTTGTGCATGGCTTACCATTGTGTTTTCATATCAATGAGATGTCTCTGTTACGTCGATCATAACTAAATACTCCTTTCCATAACAATACGTTATGATGTGTGTGAGCCTTTCTACTTGGCTTAACTGTGAATTCTGCCCCGTGCAGTTCGAAAAGGTTGTGTTTAATGCATTTCGATGTGGCAAGTGCTGCCTTTTTACATTGTTTGTGAAATGAAAATATATTCCATGTGTAGTCCTGTTTGCCCAACACACCGCATCTAATACTTTAGACCTATTTGTATCTCACGGTTGTGTGAAGGCGAAATATATCGGTCATGAAACAAGATTTCGCTATGTATCGATACATAGTTTACCGAACATAAAACGTGTTATTGAAAAAAATACTTGTATTGTATCATGTTAATTGTATAATCAGAAAAATGTTATTTTTCATGTGACTAGTTTCTAATGCAAACTGTGCGATTTTATACCTACTATGATATTATTCGGCCAGGTCAAATATTCGGATGCGTTTAAATATCGCAATTATTACTGTCATACGATGAGTCGAAAACAATATGATAATTATTTCAAGATGCATACCTTATCATATCCCTGTTGAAACTTTTGAGTTAGTTCTTCATCCAATGCATTGTTAATTATTTCTGATTCCTTTCCCAGCGCTTACAGCGTCCAAGGCGTATTTGGGAGCGAGAGCTTGATTATAGCTATAGATACACCGGTACGGGTGAATACCAAAAGAATTAAAGCATGGACTGTGTTAAATACTAGCTTACCCCCTCCTATGTTACGAAAAATTTGCTCTTCTCGTGATGGTCTTAAATATGCAAGTGTACACACAAACTCACCAACTGACATTTAATCACACACTAATCAAAATCGGTTCGGTTATGTTGACAGCATCAGTGTTTATGAACAAAGTACATTTGAATTGCTCCTAATACGAATAATGGTTTCTGAATGACAGATATAGTATCATCCGTATTGAAGTTAGTATTAGAAGCCTCAAATAACAAAATGTCACTGGTTCCATTCCAGATCGTGGCATCTTAAATGCCTGTCCAGATGTTGCTCCTTTTGCCTTGCGCCTCGTGTATAAATGTAGTGGTTATTAGTTGTTCCAGTGCGGGTGTTATGTAATTTGTTGGTCTAAATATGAAATCACGAAGGAAGATGTATGGCTATTATTGGAAACAAACATCAAACCGATGGTTATCTGCATTCGACAAATAGTTACCAGCAGTTAACCAATGGTTCAGAGCTAAATGCGTTGCAACTAGTATATGACCTACTAAATTACACTAATTATACACAGACAATTTGGGATTTAAGTATTATCTCCCATTGCAATGTAATAATGCAACGCTGGGGATAACAAATTGATTCTGGAGTAAGTACATATTTATAATGATGTGACCTAAACCCGCAAACCAAACGTAACTTCATACTTGACTTTGCAGTGACATAGTACAATTGTATGCTATTTCTGTACATTTGATATCAAATTAATTAGGAAAAATCATACTTATCTCATTTTTATGACATGGCGTTCTTACAGGCGACAGCATCTTATCTTGTTAAAATCGGTGTGTTTTTCAGTCAAATGCATGTTTTTAGATGTCGTCTCAGACATCTCCGCTGTAACTGCAGAGGGTCCTACTAGTATTCCAGAATAAACTTCACACAAACTTTCGATTCGAAATCAAATCTTAAAAAGGTCAATGGATTCCGTTTTAAAATTACCAAAGGTATAGTAACAAACCAGACCGGAAGGCAGGACTCATCAGAAACAGCAGACAGAACACGAAATTCACTAAAAGGAACACACACACAAAAGCAAATCACAGACCACATGCACACGTCATAGTGACAAACAAAAACTCATATGTCTTGACCATTTTTAGGGAAATATTGTACATGTATCTCATTACCTACATATAATATACTAAAATTAGGATGACGTGTTCATTAATGTGGTAATATGACTGTAATAAGTGTTCTCATCATGAATATTTTCAAAAGTTCTGTATATGGGAAAATGGAATAAAAAGTCCATGAATTGTGTGAAATATTGCACAAAAAATTAGCTGTGCTTTATACGACTTCCGTTGACCCGATGGGTTTTGCATGTACTGAGTGCTTTTGCTCTAGAGGCATATTTAAAATGCAATAGAGATAACTGCATTTTATATTGTTACAATTGACAACATACAACTTGGTGTTCACAACTAAACCGAACCGATTTTGGCATTTATTTGATATCCCCTCGCTTATAAAGTGAGGTCATTAATAAAAAAATTAATTCATTTTGAAAGTTCCAGTTGGCCATCGTGTGTGTTTATTGCACCTTTAAGACCGAACAATTTTAAAATGGTAGACAATCACATGGTCATTGCAATCATGTGAAGTCTGTTTGGCTTTTCAGTCGTTGTATTCCTTCCATGTTTTTGCTTGAATTCGCTGAAATTATTAACACAGTCGAGTGATTTTTGCGGTAAAATGTGCTTAATGGGAAATGCATAGCCATGGAATGTAGTGTTCGTCAGTATTTGAAAAGTCGTTGTGACAATGTATATGGATACAGCGTTCCAAAGCGTGTGTGTATAGCACCATGATGTTGGTTCGCAAGGAACGCCAGGAATATCATGTGGAGGGAAGTTGGTATCAATGTGCTTTATTGTCGCTTACAGAATGTGTGTTTATGTCTCTAATGAATGTCTTTTTACAGTTCTTATGAAACTCAAAGGTCAGGCTGGCAACTCTTCAGTGCCTGCTTCGGTATGTGCGTCGACAATTATGTCGTAGATAGAGTACATTCTAGATTGCAAAACATATATATTTTGTTACGTTTCATAGTACAGGAAACTGTATTTGTACTAGTATATACATGTATGTGTTGTTATATTAGCCACAATCATATCAGAACACGTAGGAAACACTACAGTGGTCCATAGTACTATTTATCATAACTTGTTATCTCGCTTTATACGAGTTATCTTGATTTGTTTGTGATAAACAAAGACAGGAAATGCATAGAAAGGGATAGTTTAGTTTTCTATCAAAACATCAAAAACTTTCATATTGATCTGACATTTTCTGTTTCTGGCGTTGTATAATAAAGTGTGATCACGGGGTTTGTGCCAGAAAATACACATTTTCAAAGTAATAATTTATTGTCCTAAAAATAAGTATCAGGGAGTTCATATATATATCCTAATACCCTTTGATAGGTAGAGGGAAACTTAATTTCAATAATTTTTCGTAATTTCAAACTTATAATTTCAAACTTATAGTCTCTATTTTTGAATGTCCCTTTTATTTGAACGAGAACTTGCGTGTACTGACTTTATGAGTGTGGCTATTTAGATGGCTTTTAGTCAGATATGTCCGATATGTGTATGATGAATAACCTTGAGATATTGTCGCCTCACTGTTTTTTTTATCTTGGGTAAAGAGCATCCGAAATGAATAAAGTTTAAAGTTAAATTTTACATAATTTCGTTTTTACGAAAACATTGATCATCGTAGTTTATAAATACGGCAATACGGACTAATCATTGTACCGAAAACGTTTAAACAAATAAAGAATGTTATTTTGAAAGAAAAGGTCGGGTCATTTCATGGGCTCCTGAGAAATGATGCACATTGACACTGTTGAGGCACAATGGTCGATAGGATATTATTGTCTTTATGATTGTCAATGTAGATGTCTCGCTCGGAATGGTATGAACACATTGATATGTATCTTAACAATGCATTGAAATAAGCAATGTTTTAAGTTGAAGCAATGTTTCAGGTATTAGACACGTGGTATATGAACTGTAGATAATCTTGGCCTTTTGGAAATATTGACTTTTCGATAACGTTAATATGTATGTTGACAAATATCGAAATGGCGATTTAAGCTTATACTGATCATTTGTGGTTTAGATTCTTTTGAAAAATAAAATGATGTTTAGCGCAGTCAAAAACTTAAAACGGTGAACTATACCAGCAATCTATATAACTAAAATAGACTTTCAATATTACCTGGAACGTTGCTTTGTGAATTTATTAATTTTGTTATTTTCAGCTAAGCTGTTTTATGTGTAATAAAATGCCATTTTTAAATCAGTTCTCAGTTTAGGTAGCATGGCTCTTTGTAACTTTAGCATGAGCAGTTTCTTTACGAGGTATTGTATGCTTTATTAGTTCACGGTCCCTGAAGGTACTTATACGTCCCCTATGCACTCAGCTAGAAGAAGGGCCAGAAGGGTACTAGCAATGACGAGAAATGATCCTCACTACTACGTGGCAGAGGATAATTGAGTATATATAGCCCCGGGGTATGTAAGGTGTAGTAACCGGACCCATATATAACACTATCACCCTGCACTTGTACCTCCTCACACTCCTTATACACTCCTCCACTCACTCGTTCCCTGATCTATTCACTAGATTGTTAACTATACTCACTGTATATGGACTTATATATTAGTATAGTATTCGGATGTATATGCCATGTGTTTGCAATGGACCGGAGGCATGGAAAGCAATAAAAGTGTGTCAACATGTATGTGCCTTTGTAAACTAGTGGTATATGGTGTATGTCTAGTGAGGTAGGTCGGAGGTTACCTCGCAGACCGCGTCATACAAAATACCAACTGAATGGTATCATATGGCCTCTCTATTGAAAATGACACCTGGTTTTGCTTCTTTCATACACTCGTTGCGAGGGATACCATCAGGCCTGAGGTTTCGAGAGTGATCTTATAAGTTGTATACTTTATTTCCCAATCTACCTACAATTTATACATTCTGCTGTTTCTTCAACCCAACCCTCAAAAATCTTCAATCCTCATTTCCCCAAAACTATAATATTGAAGAGTTTGATAACAATGTGTGAGACCGGTGTCCAATGATTCATTAAGTCTACAGAGGATTAAGTTAATGCATGACTTGATGAGTATACACAGTGCATGCTGATTTTACGCTCACTGAATTGTACGCAGATTATGTTATAATTTATTATATATATATCAAAATATTTGTTATTATTTAATTATTTATTATCAGAAATTCACAACAATTTTTGTACCCCCACCTAGACTACCCTAGTCGTTTATATTGTTAGTATCATTGCTATGTATTGGAGTATGAGACATGACTTAATCATTGTAGTTTATATACTATTTTAATATTCAATCGACGAATTATTCAACACAAAGTTATTATATCATTTAGACATTTTAAAAGTAAACTATGATTTAAAATGATTTGACTGTACTTGTCAGCCTTAATTCATTAGCATTATTAAATATACCTAGCTAAAAGGGAACGTCAACAAGTTACTTTATAACTTAAGTGTTTATTTATTTGGCATCGGTTCCAAATATGCTCTGACGTTTCTAATACCATTTTAGTATATTCTTCCTAAATGAGAAAATTTAATAACAATATCGTTACTTAACATTTAAAGTGAGGATAACAATTTCCACAAAGCACAGGTAGGTGCCCCCCGTTATCCTCATCATTTGCCAATCGTTGACGTTTCCTTTTGGACTGGTAAAGCAAATGATAGTTTGGTTTTAATAGATCTACATTTTAAATAAATAGCGTTAATTTATGTAAAGATTTGTAAACATTTTGTTCCCAATAAACATTTTTCTACGAAGGCCCTAAATGGACATTCCGGATCATTTATGATGCTTTCACGTTCAGACGAGATATAATTTCTTTGGTCCAAATATGAAAGAGTCTTTTACTGGTAACGGTCGCTTCAACGAAATACAATTAAAAAGGTGTACTTTCAGAAACAGGTGTCGGGATGTCAAATTTAGGGATTCGTATTTTTCCTTCTAAGAAACTCAATTTATTCAATAAATATCGTCCATGTTTAGTTTGTGTTTCCATGACAACCGCTTATTTTCTATTATGGTCTTTCAGTTTAAAGAGGCCAAGCAATCGGACTGGATGAAGAAAACTCGACAGAAGAATTAGATTTGACGCGAGGAAGGGCCTCGGCTGTCCTTTCATCTTCCGCTGTTGAATATTATATGTGTGCTTACGTGTTTTTGTGGGATTCAAAATGAAGATTAACTTGTGCTCAATGATAAACATGGTACAACAAATGACATAAATTATTTCGAAGACTGATTATAATGAATTCAGTGAACTTTGTTTTTCAATGTTGTTAACGAACAACCGCTCCACCTTTCCATCGTTCCGATTGTTGTCATGGCCCCTAATATCCTGACATGTGTATCACGATTTATATAATGTAAATTTGTAAGTCTAGATAAACATGGGAGAATGGCTGTGTATTATATATTGTTAGGCTGTATATGATTTTAATTTGAAAAATGTGTAAATAATTGTTTCTGTTTTATTTTAAAGTTTAAATTACATTTCTCCTAACACACTGTACGCGTGTGAAAAAACACAACATGTTGTTTTGTAAACCTGTGCGTGTAGTTTGAAAGGTATTGTGATTAGAAAATCTATTTATTTATTGATATGCGTAAATCATCTGTGTTAAAAGTCCTCTGGACGCTGTGCAGTATTGTAAAAACTGGACGATATTTCGCTTGGAGAGATAAACGTGTTAAGTGATTTTTAATAACGAAACCATAAACGGGGTTGAAGGTTGGCTAGAGAATTATGGGGTAGAAACGTTGTATTCTCTTAGTGTTTGTTGATGCGTGAATATCCAGTCCCTTTATAGTGCATTTAGGGACTAGGGGGCGAGGAATTTCGAATGACTTCCTAGTTCAAGTAGAGCACCTTTTTATATTTATATAAATATTTATAAACGATAGATTTATTTATACAAAAAATAATCACCGACTGTATTCCTACGTAAAATGTGAGAGTGTTTCAGTTTGCAGAAAATTAGTGACTTAAATATCCTCATTCATTTTATAAGCTCATTATTTTGGCGGTTGTATCATAATGTCAAGGTCATCATTAACGCGCCATTTGTCTCCTGTGTTACTTCAGTTAAATGAGAACGTGTATAATCAGAGCTTCACACTGCGGTTTGTTATTAAAAGTGATTTCGTTGTTTTGTGAAAATGAATAAAAATTGCGAAATCACAGTATTTCGTATGTTATTTTTAGTATGTTTACTTTTTGACATTATACAATATATAGAGCAAATTTGCTGTTACTCCAAACTTTGCTCGAGATAGGCCAGGTTCTCGATATATCGATGTTCTTCATAACGAAGACTTCAAGTTTTAGTAAAGTTGCATTGTTGGCAGTGTTTAGTTCATTGATATAACTCGTTCATTTAGGTAAGTCATTTGTATACATAAAATTGTGGTCATAAACATTGCAATTTCTCTTATTCATTTATTTTGATTTCACAGTTAATGTATGTACATGAGTATGTGGCTGAGTGGATTACGTATTGATTATCTCTTGGGGGTAACTGTTTAAAATATTGAAACCACTAAACGAGACTATGTTTAGAATATTGGTATACAAGTGACAACCCTAAATAAACGAACTTTATGCACTTGCTATTTATTTCGTAGTTTTATTCGTTTTTATATAAATCACTCAGAAAAAGTAGTTTTTATGAACATTATCTGGATTTCGATAATACCATCGATAAACCTGCCATTGATAAACTCAACTGCCATCAATGCAACATAGTGTCCACATTAGGAATGATTAGTATCTACACGATGTCATGTAGCGTGTCCCATTTCCATATGTGTACGGCATCATTCTCTAAAACTAGCATATTATTCACCAGAATGATAGGTATTCTGGAAACTTGACCAACAACTGATTCCCTTTTTGTACTACATCTTCAGTTGAAAAAAAAACAGAGTGAAACACTATTTAGTGAGCGAAAGGTGTGTGATACAAGAAGTTCTGAGTTACAACATGCTTTCAGTAGTCATGTGTGATTCAGATATTGACTGACAGTTTGTTTGCCATAACTGAGACAGTCGTGTGTTGTCATTCGGTTTTTCCCATGTCAGGCGGGACAATAACATCCGGCTTCGACAGATGACATCATGAGAAAGGTGTATGATACCAGGAGTTCTAACCTAGGACTATCCGAATACACTCATTGGTTATTAAACGTGCCCTCTATATAGCACCGATATACGCTATCAGTTCATCTCTCATTGAGAGGGAAGCACTGAAAAGCGTTTCTGAAATGTCCAGTGTCCCGGCCGAGATTCGAACCAAAAACCTATAGATATACGATACAAATGGGGATGGTGTTATAAAGTAACAGATCAAACTACATTTATTTGCCCAGTATCATATAAGGAATACTTGCGCACAATACCCAAATCACAAAATTTACTTTGATGTACATTTCCTGAGTAGAAAGTATGTATTAGTTAAATATAATTATACTCAGTGCAAAAAGAAACACAGAACGTGTCAAGAAGCAGATAGAGTAAGGGGACTTCTGTTGGCTGTGATGTAACTGAGAATCATTCATATTAAACCTTGCTTTATCAACATCAATTACACTAGACAGAATTAATGACTTCATTTAAAAGTAACAACAAATACAATGTATATACAAATATACCATGATGAGAAATAATGTGCATTTTCATTAGCACTGGTGTGCGTTTATTTTTGCCCTGAGTATATGATGCAATATTTCTTATATTTGAGTACAACTTGTTTTACGGGTAGCTCAGCAGTTTGTACCGCCCCACGGCTATCGTACCACGTGTTTATAAATGTTGTGGGTGTAGGTCTACTGTGTGATATAGAATCACTGAAACAATGATGTCATAGTGAATTATTTATTAAATAATTTCTATAACATCATAAATACTGTACATGCACAGACAACTCCAAGTCATACAGAAACAGCATTGCCAGCATCGCCTAGCTACGCACGCCTCGCCTAGCTACCCACGCATCGCCTAGCAACCAGCGCAAGAGATAGACAAAGAACGTACCAGACACATTCTAAAAGATAGGTATTTCATGTACGCCTATATACTGTCTCTCACTATGAATGTCATACTGCAATGTTTCTTAATTTGCTTATTGTCATAAAGGGAGGTAATGGCATATGATAACTACACTGAAATGCATGCACAGTGAGACATTTTACAGTCGCCACACCTGCTGTAGTAGTATATAAACCTGCTGATATTAAGGTGCGTCCGTATGGACATTGAAATACCAAAGGCTGGATTGTACGGAAGCACAGAGGTGATATGGTCAATATTTATTTAAGTTGTGGGATCAAGATAATTGAGGTTAGAAAGTTTTTCCCATGGACACATAGTCCCCAATTATTTAGGTTTTTCATAGACAACTACCATTTAGGTTTTCCCATGGACACCTAGCTCCCTACCAGTTAGGTTTTTCCTACGGACACCTAGGTGTCCATGTAAAAAACCAAAATGGTAGGGGACTAGGTGGCCATGTGAAATACCAAAATGGTAGGAGACTAGGTGTCCATGTGAAAAACCAAAATGGTAGGGGGTTAGGTTTCTGTAGGAAAAACCTGAATGGTAAGTGTTCATGGGAAAACCTAAATGGTGGGTATCCATGTGAAAAACCTAAATGGTAGGGGTCTAGTTGTACATGTGAAAAACCTAAATGGTAGGGGACTAGGTGTCCATGGGAAAAACCTAAATAGTAGAGAACTAGGAGTACATGTAAAAAAACCTAAATGGTAGGGGACTAGAGGTCCGTAGGAAAAACTTAAATGGTAGGTGTTCATGTGAAAAAACCTAAATGGTAGGGGACTAGGTGTCCATGTGATAAATCTAAATGGTAGGGGACTAGGTGTCCTTTGAAAAAGTCATTAAAATATGTTCTACTCTCAAATAACTTGTTCCCACAAGATAAACAAGACTGCGTTCACTAAACGCTTATGCCCCCTGTGGAAGCCTTGTCCATCAATAAGTCTAAGTCCAAAATTAGGTCAAGGTGAAGGTCAAAATGGGGTTAGGTGGTACAGGCGTGTGGAGAGTGTTCATACACAACATCCATGCAAGTATGAAAGCTTTGTAGCAAGCCATATTAATGCTAGAAGAAACGGTCAATTTGGGTTAACCAGGACGGACGGACGGACGAACGGACGGACGGACGGACAGGTGAATCACTATATGCCTCCCCATCTATCGATAGGGGGGCATAAAAATATGTTTTACCCTCAAATAACTTGTTCCCACAAGATAAAAATGTGTTCTAGCCTCAATAATCTTGTTCCCACAACTTAAAAAAATATTGACCATGTCACCTCTGTGCTTCCGTAGGATTGCACTAAAACAGTATAAATTAAAATAACTGGAATTATGCAGAACAAAATTACCAACCGTAAAAAGATAGCACCAAATCTGACAGGGACGACAGTAATCAACAGAAACAACAAAGCACGAAAGGAACCAACAGGAACACACGAAAGGAAACTCACTGAACACAAACACAAGCCACCATTACAAATACACAACATTTCATGACAAAATGAACTAATGTGAAATTTTAAGCTTCATGTGTAGGGATATACACTGTAGATCTACTACCAGCAATGCATAAATGACAATTGCTCCTGACATTCCTACCTACCATTAATTTAAACAAATCAATAGTTTTGTATACTTTTTGAATTGTTGTTACTCTTTCTCTACGTAAAATAAAATTGTATGATTAAGCTAGACTTACGTAAGTAGAAGGGAAGGTGAAGGTTAATAAATATTTCAATAAAGCATTGTCCGATCTTTCTACCATATTTGGTTTGGGGAGGGCTTACAACCGGAAACAACATTTTTGTAAGGCTTAATAAATATAGCAGAGATAAGAAGATCTGTATCTTATTCATTCAACAAACAATCCAGTTCACCTAACTGCACTCAGTAGGGTAGTACTGTAATCCTCTGAGGTTGTTATGGACATATTGTCAATATGTGTTTGTACTTCGTTAAGTAACAAACATGAATATAATACAACTATGGGCAGATCAATTGGTAAATAAAACTTAATGAGGTACTCAACCAGCCTTAATACAGCGTTTTGCTCTTGTATCATAGTGGAAAAGAGCTCAATAACTGCAATACTGCACTGGAAAAATGTGCGGTAACTAGGGGCGCCTTATTTACCATCGCACCTCAGTTGAACTATGCTACAAAACATATAGAGAACAGACATTTGGATCACGTTTGAGCTCGGGCTATGCCCTGGACTAAATAAGATAGTTCCGTGTTTCAGATCTCTATCTTTAACTGAACAGAACAGAACAGTTTCTTCTGTTCTGTTCTGTTAAATTATTAAATAATTACATTAAACTATAGCCCTACAAGTGATTGTTTGTTTCAACCTTTTGTAATCCCTGAACGAGGCATGAATACCGGTAGGTAACTTGAGCTATAGTACATGATAACTGACAACTGATTAATTAATATTAGTGATAACGTGTTTCACAAGTTCAACGTATGATACTAGTAATTAGATCTATACATTTAACACGACGTAATAGAAGTGTGAAAGTACGTAATAACTTCCGATTAATGAATAAAAACAGAAACAACTTTTTGTAATTATTTCCTCAATAGACAGTGTATCCATGGTTTGACGTAAATCTGGTTACAAAACATCTTTTAATTAAATCGCGTTGTGTTGCGACTCTTATTGATAGAACATAACGGAATATAATATCTCATTAAGACTTGCAGGTAAACAGCTAACCACCATACATATATAAATATACATCATTAAAGGTGAAAGGTGAAAAGTATATGAACGTGGGAAGAACAATAAAATAAAGATTAGCAGTAGATGTAAAGGTAGATGAGACAATGAGAAAACAAACAATGACATACGACCTCTACACCTTACCGAGTGTTTAATGAATCCGTATGTGGATAAAGGTGCGAGTCCTGGTTGAGAAGCGATCTTTTATGACCGTTTGGTGCCAGCTGGATTAGATAATTCCCACCTTACTGATGTCTGACATTGAAGTATAGAAGTAGAGGAATGGATGTGTTCAGTAAGTATGTGTCTCATATACGGATTTGCTACTCATTAGATAAATTTAAATTTAGCGTTTATATGCACATTCAGCTATATACATTGCATGCCTTTGCTCATTTACAAAATTAATATGGCAAAGACGGACTTACATGAAACAATATACTATAGCTATACTATCTAGAAAAACGAACAAAAGCCACAGGTGAACTGTGACCAAAGTGTGCAAAAAATGGCATTGATTAAGTGGCATATTCATTATAAGAAGTAAACTCAATTCGACCAAGAGATAGTAATGATCGATGTTAACATTATATCCAATGAATGTGTTACGATACCTCGAGTGTTAAGCATAGATTTAAAAAATCGGAAAGGGTAAGGCAGCACATAACATCATATGAAAGGATTTCAATTTGAATATTACGTCCTGAAAATAGCAAATAACTTGATGTATCATTACCATGACTTGCGACGTCATTATAATATGAGGTAAATTCAATTTCGCATAATCGCTCATGAAAAGTTCAATTTACAATGATTGGCAAATATTGCGATATCATTATAATACTCGTTTGTGTATTAATATAAGATGCATTCAATAGTGCATAATAAAATGATCTTTACAAAGCAACAATACAGAGCAATGTGACAACAGACGAAACAGTGTGCCAAAATGATGTTTATGAAATTTGGTTCATGTATTTTAAGGTGTACACCATGTCATATCATTATCAACTACATCGTTTCATATATGTAGCCTGCTAAATAAAACAATTATACTCCGACACCTGGGCTATTGTTCATAAAGCATCTTAGTAGAAAACTTTATTTTTTCTTAAAAACAAGTATGTCAGCTAAACATGAAAATCAAGATTATTGATTTTTGCATAGGTTTAAAACATTATGTAAGAAGCTACTATATTCACAAAGAAAACATGGGTTAATCTTCAATTTGTGCACAATATGGGCAACCCTTATATTTAAATAAAGTCAAAATATTAACGTTTTCAACTACGATGCTTTGTAAATACCAGCCCTGGTTGTCTATAACATGTTATGCAAAATATTCAGTTTCTTTTTTTCGAAGTCACATGAGATTCATGATTATACAAAATATTTATGAGTGAGTAGTACAATGAAATGAACATTTAAACATCGTTTTATTATCTATCGTACAATTTGCACTACTTGAGAGCACTATTTATTTTCATTTATTACATTACAACGTTACTTATTAACATTCCTTAATTCACAATAACATATGCCACACTCTCTTACAGAGCCCGAAAAGTTTCACCCCGAATTGTTTTATATTATTGAACACGAAGGTTGATCGACAATTTTTTGCTACCCATGTGTCGATGGTTTGACGGAATTGCGTGTTCCAGAGTGATTAATTAATGTAAGTTGACAAACTTCTTCAATCGACCTAAAATGAATTAGTATTAACTAATATTTATCAAATTTAAAAACGAAATAATTATTATATTAGATGGTAATAAAACTAAACAATGCACGCATGCTGTAGTTAGATACAATTAGGTGCACGTGATTAGCTACACTTTAACATGTACTTGCTATATTAATGTGTGTAAAATCACATCAAATATATAAAATACTTTTTATTAGTATTTTGTGTGATCAATATACAATGTATATGCAATTAGTCTCATTTATATATTATGCAAAATATTTATATTTTAAAACAATCCAATATAACTTTTATTTCCTCCGTTACTGAAGAGTATAAGATTTCTACTAGCATAAAGATGCCAACAAAATATGGTTTTGGCCATTTAGACATTGAGTTAATACAAGTAGATTTTCAAATTATTATTCTTAACTTTCCTGCTATCAAATTGGACATAATAATGATCTGTATACGCACTTTCTTAAACGATGTTGGGAATTGTAATATCCAGTTTGCCAGACGGTCACCCTGTGGATCTCTGACAAAACATAATTAAACTGATGGATTAAAGGGTTAATCAACGTAATTATTGGCGTTGCCTATCATGTACATATATATACCGTATATGGACAGTCAAAAGGAGCTAACAGCCTTCATATATCATATGATGATAACTGCTTTTAGCTGACATTACACGAATCATGTATACTCAGCATTAATTAAATGACGTGATTGTCTTACAGAGCGCGAGATCGACAGTACGTGTAAGAACATTCTGGTCACCATATTACCGTCGATCGCTTGATGATGACGTACTGTAAACACAATACAGACCTTCAGTTATTCCACATTATTAAAACCTTAGAAGAACTGACCAATGCATAAATATGTTTGACCAAGCGATACTCTGAACACATGTTTCATATCACAAAAGGTATATCTAAGGTCCTAACGTTCAAATTACCTTTGAATTGTCCAATTTCTGATATATCTGGCCTTAAAAAACTACCAAGTTTGCAAGTCAAAATTCATTGCGCTCACTTGCACATTTTGGCAACTTTCTACTATTCAATATATATTTACTTGACTGATCGGGAAATTTAGCATATCAGGTCAGTTGTCAGATGCAAAGGGTATAAATGCGGGAGTTCCGCAAGGATCAGTTTTAGGACCCTTACTTTTCATTATCTACATAAATGATCTTCCCCTCTATCAACATAATAACACAAAAATCGACATGTTCCCTGATGACACAACACTGTCTGCTTCACGTAAAACATTCAGCGACGTTAACGCATCCCTACAAGAGCATGTTAACATCACTGAAACATGGTGCACACAGAATGCCACGATACCAAATGCCCAAAAAATTAAAGTTATGTATGTTGCTACATCTCACCAAAAGTTAAAAGACATATCTGAATATGATGATTCAAATATAATACTTATCAATCAAGTGCTTTCAAATTGAAAAGATAAAAAGCTGCTTGGTATCTTTGTAGATCAAACTCTAATACCCCAATCACACGAGAGTCGGAATGAGACGGAATGCCGTAGGAATAGCAATTCGTGGTACATTCTTGTATGTTCGAAATGTATTCCGCCTGCATTCCGAGTACATTCCATATGTTCGGGCCAGTTTGAATGTTTTAACATGCTCTAAACATATTTCGTTTGAAATAAAACACATATTAAAATAAAAATGAATAAACTGTTATTCAAAACTCTCTGTATTTATTGATACTGTCCAGATCACACGGCGTCGGAATGAGCTGGAATGCCGTAGGAATAGCAATTCGAGGTGTATTCCTTCATGATCGAAATGCATTCGAAACGTTCTGTCTGCATGCTGAGTCAATTCGTAGTGCATTCGATATATTCCGGCCCATTCCTTTGTCCACTTCGAATGTTTTGCACATGTTCAAAACTTTCGAGATACATTCGAAGTCGGGTGAAATATCGATCGGCTACCGAAGTGTATTCTTCCGACATTTTTATTACATTTTAAATATTCTTACGGCATTCTGACTATATTCGAAACATTACTTAAAGCCATTATATGAACTGTTATTAAACACACTACCCGTGCACAACCCCGTGCATAATTCCGTGCAAAAACGATCCAATGCTTGTGTTTACCGTTTTTTGAAAACATATGCGTGCACGATATCCGCTATTATTCCAGGCGGACTCGAAGTGTATTCGAGTTATACTCGAAGTATATTAGAATTGTATTTGAGTGGTATTTGAAGTATTCCAACGGCACTTTGACAAGGCTGTAATAATTTTGGTCAATTCGTGTTATCATTCGGAATGTGTTTCGAAGGTTTATTATTTCTTCATTCCCATTCCGGCTGATTCGAGATTCGTGTGACTGGGGTATTCCATGGAAAAGGCAAGTTGATCGTGTTCTTGAAAAATGTAACGCTCTACTATACCTACTACTAACATTGTCTTAATATAGATTCTCGTAAACTTTTCTTCAATGCTTATATCTTGCCCCACCTCGACTATTGCTGTACAAATTGGGGGTCATGTGCCAAAGAACTCAGAGATAAACTTTACAACTTTCAAAACAGGGCAGCTAGAGTAATTCTGGATAAACCGCATGACCATCCATCAGAAGAACTCTTCATTAAACTAAATTGGATGACAATTCATGAAAGAAGAACATATAAAAAGCTGTTTTAATGTATAACTCGATGCAAAATAAAGTCCCAAAATATCTAAGCGATAAGATCAACATGACGGTCATGTATCTCCGCATCACAGTATCTATTTGCGTCCAATTCGTTCATGTTCATTATCCAGTTCATGATAAAATAACTGATATTAATGTCCCTGTGGGATGATATCATATATTTTCATTACTCTCATAGAACGTTGTCTAATTAACATGTTCCAACAACAGTGATCGACAGTACAGTCGCCTCAGGAGTTATAAGCATCCGCTTTTAGTGCAGGAAAGTCAGGAGTGTGTTCCATGCCCACGTCATCCCAAGGACGACTTAAATAGTGCTAGCATTTAATCTTGAGTGAATGAGGTTTCAGAAATAT
Organism: Spisula solida; assembly: GCA_947247005.1. Classification (NCBI taxonomy): domain Eukaryota; kingdom Metazoa; phylum Mollusca; class Bivalvia; order Venerida; family Mactridae; genus Spisula; species Spisula solida. The sequence continues at coordinate 4,011,498 of OX365949.1, read as the reverse complement.
GTGATTTCAATTAACTCTTTGACATTTAGTCAGACATCAAAGAAACCTTTTGCAGAAAGCCATTTAGGGGTGACATTTGCTGAACTTATGAAAAGCTTAAATTAACATGGGGCACATATTAACGGCTGATCCCAAACACTATAAGTCGCACATAAGATTAAATAAAGGATGGATATTAAATGATCCCAACAGTACAGTTAGAACCCATTCGTTGAAAGCAATATAAGATCATTTGTTCAATAAAAAGATATACATACTCATGTACGATACTGTTTTGCGCTTATTGGTAAAATGTCTCTGACTATTGTTTCGCCTCTTACATAATGTCGCTGAGAATGATTGTAACCATTTTTTCGTTAATGGTATGAGTCCTCCATAGTGAATCAATCCAGACAACTCGAGCATTCGATTTTAGATTGTAAGTCAAACTTTTTGGTAAGCCCCGTTACGTTAATACATACATGTTAACATAATTATATTGTGAATATCTACATTTGTATTTCTTTTTCAATTATCTCAAATATAATTTCTTAGTGTTTTCTGTTTCTAAAATTAATTTGGCATATTCTTTTAATACGTTAAAAGTGGTTTTGTTTGTAAAATGAATCTTTGGTGTTAGATGGAGTAATTCAGGCCTCAACTTCAATATATTGATACTTGTACGAATACCTAATAAAGTAATTTTCAGTAATTTTGCGATTTACTACTAACCTTTTTACAGTGTATATTTTTCCAAGTTTCATGAATACATATACATGTATTGCCATTATTTCTGTATCATACTAGAGTAAATTACTTAAGTACCTCACCTATTGCTTTGTCACCCGTTATTGCCTATGTTCATAAAGATCATCAGCGAAAGTGCCTTTAGAAACAAGACAGGAACTAATTATAAATGCTAAATAGTATGACAACGTTTTAACTCGTAATACATAATTAAATATTTTGAAAAAAAACTTATATATACAATACACTCAAGGACTTTAAAAACGCCTCATCTGATTCAATGCCCAATATCGCTTCAAGTATTTATGTTATTGCAAAATCATTTTACATGTGTATTAATTGATCTTTCCTTCGTGTAAATCAGTTTAGTTTATAACAAAATGTTGCCTGGTTATTTTCTGGGAATCCTGTAAGCGCACACACCCTATGCAAAAGTGTGGGATTTTCAATACAGGCTATGCGTGACATTACTCTTACTATGCTCCTATTTGTTAGACGGTGTAAGCACACAAATTCGTCGAATACATTTGTTAATCGTTTTCTACCTTTGTATTAAAGCATCTGCAAGTTTTCATTATGCTTGTTTATTTCAACGCACTCACCAACCTTCCTCATTTCAACTGTTAAAATTCAATATGTTCAACAGGATAAGATTAGATTTAGTATTTGTCAATTTTAGTAGTAAAACTTAAAACTTGGTGATTTTGAATGTCTGTCTAAATGTGTGGACGTTCTTTTGTTATTGACTTTGTTCATGATATTTTTTTTAATTTGACAGGTGAATGTTGTATTTGAACATGCATAGATATTATTGTAAACATCTCATAAGTGACAGGAGGTTTGTTAAAGGACTTCGTAGAAGAATGTCATCCCGCATATTAGGATTAATTGCGCCTATAGTTTGTATTGAAAATCCCACACTTTTGCCTAGGGTGAGTGCGCTTGCAGGATTCCTAGAAAATAACGAGACAACATTTCATAACAAACTAAACTGATTGACACATAGGAAAGATCAATCAATACACATGTAAAATGATTTTGCAATAACATAAATACTTTAAGTGATATTGGGCATTGAATCATGTGAGGCGTTATTAAAGTTCTTGAGTGTATATACATGTAGAGCAAATTCGCAGTTACTCCAAACTTTGCTCGAGATAGGCCAGGTTCTCGTAATATCGATGTTCTTCATAACGAAGTTTAAGTAAAGTTGCATTGTTTTTTAAGTTGAATTCATTGATATAACTCGTTCATTTTAGTCAGTCATCTGTATACATAAAATTGTGGGCATTAAACATTGCAATTTATTTTATGCATTTTTTTTAATTTTACAGTCAATGTATGTATGTGAGTATGTGGCTGAGTGGATTACGTATTGATTATCTCTTGTGGGAAACCGATTCAAATAGTGAAACCACTAAACAAAACTATGTTTTGATATTGTATAGTTTGTATACAAGTGACATACCTAAATAACTGTTTGTAATTGCTATTTATATCGTAGTTTCATTCGTTTTATATAAATCACTAAGCAAAAGTAGCTTTTATAAACATTATCTGGATTTAGAAACTACCATTCATAACCCTGCTACCAATAAACTCAACTGCCATCATTGCAACATATTGTCCATATTAGGACTGAGTATCGTCTACACGATGCCATGGAACTTGTACCAATATTGTACGTATACATAATCATTGTCGGCCACTGGCATATTCTTAACAATAATGGTAGGTATTCTGGGAACGTGACTATCCACTGATTCCCTTTTCGTAGACATGTGACGATACACGGTACCACCATCAGATAAAAAACATAGAGTCAAACTAGTGACTAGTTTTAGCGAGTATCTGAATAAAAATTAACGTGCCCGGCGTTAAACGACCAATATACAACATCTAATCTAATCAGACATTGTTATATCTAATACACTTTTATAAACATCAACATGCTTTCAGTAGTCACATGTGATTTAAACATTGACTGACAGTTTGTTTCAGATCAACTGAGAAGGTCGTAAGTGCGTGGTCATTCGGGTTTTCCCGGCCAGTCTGGACTTCGAGGGAATATTTCATGAGAATGGTGTGTGATACAAGGAGTTCTAGGTGCTACCCTTGCTCTTTCCGAAGAAACTCCTTGGTTATTTAACGTGCACGGTGTACATCACCAATACACACATTAGTGAAAGTTCAGGTTTTTGACAATAACAAAAAAGCCAGTTTTTCTTTAATTTCCTTATTGTCGATTTTTGAGGGTTTCAGAATTTTCAGAATTTCAAAATTTCACCCATGTACACACGAGACTACCAGGAATACTTGCGCACAATACCCAAATAACAAAATCTACTTTTCTGTACATTAACGCAAGTATGTTTTGAAGTTAAATAGAACCATACCCAGTGCAAAAAAGAAACGCACATATCAAGGGACGTTTCAGGGGGTACGCCCCCTAAAATTCCTGTAGCATGCGTATTTTGTCTCTTATTCTAGGTGAACAACTATGAATATGAATTGTTCTAGCTTTCTTCGCTCTCAAAATAACTTCTGGACATGCTGCATATAAATAAACAAACAGTGCCTCTTTTTATACCTTGCTTCGCTAGCTCATTTGTCCTAGGCGGGACGGGAAGTGCAAATATTTACGCCCCAAACAAATCCTGAATCCGCCCATGAATCTTGTCAAGAAGCAGATGATGTACTTCTTATATTTGAGTACAACTTGTGTCACGGGTAGCTCAGTTCCAACTATTATCGTACCACGTGTTGATATATGTTGTGGGTGTCCTGGGTGATATAGAATAACTGCAACGACGATGTCGTAGTCAATTATTTATTGAAATATATAACATCATTAATACTATACACGCACAGACAACTCGAAGTCATGTAGAAGCGGCGGCATCGCCAGCCACCCACACAAGAGATAGACACCACCCACATACCAAAAGATGGTTTGTTTATACGCTTTTATTTATCCTCGCCCCCGGAAATCCATATGGGCGAGGCCCCCTTGAAGAGATTAGTCACTTTAGTGTTTGGGGATACTGCATGATACAGAAGATGCCCCAGTTCAAGAAGCTTAACGTCTCGTCCGAAAGACTGTTAGTATTTGTAGTTATGTTAGGTGGGAAACACTGATAAGCATTTCTATTTTAATCCGACAGGAGGCGAGAACCCACAACCTTCGGATCAGCAGTCAGTAACTCTTACCACTGGACCACTTAGCCATACCCAAATGAGGGATATTTCAACTACACCTATATACTGCCTCTCACTATAAAGGACACACTGAAGAAGGGCATACAAACAGAAACACATTTTTTGTACGGCCTAATAAATATAGCAGAGATGAGAAGACATTTATCCTGTCCGTTTAACAAACACAGTTCACATAACTGCACTCAGTAGGGTAGTATTATAATCCTCTGAGGTTGTTATGGAAATATTGTCAATATGTGTTTGTACTTCGTTAAATAACAAACAAGAATATAATACAACAATGGGAAGATCAATTGGTAAATAAAACCAAATAAGGTAAGTTATACAACCAGTCTAATCAGTAATCACAATGTTTTACTCTTGTATCATATTTCGAAAAGTGCGCATTAAATCAAATGGGTGTGGCTTGCGTACAATTATTATCCACCGCACCTTATGTTAAATTAACAGATAGAGAACTCGCGCTACACTAGGCTAAATAACCTCGTTTCAACCATAAGCAACCTTGACCTTTATAGTCCGCTGGTACCCCAATCACACGAGAGTCGGAATGAGCCGGAATGCCATAGGAATGGCAATTCGAATTACATTCTTGCATGTTCGAAATTCATTATGTCTACATTCCGAGTGCATTTCATGTATACTGCTGGTCAATGAGAATTTTTTTCAAATTTCTACTCAAATACTCCAGATCGCATGAAGACGAAATTAGACAAAATGTCGCCAAATGTAAAATTCGAGGTGTATTTCTGTTTAATCCAAGTTCCCTCTTAAAATAGTCCATCTTATTTCGTTAGTATTCGTAGTACATTCCATATATTACGGCCAATTTTTGCGACCACTTCGAATGTTTAGCACATGTTCAAAACTATCGGGATGCGCTCGAACGTCTTTCGAAGAGTATTCTTCCTACATTCTGATTACATTGTAAAGGATATGTTCTATTTTTAAACGCTCTACCCGTGCTAAGCTCGTGCAAATTGATCCAATGGTTGTACCGTATTGTGAAAACACATGCGTGCATGTTCGCCGCTATCATTCAAGTCGGATTCCAAATGTATTCGTATTATAGTCGAAGTATATTCTAATTTATATTTGAATTGTATTCGAATTGTATTCGAAGTATTTCAACGGCATTTTGACAAGGCTGCAATACGTTTGGTCAATTCGAATTATCATTCGGAATGTGTTTCAAATTTTTATTCTGTCTTCATTCCGACTCCTTCGGGTCCACTCTGGCTGATTCGAGATTCGTGTGATTGGGGTATTAGCAAGGCGTGAATACTGGTAGGTAAACCAGGTTGTGGTCATAGAGAGTGCACGTGCAACTGTATTATTGAAAAAGAATTAAAATCAAATAAAAAATATTGTAAAATTTATACATCTAATAGAAAGGTTATTTGCTTGGAAACTGACCCAGACAAACGCTGAGGTGCACCCACTTTTTCTACAGTTGTCAAAGAAAACACAGATACCAGTTCACGTGACGTCTTATCTGTTTCTAAACATGGTCGCTGCAAAACCGTCTCTATATATTGGATACATAGATAATTTTGACTCAGATTATTTGAAACCGTGTGCCTATGTCTTAAACAACGATAAATGCAGCATCTACTCCATTATCTACTCCTTTAGTTTGTATTAAATGCACCTCAGCGACTCAAAAATAGATTTACATTTTATGGTAATATTCTTAAACCAGTATAACACCAACACTATGATGGGATTATGCGTGGGAGTGGTTATCACAAATATTATTACTTATTGTTTTTGCTCCACATACATGTACTTATTGTCGTAGTCAATATCAGTAAGTATAGCAAGTTTCATTTGAATATCTTGAATCATTTTTTAACTTTGACCAATGTTAAAGTTTTTGAAGCTGAAAAGGGGCATAAGTCAAATTTTCTCAAAGCTAGAGTTGTTGCCCTTTGCTAAAGATATGCGTATTATCACTGGCAATAATTATAGCAAGTTTCATTTGAATATCTACTATGGTTGTGAAGTTACGAAGAAAAAAAATGGAAAATGGGTACATTGGAATTTAACAAAGGGCCATAATTCTTCCAATAATATTGTAGCTAGAGTAATGTAACTTGCTATAAAATAGTGTTTCGTTGTTGTGACATTATGTTTAAAATTTAAAGTAGATATCGTTAATGGTTTTCAAGTTATCAAGAAAAAAAGCTGGAAAATGATGAAAATTTGAATTTTACAAAGGGCCATTACTCTTCCAATATTGTAGTGAGAATAATGTAACTTGCCATAAAATAGCGTACTATTGTTGTGAGCTTATGTTTAAAGTTTGAAGTCAATACCTTTAATGGTTTTCAAGTTATTAAGAAAAACCTTGAAAAATGTGGACGAAAAGGGTGATTACTATAGGGCACGCAAAAAAAATTTGTGGGGCCATAATAATATTTCTGCATAAGTCCCGATTCTGGCAGCATTAGCAAAACATGTGTAAAAGAAAAAATTCATAGAACAGGTCGTCAAGTCAATATATGGAAACGACTATTCATGCTATTTATAGTATAGAACAAATATTTAAACCCCGACTTACACATAATACACGACTGCGAATTAATTAATACAGGTTATAACTTGTGTCAAACGTTAAACACAGTATGATAATTAGATCTATATAGATCTATACGCGTACATTCAACACGAAGTTATTTAAGTGTGAAAGTACGTAATAACTGAAAATCAATTCATTAAAACAGAAATAACTTTTTGGTAATTATGTCTTCAAAATAATTATGTTTGAACGATATGTTTCTTTACATGTTACCCCTTAATGTATAAAAAAGGAAACAGGGTGCGATATGCATGTTCTATGTAAATTGTGCTCACTGTAATTAATTAACCGTTGTTAAAGGTCATTGTAACACATCTAGACAGTATGTCCACGATTTCACGTAAACCTCATCGCAAAACATGTGTTGCGACTGTCGTATTAAACGAACACAACAGAATAGAACATTTCATTTAGACTTTCGTGCATACAGCTCGTCACCATACATAGAAATATAAATATAGGTAAATAAATGTGAACGGTAATGGAAAAACGAAAGTTGGAAGAACCAATTAATACTAGTACATTAGCAGTTGGTGTAATAGAGTAAAAAGACAATAAGAAAAACAAACAATGACATACTATCTTTACACCTTACCGAGTGTTTAATGAATCCGTATTTGGATAAAGGTGCTAGTCCTGGTTGTGAAGCGTTTTATTATGACCGTTTGATGCCCGCTGGATTAGATAATTCCCACCATCCTGATGCCTGACATTGTTGAAGTAGGGAAATGGATGAGTTCAGTAAGTATGTGTCTCATGTACGGATTGACGTTTATATGCACATTCAGCTATATACATTGCCTTTGGTCATTTACAAAATCATAATGGCAAATACAGATTTACATAAACAAGATACGGTATGGCAAGAACTGATACAATAGCATAATGGTAAATACAGATTTACATAAACAAGATACGGTATGGCAAGAACTGATACAATAGCATAATGGTAAATACAGATTTACATAAACAAGATACGGTATGGCAAGAACTGATACAATAGCATACTAGCAAATGGTAGTAAAACATCGGACAGGGAAGGAAGCACTCAACAGAAACAGCCGAGCACAAAAAACATAGAAACTACACAGACCACAACTACACGGCACAATGCCCAACACACAACTCAATGAGAAAATGAACCGCTAAAGGTCCAAGTTTCAGCTGTCAAAAAGTCGAAAGCACACGTCCGAGGTGTCAAAAATATGAAAGACTTAGTTTCAGCTATAAAAAAAGCTGAATGACCTTATTTCAGTTTTAAAAAGCTGAATGACATAGTTGCAGCTGTAAGTAATGTCAAGTTACCCTTTAGAGCTTAGGCAGTAATACTACTTTGGGGTATCAATGCTCAAAGACATAGCAGGTCTTATGTACTGTGTCTGTCTCTTGTATGGTCGGCTAGCCGCTCGCCGCCGCTTCTCTAAGGCTTTGAATTGTCTGTACATTGCAGAATATCTGTGAAAAATTCAGGAGCAGTTAACAGTGTTGTCTTTGTATTCAAGTCGACATGTTGGTCTAAGATATAAGGTCAATTTATTATTTGCTTTCAATGGATTATGGAGTTTTTTCAGGGAAAATAACAGTGAAATTACTACTTTGTTATTTTCACTGTTTTAAAGCTGGTTTCTGTATCATGCAGAATAAGAAACGTAACGTCAACGGCGCCGGGCTTTAAAATATGCGTTACGTCATCATGACGTCATAATTCTCATGTGCTTTTTTCCTATTACGGCACATTTTAAGAGAAATTGAGGCATATAATAAACAGAAAATGTGTTGATTTGTGGTGAAAGATCAATTTTATTTCACTCGTGATCAGAGAAAATTAAATTTATACTCGTGGCTACGCCACTCGTGAAAATATTGATTTTCTGTGATCATACGGTAAAATAAAACTCGATCTTACACCAAAATCAATAAGTATCCTCTATTTATTTCTAAGAAGTTGTCCGAACGTATAATCGTTCTTATTTGAAGGCAAAATGTCAGGATTTTATAACAGGATTATTTGCATAATCTACAAACAACAAAGATTATTGCAGTAATATGAACTTTTGTCTGAGAACTTGTATATTGAGCTTTACTTAAAACTTTGCAGAAGGTCAGAGGTAATTCTGTTTTAATTACATGTACTTAGTTAGCCTATATAGTTAAGGAATTTGTGATGTGGTGTTAAGAGTGACCTTCTACTTGCTGAACAGAATGAACAGATCAGAAACTTGTTGAAACTATGTCTTCCGGCTGGGGCTTTCAGATTTTGTATTGCTGAAAAGAGGTCATTCAGCTTTTTAATACTGTTATTCGTTAACGTTTTAGGACTTCATACAGCTGAAACTAGGTATTTCAGCCGTTTAACTGTGGAAACTAGGTCATTCAGCCTGGGCATTCAGCTTTTTGATTGTTGAATTAATGCAGTTTTGTGACAGCTGTGACTTGGGCGGATCAATTTGTCGGTTGGTTGTGTGTTGGGCATTGCGCCTTGAGTGTTTTATGTTTTCTATGCTCAGTTGGTTAGTTGAGTGCCGCATTCCCTGTCCGACTTAATATTATATTTTTGTTTTCGCCCAGGTGTACAATAAACAACATGAGATTATAATTAATATTCTAACACTGTCTGTGTTTTGCTCTATGTAAACGTATGGCGCTGTAGCGTTATCTAATAAACGGTATATCACGGTAGAATTTCGGCTGTTTAATTTATCTCCCGTGTATAATTCGCGGTTTTTATCAATGAAATTTACGTCTTGTTTATTTCATGACGTCATGAATTGTGACGTCGCCGTAGAGCGCGATGTTTTGCGTACTTTTCTTTCGTAGCGTTTCTGTTTATTTATTCGATTATATTTATATTCTGGCAACATGGTATTGCATGTATCAATTCATATGCGTACACGTGAAATACGTAATTTGAATTTGGCGTTAGATAAGCATCACTTGGCAACAAATAAAGATAATAGCATAGCTTGAAAATCCAGGGGCGTATGTTACGATTCTTTGAACAGCAGAAGTTGTCTATAGCAACATGATAAATTACCTACCAACTTCGCAAACAAGTATACCGGTGAATAGATCACGGTTTGTCGTTCATATGCATAGTTATTAATCACTCAGGCCTACGGCCTTCGTGATTAATTCCTACGCATATGAACTCTAAACCGTGATCTATTCACCGGTATATCACGCAAAACAGCGATCTATTTCCTAAACATATACGAGAATTGTTCAATATAATATATTCGTAGACTGGGTTTATAATTTTAATTCTGAAAAGCAATAATGATCAAATGAGAACGTTATACTTCGTGTATATTGAAGTACTCTTGTTCATATGTACATGGGGTGATAATAAAGAAATGAGACATTTTAAATATAATTATGACGTGAAAACTAACAGTACCGACTGGAAAACCACGTCATAGTTCGGCAAACTACCCAGTTTTATCACAAACTAGGAAAAAAGCCTAAACAAACATTAAGAATGATGAAACGGGCATCGGGAGAGAAGTCTGCCGAAAAGTATACTTATATATCGGTAGTACAAAACATTTTGTGGTGGAAAATAAACTTACGTATATCAAGCAGAGGCGTTAGATGAGCGATCAATTTTGAACATCACTCGCAAAGAAGGACGTCATACACGGAAGCCGTCTTTAGAACGAGATTGATCGAATACTTATTTAACATATTCTTGATATTGTATTACAATTGAAATGTTTTATACTAACAAACTCTTTATCTTGCTTAAACCTAAATAAAAACATGGTAAATTTATGCAATACTTAAAGAGAAATTAGCGATGTATTGGAGCAATGTGACGTTCGAATAGTTAACTGTTTATGTACATGACGTCATTGACGTCAATTGTGTGCGGCGCGTCACTGTACCCAAGGTTGCAAAACCGCTGATATCTCTTCAAGTAATGAATGGATATGTATGATACTCGGCAGACAGACAGAAGATGTATTTTGTAATATGAATACAACTTTTCTTATTTAAAAAAAGATATTATCAAGTCAGACTGGGAAGGCAGCACTCAGCTTAACCAGCCGAGCACATAAAACATAAAAAACATACAAGGGACAGTCCCCAACTAAATAAGCTATGATCCTCCCATGTTCAAGCTGTCGAAATTCTAAATGAACCAGTTTCAACAATCAAAAAGCCGAATGCCCAAGCTAAATGACCCAGTTCCAACAATTAAATGGCTTAAATACCTAGTTTTAGTTAAATCAGTATTCATTGTCCCTTTACAGCGTTTGTCTCAGATCGTTTGGATCACCCCACGTACAACAATGCTAGCCAGTTGTACGTGATATGGAATCACATCACTGTCAACGTCATGTTGTTTGGTCAAATGTTATGTAGGAATATTATACTACCAGTCAGACTGTCGTCATTCCCCTGTTCTTTAGTATGACTATTCTGAGCTCCAATATAAGACACAAACTACAAATATATCGGTCGGAGAAAGTTTATGGTTGAACAACGGACAAAACCACATGTGATCAGTGCAAATTGTCAATAATATGTTGTGATACTAAAGCAAGTGACGTGACCACTGGTACGTACATATAGCATCACAGTGCTAACAAGACATGCACACATCGTGCCATTTGAGCTTGGTTGTGTTATCAACAGTACACAGATAACTATACGTCTGACGATATATATTGGGTTACAATTTATTTTAACAACTTTCTGTAAGTTACTTATTACATATTACATTACATCGTGCTGAAAAGCATCCAATTAATATCGATCGACTCGGTGCGTACAAATTACATTCATTATTAAAAAGTTATAGTTCCAAATATAGCAAATGGCGTTATCATCGAAATACCAAACCTTCGGTCATTTACAAACCAATCGTATTAATACGGCAAAACATATTTACAAGAAAGGCAATATAAAATGATAACAATTATGACAAGAACAGATACAAAGGCAAATTTATCAAATGACATTACTGATGTGTCCTTGTTTGTATTTTATGGATTTAATAAGAAACATATATTATATATAGAATGATAATGGCTGCTTTATTGTTACAGAAGTCCTGTACAGAGTATATATATATATATATATATATAGTATCAACGTTTTATAGAAAGGATGGTCGCACATAACAATACAATGATAGGTATATATGATAGGACATAACAATTACCAGCGAAATACCAAGTCGTTGGCCATTTACAAAAACAAATTATAAAATACGATAAAGACAATTGTACAAAAAAACGCAATATAGATAACAATTATGACAAGAACACATATAATATAATAATAGGATGTAAACAAAATACGTCTAAGAGACAGTAATGATGTTAACATGATACCAAATGAACCAAATGGATACCTCGAGGGTTAAACATAAATAGAAAGATATTAACAAGTGGGACATAAAAGGCAGCACTCGACAGAAATAGCAGAGCACGGGAGGCACCATAATGCACTCACAAAAAGAAACATCACAGGCCACGAGCATACGCCACAATGACCAACATAAAACATGAAGCGACCTCATCACGACGTAAATGACGTAATCGATGATATCCGGCGTACTTTTCCGTGATTTTAAGAAATTTGGCGATCAAATCATTTCGCTGAATACTACCTTTACATGGTTTCCTCACTAAATAGACTTAAACCCTTTGGATAACATTGAATGTGGACACATGATGGAAAGAGTGTATACTCTTAAACCAGAAATATTCATTCATTTGAAACTTCAATTTGACGTAAAATTCATATCATCAACAGTGTAACATGCAAGGACCCAAATGCAGCTGAATTTGACTCGTGAATTTTCAAAAGGGACGTTTTGAACATCTGGTCTGAAAAAATACCTGCAATTGTAAATGATGTATTTGCAGAATAAATCTTATTATCTTAAGGGGCATGTCCTGGAACTGAAGTGTATCGAATAGCAATCAAATTGGTATCATTTTAATACCTAAGTCAAATAATGAAAACCCTGTAAAAAAGTTACGAAATATCCCGCTAGTTTTTTTTTTAAAAATAACATTTCAAAAATAACTAAACCTGCCGATTTCGGCCTCAGAAAAACGAAAATTAATCGTCTTTTTCACAACTAAACTCTTTCTGGCTGCGCGCGCTCACATCTATCAAAACCGAAAACACTGCGGGAAAGAATGTTTGTTGCTTTGAAAGTCAGCGCGCATGCTCAGTACTAACTATCAGAAGAGTCGGAAATATCATTGACGTCAATGAAAGGCTGACAACCTTTTATTCAAATCGATATACAAAATATCGAAGAGCGCGTAATAGAGTAAATTTTTAAGTCAAATTCTTCTTTGATTTTTCGGTAATAGGTGGTTTTACAAGTGATAAACGCAATTTTTGTTGTATGCAAACCAAGACACTCAAGTTTCTGGGCATACCAGATAAACTTTAACTGATAAAACCATTGGAGATATTGATGCTATTTTATATAAATGAACACTATCGTTCTATCAATGCATTTGCATTTGAGCCGCGATCTGAGAAAAGGGCCCTTAACAACATTGACATGAAATTGAGTAAATGCAGTTTTAAGTTACGTCATCATTTTCTTTGCATTTCTGTACAGGGCAAAAAATGCACACAAATGTTTAATGTTGAATCCCGTCTCATAACTGTTGCCTTGTATCTTATTTAATATGGAGTTCCATATTAACATGTAGGATCTGTATTTTTGGGGTAAAACATAACAAATTATAAACAGAAATGAGGATTTTTGGAATCGGCCGACCACATTGTCATTTATTATCGTATTTATAAAAAATCATTGCAATTGGATTGTAGCAACTTGTAGTATAATGGATCATACGATTTTATAAGCTTTTGTTCAAGATACGATCTTTTGGGGTAAAATCATTCAAAATAGAAACTAAAATAGTGATTTTTGGAATCAGTTCACAGCAATGCTATTATTCATGTTTCTTGATAATAAATCACTTTGATAGGCACATGTTGTCTTTCCGCTTAAGATATTAATAAGTTTGGGTCAAAAGCTTGTGCATCTTGAGCTATTTTTGGGGTAAAACTTTAAAAAATATAAACAAAAGTGCGGATTTTAGGAATCGGCGGAACACAGTGTCATTTATAATCGTATTATATCAAAAATCATTGCAACCTGATTTTACTAACTAATAGTATAATATATCATAAGATTGTGTAAGCTTTTAGTTGTAATGCGATATTTTGGGGTAAAATCTAACAAAATAGAAACTAAAATAGTGCTTTTTGGAATCGGTTTACAGCAATGCTATTATTGATGTTTTTTTATAATAAATCCCTTTGATAGGCACATGTTGTCCTATCGCTTAAGATATTAATAATCTGATGTCAAAATGTTGTGCATCTTGATATATTTTTGAGGTAAAACATAAAATATAAACAAAAGTGAGGATTTTGGAATCGGCGGACCACAATGTCATTAAGCAGAGTATTCGTTAATAATTTACTGCGATATGTTAGTAGTAACCTTTTGCTTAATATATAAAAACATTAACTTAAGGCTGCTCGGAACAACTTTACCAGGCGCTATGGACAGTTTAGCCGCCCGATACCCTATCTATACAGTACAGCAATTCAAGGCCCGGTGTAGTACTCAAGCCTAACTTTAAAGCCATTTCTTGTACCATGGGTAGTACATAATACTACAAAGTAGATCCATTCCAGTCTATGTGATACCTAACACTACCTGATTTAAGCTTTCCCGTCTTTAATTGCACCAAAAATCAAACATTTTCAGCATTTCTAAAATATTTATGACTTTTGCTATGACAACAGCAATAAGATAATATCCAATTTAAAAATCCAACTATGCATAGCATGTATTTGTTATTCTTTCAATATGACTTCATGTACTTAAAACACTAGCAGTAAATACACATTAGTGTCACGACATATTTGAGTACTAGTAATTCAAAAGAATTGGTTGCCATGGTATTGAAACGGAAGAAGCAAAACCATTCAAAATAAATAAAAAAATCTAGTCATAGACTTTATTAATATAATGGCCATATAATTATGGCATTGGTAATATTTTTATGATAGTTAGTAGTAAACAAGATAATTTGGTATATTTTATTCCTTGAAGGAATGGTTGCTATGGCAACCAAAATAAAATAAAAGCGTAAAATATTTACACAGATTTGTAACGCCTCACAAATAAGTACCATTATTCAAATGATAAGTTGATTCATAGCAGGTGAACGTTTGTGGGATAATGCCACTAACACACAAACAGTACAAAAATATGTCAATGTTGAGATGTGCGTTTTTGCACAAAAACATACATGTCATTGGTTCCATTGTTTTCTTTACGTTGGATTTAATAAGATGTATTTTTTCAATAATTCTCATGATTTGAATCAGGCTTATATACCGAAACGTTATTAAAAGAGTGGAACTGTATTTGTATTTAATATTGGAAAAAATAAATTAAACAAGATTGTTTCTTAATTCTTGAGCAACAACATGCCTCTACTGGAAGTGGGCGTGAAATTCAGTCTACTAAATCATTATTCTGTATCCGGTCTTTCAAAAAAATAGGCCATAGCCAATGCAAAACTATAACAACAACAATAACGTGTTTTCGCATGTTATTGTTAATGGGGATTTTCACGACAGTTGAGCGGCCGGGGATAAATCCCCTATAACCTGGCACTTTGAATCAGATAACAAACATCACCAAATATAAATAAAACATGTTAAATGAAAAACAAACTTACAAATACATGTACAAAAAAAACTTTATCTCAAGAATTCACATAAAAAACGAAACAGAATGGATTCATGTCAAATAAACCACACCGAGGAAAACACAAAAAGAGGAGACCTCTTATACATGCATAACTAAGTCACAGTTTGGAACTTGTGCCTCGACTAATTTCCCATTTTTTATTATTACTGACAATAAAAAAGTTTAAACTAAGCACAAAAAACACCTTAACTGTGTAAAAGGAGCGTGTCGTACACAGATTACAGGTATTTAATGTTTCGAGATAGGTTAGCGGAATATTTCCAGTTTTTTATCACCAAACAGACTGAGCTATTTCCAATTATCACAAAATCACGGTAAACCTACGGATGTAACAACAAGAGCAGCATGCTTCTATGTATGGAATCGATAAGTGCTCTAAAGTGAAGGTGAGACAAGAGAAGGTCTGGAGACACTATATCGGTCATTCTGTACTCTATAAAGCTCGATGTTTGTTCATTCTAATGGCAGACGAGAAGGAACACTTTGGCATGGCGTGTTTAGACCGACTGGAAATACCTTGAAAGTTGTTATACCCCCGGGTAGCAACAAATGTGTGGACTGAGATATAGTTGCCATAATGAAACGGTTGGTGTTCGTTTCAAATGTATATATTTTTGCAATATTTATATTTAGTGTTTTTATGTAATATTTTTTGAATATTTATATCAATAGATTATAAATGAACTATACATTCAATAATAGTCGTGATGGGTATGATTTTGATTTTGATGAACTTTGACCGGTAATATTGTGGAGTCGTGATCGCATTTATGGATTAAAACACTGAATGGAAAACCGTTTGTTGCTTATTTTGAAGTTAGGCTAATCAGTGGACTTTAATTTCGCGATCGGGTTATCCATAAAATCGACGAAATTTATTCCCCACGATAATTTATGATTTCGCAGTTTTAAAAATGTTTAATTTGTGATTACATGAAATATGACGTCACTAATTAATTATTTGAAATAATATGGCGGTTTTAGTACTTGCCAAATATTTAGAAAGAGTGATACTATTTGAAAGTTGGGACATAATAGTGGTTTCAGTTGTTTATTTATAGTCATACTACGGATCTTCGTATACATCTAACTCTCTTCCAAAGTGGTATTTTCAAATTATAGCTTTTTAATTCGAAAGAATTAGGTTTTACGAATAGAAATTTTGTTTAAACGAGATAAAATAAAAACATATTACTTTGACAAAGATAATGTCACTGTTCAGTGTTTCCGTATCATACAAACAATACCGTATATCGGGTAATTTTCGCGTGTACCTAATTTTCGCTTTATTCGCGTCCAAACCAATTCGCTAAAATTGAAATCAGCGAAAAATGCATACCAGAATTTCGCGATTGTCCGAATATGAATGTTTCTACTTTCGTTTTCGTCTAACGGCGTCATAATATTAACGCGTGATGAAAATCGATAGTTTACACTAATTACTAGTACTATACGATAACATAATCCGTATAAATCATACATAAGCTTTTAGTAAAACTAATTTAACTAAACCACCTATAAAGTGCAAAGTTTAAACAATTATGTTGTTTAAGATGCTATTTCACCAACAAGCGTATTATCACGTATTCATCAGTTTTGAATGTAAACAAACAGGGGCCAATTTAACAAAAGAATTTTCCCGTCTATTGTATGAAACAATTGAAATTAACGACGAGGTGTGAACTACATATCTCTGTATTTTACCTGTGAAAATATCTTTTATACACATGACAACGAAAATCGTGTTTTGTCAGTGTTCTACTCCAAATTAAATTCATGCAAAGTCTCGTGTTTAAATAGGTCTGCAAGTATATCTTTTATTCGTATGACAACAAGATAGTTTATTTACTCAGTTCAAAATATAATATGCGCAGTACATACTGGTTTTTAATAACATCTGATCCCGCTGTTGACAACAAAATACGCACACTGGTACCAACCGGTACACACTGGATTTTAGTTGCGCTAAAACAATCATGTTGGATTAATCTCCCCTTACAAGATGGAAAACGCGAAAAAAACAAACAGAGGTTAGAAATCGCTAAAATTAGCTTCGCTAAAATTTGATTTTGCCGAAAATCGCAAAATTTGCAGTACGCGAAAATTACCCGATATACGGTAGGAGATACGAGGGTTGTTCAAATTGGATACAAGTGGGGCTATATTTTCCTTGTACCAATGATTTTTATAAAATACCGATCGGTATAGTATAGATTATTTGTATAAGCTACAAATTGATACCTCACATTTTAAAATCCGTTCAGTGTACATTTAACAATGGGTCGATTAACACTGTCTACTCGTGTATTGTAATGCTAAAATAACAGGGAAAATGTCATTTTTCTCTGACCAAATACGGTCCTACTCAAGAATCGTCGTATTTCAATGCCGGGTATGGTAAATTAAGTATTTGGTAAAATGTGATAATGCAATATCGTATTCATCAACTATTTGATCGTTAAAGAAATTCATTGCAAAAATCAAATAATTTAACAGATTTACTGTTAGGCGAATAGCTTATTGTATTGGCGTAGCATTAGGAGCTTTTCATACAATTATCCAGCTTATTAAATAAATAGAAAGATAAATACAGTTTGGATATCCCTGTCAGCTTTGAGACACCAAAACATATGCCCTTGTACCCTGCCCTAAAAAGTAATTGAAAGTATTTTCTAAGTTTCCTAACCATCAAATAAATTTATTCTTTCACTCAATGTAAAGTGACAAATTGCCGACCCAAAACATGACAAATTTGTGTGCATGGGAACCTCTAAAAATCCACCAATCAATACAAATAGCTTATAGCTTCAAGAAAATGAAAACAAATCAGGGGGTTGCGTATCGTACGAGGGGTGTTCAAATTGGAATGCAACTAAGCCATTTACAAATTATCCTTGATATATTCTAATGAAACAAGCATTTGCTGTCATTGCAGTAATCATCTCCGATATATATGCAAATTTTCATTCACTTATTCCATATTTCCATTTTTAAAATGCGATTTTATTATCATTCCTAGGTACACTGTGCATATTACTTGACGTGAGCCAAACCGAGATCGTAACGTACCTAATAATTTTCTGACAATGCAGTTTAAGCGTCGTTTGAAACAAATAAGATCACAAGGAACAATGCTTGACAAATAAGTATTGTCCGAATGCTCAAGAACCTTCATGCTTTTCAGAAAGTCACGATAATGGCTGCTGCATGTGGATGCCCTTTCCATGCTATCCTTCAAACATGTGGCTTAGCAGCGATTGTCGGAGTATTTCTTCAATTTCTGAAAGATTTACCTTTGCTTAGCTTGGAATTTACCCATAGTCCATTTTATACAAATTGAACGGTAGAAACTTGGTTTATATAGAAAAAGGTGTACATTTCTAATGGTGCCAATGGTGCGTTTGGCAATGCATACTTTTGTTCTGTCTTTTCTGGCCCATATTTGTTTATGGATCTGTCGCATTGGTGACTAAACGAATCCGCGTCTGGTTTAAGGTCATTACATTTTCATACGGTCGACTTTTTTATCTAGAAACTGGTTTCAACTATTTTTTGGAAAGTTTTCAAGTGCATGTCTGCTGGCGTCTCAAAACAGATAGGGATATCCAAACTATACTTATGGTCCTATTTTTGTAATATGCTTGATGATTGTATAAATAGCTCCTCATGATGTGCCAACACCTTGAGCCACTTGCTTAATTGTAATTACTCCACCAGTATCCAAATATTTTATTTTCGCAACCCTTTTCTAGTATTTGGATGACGTGCATGAGGTTCATTTCCAAATAAAATTACACCACTTTTAAATTCTTAACCTATCAAGTAGTTAGTGAATAGGACATTACATGTCATAGTTTCACAATGCAAGTTAATTTAAATATTGTATGAGCTCTCGCATTAACAAAAACAGCGATTCTTAATGGGACCGAATTTGGTCAGAAAAAATGACAATTTCCCAATCATTTATGCATTAGTATACACGAGTAGACAGTGTGAATTGACCTATTGTTACAGCTACACTGAACATATTTTAAATTTTGAGGTATCAATTTATAGCTACTGCAATGATCTTTGATATATAGTTCACTATTTTTAAAAATTCATTGATACAAAAAAGATATAATAGTATCACTTGCATTCCAATTTGAACAACCCTCGTATAAGACAATTTTGGCTCGTCAAAGACGGTGAACATACGCGCGGATTGATTCCAAGTCCGTTAACACCTGCCCTGCTTTCACTTTCATATTTAAGCAAGAATTTCAAAAGTGCCTAAATGAAGCAGTTTCACTACATCACATACATGTGTACCAAGCATTTAACCCAAATTTCATGATTCTAATGCAGATGTGTCAAGACATCATATCCAGCCACATGGAAGTTTTTTAAAGGACTACCTAAGTCTATCTGATTTTGGTCCGCATAGGCATTTGGTGGTTAGTTACCTCTAAGCAAAACAAGTAATGGCATCATTGAGACGTGTGTTCATTTTGAAACACATGCGCATCATAGGCGCATGAAAAAATGTATGCCATTTTCTTTACAAATTAAGTTTCTAACATTGATGTATAAAATGAACAATGGATAAATGCCAAGTTTAATAAAGTTAAACTCCTTTCAAATGAATGTCATGATGTTGCTGAGCAATGTGCTGTTACACGAAGCGGCCATTAAACGCCGGTTTCTGAGAAGCGAAACGGTTCTTGAGCTTGTTAACTCTCTTAATTTGCCATACATTGTCCCTTGTGACATTTATCGGTTTCATAGACTCTAAAAATATCTTATCCGAAAATGTCAAGAACATTTAAATCTCGGTTTTACTCTTGTCCAGTATATGCACAGTACATCTAGGAATGATAATAAAATCATTTTTATACATGGACTTCGCATTTCGGTTGAAGGTGAAATCTTTAAGGGGATAAATGATTTTTCCACTAAAATTCAAGGGTAAATTTATTTGAGCTTAGTTGCATTCCAATTTGAACACTCCTCGTAGCGATTAATTGTTCAGGCTAATCTTGACAATGATCTTTTTAATTAAAAAATATTCAGTCGAAAAACTTTTCTGCTATCAAAAAAAAAGTGGAGAATCATTTGACCACTCATGTTTAAAATTCTCAACCCTTGGATTACAATTATTATTATTACACCCTTATCTCGTGTGCTGCAATATTTGATCAACGCCCATATCAGCATTATTTAATTAATCAGCATCTTGAATCAAAGGCAGTTACGTTAAACGGCCTACATGCAATTGGATTTTGCGTATACATCCGAATTCTCATCGTATTTGCCTGTTGGCAGGGATTATCACGGCGGCGTTAACGCTGACAATGACAAAATTTATTTCGCAATACAAGGCCTCCGGCCAAAAATACAAATAGCATGATAACTCACATATATAGTGTCAAAATTAATAAATAATGAACATAATAACGTACAAATGCATGGATTGGAGAAATACGGGATGTTGTAAATAACAATGTGTTTATGATTGAAATGATGATTATAAATGATTATAAATGATAACTTATTACGTACAGTATGCAGTTATAAGTGTTCATGTAAGCAATTATCTTAGGAATGTCTTATTTGAATAGGTCACTAAAATCATTTGTATTGCATCGCAGATAAGTCCGTTTTCAATATATTTCGCTAAAGCAAAAGCACTAGCCATAGCGACTTCCTATCAGAGTTAGCTCCAAACAGATAGGTAGGAGGACGTACATCCATGCACATGTTTTGGCTTTTTATACATTTATCGTGATTTTTAAGCGAGGATATCAATAATTAACCTCGTCATATATTAGTCCGTACCCTTGAAACCAGAAAGGACTTACAGTTTCCCGCCAATGAAACTTAAAACATGGACATATGGTTATGGAGAGTATTACTCCATTAGCTCGACTATTCGGCAAAATAAGGAGAGCTATCCTACTCACGACGGCGCCGGTGTCACATCTTTGGTATGTTTTGCTTGATAATGTAGTAGAAAACAGACCTGTTCTGGCTTACAGCCAAATTCTATGAAAAAGGTTTGGAATTTGCTTACGAAAGTGCAGGCCTTTCATCGACAGTCGCCCACAATACTTTTAGTACACGCACGGGTGTTAAAACGATAGACTCTTCCACGCGTTGTACTACGAATTAATTACTCTGCTCAGTGGAACAGACTATTAAAACGTTCATACTAAATTTTATATGAGCTATGTACGCAGAGTACAATATAGCTATATTTAAAGCCAGAAAGATTAGAACAGTTGTAGAAGCGTCTGACATTTAACCAGAAAACTTTACACTTTACTGACGTCAGAAACTTCAGCTTTAGGAATGTAAACATTAACACCCTGTATATATGGGATTGGTGTGTCAATACATGTTAGATACAGTTGTAGGGTTTGAAATCTAATATAACTATCATGTATTTTCAACACAATATATGTGAATATTCATTAACTGATGTATATTTAATTAGGCATGCATCGAGTTACAATAAAAACACGACGTGTAAACGAAGAAAATCAAATGACAAGGTGATTCATGATTGTAATTATTTTTTTATGTGAAACTTAACGGCCATTATACACCGATAGTGACATAAAATTAATATTATCCTTGGAAGAATGACGCAATGATGATATTGGTAGACATGCAATGTACAATAATTTTACAAAATTAATATATATTTATAGTTACAGAAGTTACATCGAAAGACATTTAGCAACATAAATATAAATATACGAATCGGAAATTAAATTAGTACAAAAAGTAAACTCCCTCAAATCGGACTCCCTGAAAACCGGAATCCCCATAAAATCGGAGGATTTCTTAGGTCCCATATTTTCTATTTATTATATTAAGTCAACTCCCAGAATTCCGGATGGCATTTTGGGTCCGCTGACAAAATATTAAACTATAATTACTTCCAGAAAACTGGACGCATACGTTACAATGTTCACATTGTGAACTCTTAGCTAAAATATGGGGTCATGATAAAAGGTGTTAATACGAGTCTTGTTCTCTATTGTTATTTTACTGTGTGGTGTGTAATTAGCACAGGCATGAGAAATATTTTACATGTATATGTATACAGAACAACAGTAAAAATAAGATGATGTTAAATAATTGGCTAATTACAAATGAGAAAGAATTTTCTTTTGATATTTTGGTGGGTCTTGTAACAAAGGTTCAGTTGAATTCTAAAAGGTGTTTGGCAGATCAACTTGTTTTAATTACAAAAACACTATACTAGATCTTATTTGATCGATATGTCACCAATCAGCTAACATTCGGCTTTCGGTGTCTGTAAGCTTATACTATCTATATCATTTGACAATTTGAAAAGAACAATGAAACAATGAGTAATTCAAGTACTCATTAATGTTAATATTGTGATAAAATCATTCTTAAACTAAATTTACATTTTCACAGTTATAAACAACAATTGCAATTTTGAAACAGTGTCACACATCATATCCCTAGTATGAATACTTAATAATTTACAAAAGTGTACATTATACACATCTCCTAGAAAATCGGACCTCTCCAAAAACCGGACTTTCGGTCCGGTCCGAACATAGTCCGGTCTTGAGGGGAATCAACATCCTATGTTTGCCAAAAACACATTGGTGCAAGCTTGAATTTTTAGAACATTACAGTTGGATTTTAATCAACACGAATTGGACGAAGTGTTTTGTCTGTGAAGTTTATTTGTAAAAATATAGCTGCATTGTATTTAAATGACCCAGGTAGTGTTGGTTTTAATTTTATAATGTTTCCTGTTGTTTCAGCCACTCGTGTCGAATTTATATTTTTGTATGATTCAAGGTAACTTTTTTAGGTTATCGTACATCAACCTTTCTACTTATTTACACCAAATGCCCTCAGAGAGTTAAGCACCCTATTTTTTCAAAAGGCCGACTGAAAAAGTTCTGACTTTTTTTACAAAATCACTCAAAATTGCTTAATTTCGTAACAAATAGATTCATAGACATTATTAGGAAACCATTTTTTTCTCACTTTTTTATACTTTTTTCAAGTATCCCATCTAATGAAACCATATTTTCCACTCTTTGTGCTATATTTTCCAAAATAGAAGTGTGGCTGAAACCATAGGAAAGGATGAAACCATAGAAAAGAAGGACATATACAAGTATACGGTTTATTACATAAATAGATGAAAGATTTTTTAAATGAGGACAATTAACTAATGTTTGTCTTCATTAAGATAACGTTAGCTGACCACCTGAGATTGATTCAGAGACACCACTTCAACTAGTTGCTTTAAAATATGTTTGCATTGTCCAAATTCTTATATGGTAAGAAAGTGTGGGGATAAAAAATACAGTCCAATAGCTTGAACGTATTGCTTTCAATGAGCGGATTTCACTATTATTGGTAAACGAATAACTGCACTGTAAATACTTTTAGGAGTTAGTAGTTGTTATAATTGTTTATTTGACAGCACGCCTGCCTGTTTGTCACATACATATGTAAATATTCATTGACCCACCCACACTCATCATGAATGCTCGTAAACAGCATTAATAAGCGAGATTAGTCAAAGTCGATACGACATTGTTGCCAATGACACACCTACGCTAATACACTTTCGTATTGTGCAAACTTACACAAAAGGAAGGTTAAGCAAACTTACCGAGTTATTTCATCTGTCCACACAAGCACAACTTTGTGAATAGAAAACTACGTAGAGATCGCTCGTCTGGTAGCCAGATGGCCATCACATCAACTACCTCGTTTGGGCGATCCCAGCATTCCTCAGGCCTCCTAGAAGCCAATCGACGATCAGTATTCTTCCCTGGCGATTCACTTGGTTGGTTTCGGACCAACATCGTCCTCCGTAGCCAATCATATCTTCGTCTTAGAGCGGTCGGTACGGTTAGGCAATGCACCATTAACCGCGGGCCAATTCTTAGTGATTTGCGGTCCTGTATAATCGCCGATTTTCCGTCCTCATCCGTCGATCTATCAAATATACTGTTATAACGATTTAAAACATTCTTACGATACAATAACGAAACGACACGAGGTTTAAAGAGCAGCTGGTAAATAATTTTGTACAATTGATACTTTTATTTTCTATCATGTTCATAAACAGTAAACCAAGCAAATCATTATATCGTAATTGGAACTACAGTACTTGACTTTTGATTCATTTAAAGTGGGTAATACGAGTTCGTTAATCAAGTAAACAAAAACACCAATCCGTTTAGACCAGCATTATCGTAATGTAAGATAAACTAAAAATGTTTTGAAATAAAAGAAATTAGTTTTATATAAAACCGAATAGCAGGTGCTCTTTTTGAAAATATGAATTAATAATCTTCCCAGTGACCCAACTACACTAAACCTAATGAAAGCATCAATTCGTTTAGATCAACATTATTCTAATGCTGGAGAAATTTAAAAATGTTCTGAAATAAAAGAATTAGTCATATATAACCAGATATCAGGTGCTCTTTTTGAAAATATAAATTAATAATCTTCCCTATGACCCAACTACCCACTATTACACAATTGTGTAAGTATTAAATGAAACAATCTCGGTATGTTTGAGTATAACCACAAATAGTTTACATTCGAAAACTCGTGTGTTTGAAAGTTTTATATTATTTTTGATATCATAATTATACTGTCATGTATATCTTATAATACAAAAGGAATTATATATTCAACGTGACATCCATGTTCGCCAATGCTTATAGTATGTGTCTTAAAAATGTTGGCATTTTCTTTTGGTACACTTTGCAAAAACCATTTGACAAGCACGTGTGCCTTGCATCTTGATTAAAAATTACCATGACCACAATAATGTGTTTGCATTTTTTGATGGTTATAACTAGAAACTCGAAAGAATGCTCCCAAAAAATATGTTTTTTGAAAGCTACGTCTTGGAAATAACACATTTGTTTATGGCATCGTTTATAATTATGCCCCCATCTTTGATGAGGGGGTATATTGCTTTGAACATGTCTGTCGGTCTGTCCTGAGGTCGGTCTGTCTGTATGTCGTATAAAATGGTTTCCGTTCACTAACTGGAGAACGCTTTGACCTAGGATCTTAAAACTTTACATGGAGGTTGGTCAGCAACAGTGAATGACCCCAATTGATTTCAGGGTCGGTAGGTTAAAGGTCAATGTCACTGTGACCTTTACCATTTCTGACTATTTAAATGGTTTCCGTTCAATAACTCAAGAACGCTTTGACATAGGATCTTCAAAGTGTACATGGTGGTTGGTGAGCAACAGAAGATGACCCTTATTGATTTTGAGGTCAGTAGGTCAAAGGTCAAGGTCACTGCGACCTTCACCATTTCTGACTATTTGGTTGCCATGGGGGGCATATGTGTTTTACAAACATCTCTTGTTATAAGACTGTATTTTATAAGCCTTTTAATGATATATATGATTCATCTCGTGTACATGAAGAAAAAGACGGGATAGTTTGATACTGTGACTGATAAAAATCACCCTTTATTTGTACTGTTCATAAAAACTCACTATAATAAAAAATATAAATTAATAATTCTTGACGGTCTGGAAAAAAATATAACTACATTTTGTATAAATAAAATATACATTAACATATGAAGAAAATTATATACACTATAGTTTCTTACAATTCGTTTCGGCAAGTCATTAAGAAGGTGAATCATTTTTTGCAATTGTCAAAATACTCAGATATTGTTTCTGTGCTGAGTATATATATAACATTTCATATATCATTAATATTTTCTACCCTCATTGTACATTCATGCATTTCGTTTCGATAATTTTTTATAATGGTACATTCATCTATATATGTGATATTATTTTACGCAATCATTACATTTATATCAATCATGACTATAAATATATGCATTTAATTTAGTGGCTTTCAATTGTTATTCGCATTGGTATTATTATGTAAACTCATTGATCACACGTTATCATGCTACATTACTGACAAGGGAAAAAATAGTATAATAATTATTATTTTATTATATAACGTCCGCAGCTTGTATATATATTTGGCATAACATTGAAATAACTTTATTATAGGAGAGATCACCCTATTCATATGCAAAATGCCAACGAGCAATCTATTAGATAAATGAACAATAAAAACCTGCTATTCACCAATAGCTAGCTGTACGAATCCCTTTGTATACAAACATGATCTCTCCTATAACAAACAAAACGTGTCTAATTAAGCTTTTTGTGCGATGTTACAAAGGGTATATGTGTCGTCATCAACAACTAACGCATTGACGAAATCTATAGTTGCTATGGTGAAATGGTATTATTTTAAATGCCAAATGTAAGTTCATATAAGGCAGGTTCATTTACGTACTAGTTTTGTTATAAATTGTCGTATGGCTTTTCAAAATAAAGTGACACAAAGCATATTAAAGAGTTTCTATAATATCAGGACCCAACGTGTGTGCGTAACATCAATTTAAGCCTGCTTAAGCACCTGGAAATCATGAGGTTTTATTTCTGCTTTCTGTGCTTGGTTGTTACAGTTGACAACTGCCTTCCCTGTGCGATTGTTCATCATAATGTTTGAAAGGTGGGTGTAGTGTGATAACATAATTCTTAAATGTATTTTGTAGATCACTTTTATGTCTGTGGTGGTATTCACAAAGCATCTTAAGGGAAAACTTAAATAATTTGACTTAAGTTAAAAAATTGAGCTGGCCTTTTTTCTCAAGAAATGAAGAATAACCCGTATTTTCTTTGTGGCTATTGTAGCTCTTAACATAATGCTTCTAAACTATTGAAAAAATTGATAATCTTGAGTTTCCTGTTGCTGATACACTTAAGGAAATTTTAAGACTTTAAGAAAAGATGCTTTGTGAATACCACCCCTGGTTTGTTCTTTTGAAGTAGATATTCAAATCTCTAATTTGGACATTGAATAACTTGTGGCAGTTTTTTGAACATTTTCAAAAAGAACATGTAGCAGCAATGCAATTATTATTTATTCTTTTGTTCATTTTTTTATCTTTGATTTGTTCTATTTTCAGACGGCTTCCCGAAGATTCTATAGTCAATGAAATTATACTCATAACGACAGCGATGTTCGTATTCTGTCTCAATTCTGTGGCCACGCAATCTTGCACAGCTCGTCCAAAATTGGTCTTCATACAGATTGAGAACTGTCGGGCCGTAAGGAAAATGATACGAGCATGCGAGGGAACGTGTAATTCGTACACACGTCCGTCTGTTAGAAATCTTGGAGAATTGGAGCACACCTGCTACTGTTGTCACGTGACTCACTATCGTCGTAGAAGGCTGAATATAAGATGTGAACGCGAAGGTGAAGACCATACAGTAACAATCAGAACCAGTCTTAAAATACCAATGGCGTGTCAATGTAGGCCTTGTTTTAATAGTATAACTAGCGTTGTACCGGCCGAAAATAATATCTGGAATCGAGGGAAAAGATATGTGAACGATGCTGCACCATAGCATTTGTTTTATTTCGAGGACAATGGAACATGTTTCGCTTAATGTGTTCATTGAATATTTAGACCTATTTGGTGATTATTTTTCGGAATGACATCGAGCTATGCTTTTGTAAGCT
Organism: Spisula solida; assembly: GCA_947247005.1. NCBI lineage: Eukaryota > Metazoa > Mollusca > Bivalvia > Venerida > Mactridae > Spisula > Spisula solida. The sequence goes on along the minus strand of OX365949.1, from coordinate 3,983,611 downwards.
GTTTGGTGATGAATAGACACAGACATCATAATATATACTTTGTATATAGATTCTAAGATATTTTCACGGAAAAAAGCATTATTAGAATCTGTTAACAATTGTGCTTCAAAACCATTAATGTCACACGCCTGCGTTTCAACGAATCATTACATCGACACATGAGGAAATCACAACAGAGCTTCGAACTACATTATAAATAAATTATTATTATATACGTTTGTGTCTGTTTAACGAATTGAGCATTGATGAATTGGTGGCAGAAATGACGTCAGAATGTAGTAACGGTACCATTCGGAATACCTTGATCATTCATAGTTATGATTGCATAGACTAGTACCTCGGTCACAATAGGATTCGCCAGAATATTGTACGAGATGTTCCGATTGGCTAGTGATGAAAATGACGTCAGCATGTTCGAAACAGTGCTTGTAGGTTGTGACAATGGCGTCAGTATGTTCTTAACGGTTCCTGCTAGTGGTGAAAATGAAGTCAGCATGACAGTCTTAACGGGAGATGTCGTTGGCAGAAGTGGCGTCCGCAAAAAACTAGAATATTTACTGTATCTTTATTCCCGTTTAGTTTCGAGATCTGTTTTTGTAATATTCTTATTATCATATCGAATTTAATAGGAATCTTAAAATCACATCTAGATCTATTGAGATCGGTATTTAAAGTTTAAACGTCGTTGTATCTTCTTTATAATTCGTTTACTTGCGTTCTTTCATGGCTATACTGTACGCTGGTTTCTCGCATGCGTATCAACTGGGGAATCTTGAATTAATTATCATGCTCCCCGAAGGATGAGCATATAGTCACTTTGTCCGTCCTTCCGTCCGTCTGTCCGTCCGTCACACTTTTGTCCGGGCCATAACTTGAACAATAGTAGATATATCATTTTGAAACTAAATAGGTGAATAGACCTTATTGAGGGAAAGTGCAGTACCTAAACGCATAACTCTTTATTGTATGTTTTTGGAGTTATGGCTCTTTGTACTTTTTATACAACATCTTGCCCAGGCCATAACTCCCACATTATGGGAGGTATCAATTTGAAACTTCATAGGTGAATATATCTCATTGAGGAGATGTGCAGTGCTATAAAAACATAACCCTACCTTACTTAGTTTTTTAATTATCTCCCTTTTACATACAAATTAATGCTTGGACGGCCCCTAACAGGAACGGTATTGATGGCATTTGATTGAAACTTCAAATAATGATGGAGACTTTTAAGAGGAAGTGCATTGTCAAAGAACCATAACTCTACATTATTTTCTTTTTTACCTGTATCTTTTCATCTGAAATATGTTATTTCCCATATTGGGACAAGCACTTGCTTTGGGGAGCATAATTCGGTTTAACCGATTCCTTGTTTTTTGTTTGTTCTGATATAGAACAGTACGTGATAAGCTGATACCACGATTTCCCGTCTGGTGCATATTTCTGAAGGTTTGTACACTTGACATTGGTCTAAAAGTATCACCCGAATAATCCTGGGGTTTATTGGAGAGCTGATCCGCTTCCCTATTCTTGCTTCCGGGCAAGTATTTGACGATGATCGGTTGTCAATACTTCACCTGTGGTAACAGCTGCTTCTGCTAATGTTTAGTACATAAAGGTATTCGTATTATTATCAGTTAAAGCTTATTGATCAAGCATAGAATATTTATAAACCATTATGGACATACAATGTACTTAATTACAAATAATTAGGTATAATAAACCAAGGATGACCTGATAATGAGCAAGGTGAATTGTAATATATGTTAATCGTATCTGTTATTCATGTCACGTTGAAAGAAAAAGCACCTACCAGATTTTCCACTACATAAACGGCTTTACCGTATACAAAAATAACCTGAATTTTTACCTAAACTTGATTGTCTTTGCTCTATCGCAAGCAATTGACAACAACATCATCGAAATAACATAAAACAATCGATAAATCGGATGTATGTGTAATGTCTGGAATTAGTGTTTCTAATTGATTTAAATAACGTACTGGTATCAAGTTCTGTTTATCGCCGGAAAGAGCATTTATAAATGGAGCTTCGTTCTTATGTACATACTTAAAAAATAGCATTTGTAATAGAAAAATATATAACGTTTCATAAGGAAAGCCAAAGATCATACCCGTATTCTTTGGGAAAGCTTCGCCAAAACCGGTATCACACGTTGCGTCAAGAGCAAGACAAGGAAATGCTAAAACATGTAGTTTCGCCAATTTGTATCTAAAATCGTCAAAATTTCGTTAATTTGTATTACATGACGTATGCATTGACAAAATGGCCGAGCATATTACCTTGCGCATGGCAACATTTGAAGTGACAGTTAAACAATTGACCGGTTAAAAATTGAACAATTAAAGATCTTGCAATAGTTCACTTCAACGTAACTTCTTATTTGAAAACTACTGGACTTAAAACTATATCAAATTCTTTTATTAAGTATGTTACAGGCTGGCGTACCCAATCCTTTGAATTTACGATTAACGATAACTATTTTTTTAATTACCAGATATATAGGAATGAATTAAAATCAAAAGCATGTTTCGTGTAAGCTTTTTACAACGCTTAATTTAGATTCAAGGGATGCATGCAGATTGCAGGCTAAATTGTATAAAAATAATTGCGATCCGCAGTACAAGTACGTTAACTTGATTAATCATACACTGTTCAATTGGCGGAAGTAATTCTTTCCAATTTTACAATTTTTAGAAAAAATGATACACTTCCGTTTCTCGTTTTTTTTGTTTTGGTAATTTTCAATATTTTTATTGTTTTGAAGAAAATTTACAGGAAGTCGTTTTCTAGGTGTACGGATGATAAGATTTACAAATTTACTTAATGCATTTCTAAATCTTTTTTTTTTGTAATTATTTATTTCGTTGCTGATATAACACATGGTAAACATAAACACGAACGAGGCATAACGTGTATACATATGGATACAAAGCACAACTTACACAAAGAATAAATAAGATCTTATAGTGTGCCCAGGATAACTTGAAAGGCGGGAAATTTGTTATATTCCGCAAAGGTGGATTAATCAGACGTGTACAGTTTATCAGTGATGTTTTGTGTACAATACTGAACTTATCTGTTTACTCTAGTAATTTGTAAAACCAATTTTGCAACAGATGACCAAACCGAGTCATGTTTGTTAGTATCACATAATCCTGGGTGCAGTATAGTTTGTGCTTCACTTCTGTTTCAAATTTAAAAGGCAAGGGTTAGGTATGGTGTTGTGTTTTCTATTGCTGTTAAAATAGGAAACACAAAAAGCATGTTTGCATTTAATCTTTACACGATCTTATTGTAGTACAGTTTTGTGATGTTGGTGGTGAGGAGATTAATTTATAAAGGGTCTCCCTCCAGTGCTGCCATGTAACAGTTCCATTGCTTATTGAAGTTGTGTGTAGAAAAGGACTTTTTGGCTATGTATTGTTCTACTCTTAAATGAGATAGTAAATATTTTTTGCAATTTGTCAGGTTAGGTATGCACGATTTCATTTTACATGTATTGATATATTTTTTTGCTATTAATAATACAGTATTTAATACGACATTTGTAGCTGTCTGGATATTTGGGCAACCAAGGAGAATGTCGCACTGTGTCCAATTTATTCTTATTTCTGGGTTAGTATTGTTTGTCAATTGTTTCAATGATTGCCAAAATTGGGACACAAAATGACATTCATAAAATAAGTGGTATAAAGTTTCTTCTTCTTGATTACAAAAAGTGCAAATATAATTATTACAGAGATTCATTTAAAATAACAATGAGTTAGTGCCTAAAATCCTGTGGATAATTCTGTATTTGAACCATTGTAGGTTAGAATTATTAGTAATTTTGAAAGGGGAGTTAAAAATGTATTGCCATCCAAATTGTTCTGTTAGATTTAACTCTGTTTCCCATTTTGATTTTGATGTAACAGTCTCATTTTTGCTGATTAAGGAGTCATATATATTTCTACAACCCTTCTTGGAGCTTGTAATAAGTTTAATGTGTAAAGGTTGGTTAATATATACTTTCAGTTTGTTTAGGGGTAATTGCAAATTCTAAATCTTTCATTATTAATCAACAAATGAACGCTAAAATAGACCAATCATGACTTATAAATTGTAGGCCATATTTGTATTATGTATAATACTACTCGAATGTTTATTATATTTTTTATTACAACATTACAGTGTTTTCCAATATCTCGAACCAATACTTTGAATTCATACATTATATGCGTTGTTATACCAGCGCGTTACCATGTTGATGTAATTCAACTGTGATCATGTTTGGGAATGAAAAAATCTTCAAACCTTCGTTTTGTGTTTGTAATGTTTTCCGGCCGAAGCTGAGTTCACACCATAGGAAAATTAATATAACCAATTGTGTAAGACATTTATCGCTGGCTTAGAATAAGAAGGTCGTATGTGCTACTTACGACATTATAAGACTTCTGCATCACAATGTGCTTCTTATGAACCTAGTTTAAAAACTAACGGAACTGGTCATGATGATCAAACTAGATGAAAAAGCCTGTTTTTCCATACGTAATGAGTTGTTTTAGACAGTTTGTTTCTTGTTTTCTCAAAGCATCGATTTTGTACTTACGACGTTCTTATTCTAAGCTAGCGAATTTTGTTTCTCTTTAAAAAGTATGTAACATCGGTCACTTTTTAACTTGTATATTTTGTACCCGACAATATATACGTACATATCTCAATCGTCGTTGGATGCTCTCAAGCAAAGTATGTTCATGTAGGCAAACATTTCACAACGTAATCGTATTCTCGCTGTTTCGCCACAACAAAGCGAAAATGCGAAATATGCTAAAATATGATAACCTCCATATGTTCTCATTTTCGCTTGACTGATGCGAAAAACTCAGACTAATTCAACATTATGGTTGCTGATACACGCCATGACGTACTTTTGCGATTTCGCTCCATTGTGGCTAAAACACGACATGGCGTAAATCAGCCACATAAGGTGTTGAATTAGTGATAACATGTGCTTAGTTAACTTTGCGTGTAATGAGATGTTTGAATGTGTTTTTGTCAGTTTAAAGCCCGTGGAGAAGAATTCATTAAATCATATATTGGCACGTTTTTTAAATTTCATTTAGCGGATTTGATTTTAATTTAATTTGAATCATTTATTTGACTTATCAGAGATTTCTGGAATTGTATTTGACCTTTCGACGTTGGCTTTTATTTAAAACAAATGGAAATTCAAATGAGAATGTCGACTACGATAGCAAGTTGTATTTTTAAATTTATTTTATTTTTAACGTTAATTAAAAGATTTGTAGAATAGTAAAACATTGTCTCCCTCTAGCTTTTAGTACTGAGAGTGTTGAACCTAAATACAACTACATTAACACTCTCCAAAAGTGCCAAAAGTGTGGTAGTAAAACATCGAACCTACTATAGCGTCGGCATAGTGCAGTTTTAGAAAGGTGCAAATTTGGCTTTTTGACAACTTATTTGACCTGTTATCAGTGAAAAGCAAATACCGAACATGCCATTGTTCGCAAAAAGTAAAGGCGCTTTTCCCTAAAGCTTGCAAGATAGCATACACGCTTATTAGGACTGTCGCTGTTTAAATTGCAGTTTTGTACGATGATAGTTCATTTCTGGTACGAAATTAAGAAAACAATCCCCTGAATACCTAGGATAATGTTTTACGTTGTAAAATATACAAATATATCTACATGTATCATCGAACCAAATTCACATATACTACGAACGTTGGACGATGAATGTCGTTTTTGTTCCCACCTCAGGGAAGTCTCGGGTATATCACTCTGCTCAAAATACAGCGGTCTCCTGTGAATGCACTTCGTTGTCTGTCAGAATTTTCTTGGCCGACTGTAATAATGTTTCATCTTCAAAGTTACAGCTGTAACAATTTGTTGTAGAGACTTACCTCAATGTAATGTTGGTTTTACTGTTGGTTTATGATAAGTACTTGTTGAATAGAGCAGGGAAGATTTATATTTTCTTCCAGTGTGCTAATGAGAAATTTATATAATAATTATATAACTCTATCTCACTCGCGCCTACACGTAGAATAGAGTGGACTATTTTGTTTTTGGTCACATCATGTTCCTATCTACAGGCAAGTAACAAAATTACCTTTAATAAACTCTAAACCATTTATAAACAGAAACTTCCGCGAGCATGTCGTGACGGCCTACATCGTCAATATCTATTTGTATTACATGACATATATTAATGATGTTATAATTTCTCATTTTTTCAAAATGCATTGGCGAAATATTAGCCATCATAGGGCAATATCTTAACCTCCGGGAAGATATAGAATATATTTCACGAGTTGCCAATAGATATTATAAACTTTTATTAAACGAGTTATTAGAAATTTATAAAGTGATCCTCTTGCGAACGTAATAATATTTTCTGATTGTGTTTAATAATAGTTAGCATAAATTGACAACAAGTGTTAGATTATTTTTATCACATGAAACTAATAACTCGAAAGTACACATGTTTCTGTTGAAAAAATAGACACAGTTATGCAAACTAAGCCAAAAATAATGTCATTTATATTATTGACAACTACATGTAGTTCTTTTTTTGCTTTTAACGATAGTAATAAACTTAAAATCATAACTTCCCTGTAGAGATAGGCTATATCCATGGGCGTTTCCAAAACATAGAGATGACGTACGCGGGTTGATCGGGAAGTACGTATAATTATGGTGTGAATCGTGTGTTATTGCTCATAAGGAATTATAAATAATATCATCACAATCATCTAAACATTATTATACTCCCTTATGAAAATGATAAAAAATACATTAAACAGTTACATAGTTACGACAATTCATAAACAGTCACCGTGCATAGACGCCGCACACCAGAAAACTAAACGACATCACATAACGTCCACGTGTCCACATTTGTGGAATAATAACTTAACTACGTGTGCGACGAATTAGATTACAAATGTAAAACCAGATAGAAAGGTGGTACGATTTTCAGGGAAAAAGGCGAAATATGACAAGAAGGATTCTTTGGATAGCAAACGCATTTCAAGTGCAATAAAACAAAAACAACGATCTATAAGTACCTAAATGCATGGGTGCAAACGTTTTGTTTTATCAGCTTCATAATTAATAATTTGTAATTGACCATATTACTAGTAGTTAATTCCTGAATATTCCTAATGAGTTAAGAGAATTTCGGGCAGGTCGCCACATTAAGGTCAATGCGTTCTATATTACCAACAATACATCAGATGCACTTTTAGTGACAGTACACCAAAGTGCAAGGAACATGGTAAGTCCAATCCTTGAATATCCACAATTACAGTCCAGGGTACCCATGTCCTGGAACAAACCAGCATAAGGTGGTCCGCTTTGTCGCCAAGCAATACACATACCGTACATGCGACTTTGGCACACACGTTCATTTTCACTTGAATGGCAACCTCTACAACACCACAAATATGTGGTCAGAATCATTATACTACTTAAGATAAGCCCCGAACTAGTCGGGTTTCCGGAGTACACACTCCATCGGACTGACTCACCTACATGGGAGGAGCAAACCACTTCAAAATAGTTGGACAAGACAGTTTTTATCGCAAGTACTAGACAGTAGACACTCGGAAAGGGTTTCTACCTCTCATACGAAAGAGTTATACACATGTATTGAACTGAGAATTGGAACGGAAGCAAGCAGACCTGTTTTAGTTCAAGGGTATTCAGCTTTTCGAAAGCTAAAACTATGTAGTTCATTCCCTTTTTACAGCTGAAACTAGGTCATTCAATGTTTTATTGCCGGAACTATGGCATTCAGCTTTTTGGCTACTAATACACGGTAGTTCACCCTCTTTCATACAGCTGAAACTATACCATTCAGCTTTTTTATTACTGAAACTATACCATTCAGCTTTTTTATTACTGAAACTAGTGCATTTAGCTTTTTGACCAGTAGGACTTGTGCTTCCGATGTTTTGGCAGCTGAAGCTTGGGATTTTTAGCATATGGGCACCTAGATGATATTACCCAGGGGTTCTTAAAGCGGTGTTTTAATGTTTTGTTCATTGCTGACAACATAAACTGACTTAGTTCCTCGGTCAGATACGAGGGTCAGTCAAATATAACTGAGAGTTGCTAAACAATTATTATAAAAAAGTGTTCGTATATTTCTATACATTATCGTGAAATATTGTATCTCACTTATTTTATGGCGAATACCAATATTAGTTATGAAATTAGATTATTGTTGCCAGGCAACCAAAGAAGACAATCCGAGGGCATGCGTTCACGCTATTGGTAGAACAAAAGTTCTATGGAAACATAAAGTAATGTACACGTATGACATTTTCAAACATATTTTTATTTCGTAATACATGTACATTGATCTATCAGACAAACTTGATAACTCTCACTTATTATGACTGACCCTCGTAGATTCTACACATATTTGCACCTTGGTATGAAATAGTATCTTACATATGCGTACATGTATGATCAACAAATGCGTGATTAAACTTGGAACTTGATACATGATGATCCCCAGACGTTCTCATATGATTAATAAAGGCATCATATTATTAATAGCACACATTGGTTCGTCATATTATCGCACTAAAATAGCGTTAGTTACTTGTTTGGTTAAATACTAGTATGCATTTAGTCTGTTGGTGTGGATGTAATATTCTCTGGTAATGCAAACATTTGAGGAAACTAACAATCTCTCTCTTTACCTTAGAGGGCCATTCCAGACATTCAATTCCAATGTAATTTTCTTCTGAAAGAAAGCATGTACATGTACTAGTAGTTGGAACTACAAAAAGATAAATGAAAAATGGGACACGGATAGTCACCCAAGAGAAACAGTAGAGCACGTAGAAGAATATATAGCACTATAAAGCATATTATACACATGCAAGAACAAACACTGAACACAATGACAGTGACGGGTAAACCCTACTCCAAGTGTGGTATCCATTACCTATGGATGCGGATTAACGCCATGTCGTGATTTCGCAGTGTGACTTTGTTGTGAAATTTAAGCAAAAAATACGACATGGCGTAAATCCATAGGCACATGATTTCCAATAATCCGAGTGTATCCTATTATCGGAGTGTACCCTGTACAGAGAGAAGGTTGTTCAGCTGTCATGCGACGGATATGACTTTACAGGAACTGGTGTCCATTGTAAAAAACTGGGTACCAGCATTCGTAACGTCAAATCCGTTGCGGCTAAACATGACCGCTGCACAACCATCTCTCTGTATAGGGTACACTCTGATAATAGGATATACTCAGATAATTTGAAATATTGTGCCTATACCTACTATGACGGTTATAATGTTTATGATCGCCTACACTCAAAATAATTCCACTAACCAGCAAGTTGTCGCCAATTTGAATAACAACCCTCATTCCACGCGGACCAAGCCGCTGGCTTAGAATGAGAAGGTCGTAAGTACAAAAACGTTATTTTGAGAAAACAAGAAAAATCTGTCTGAAAACTACTCTAAACTTATGGAAAAACAAGCTTTTTCATCTTCTGTTTGGTCAACATGACCAGTTCCAATTTTCATGAAAATGACTCATAAGAAGTGCCTTGTGATTCAGATTTCAAATATATGTGAGTCTTATAAGGTTGTAAGTAGCACGTGCATCCTTCTCATTCTAAGCCAGCGAAGTGTCTGTCGACATTCATTAGTTTACCTTCACAAACGTTAACAAACTAATGAATATCGACATCAAATAGAAGCTTCTTTGCACTAATAATTGCAAAAAAAACTTCCAGACAAGCAATCACCGCTGTAGTTTGTTTCCTTCCAAGAAAATACCCGCACCTTGCTATTTGGAATAACCGATTTAATAGTTCCGGGAAAATGCGCGTGAATTGTTGACAAATCATAGTCGTCTCGGCTATTCCTGGCAGCAATATAATTAATGGTCTCAATATAGCGATGTAATTATCAATAAAACAGCGGGACCACGAACGTCTAATAGGTTGTCGCAACAAGACAAAACGGAAGACCATCGCTCATATCATTCATAATATCAAAATATCATAACGAAGGCAGAAACATCACAATTCTTCATAACAAGGGAGTTCCTGTGATTTCTAAAAATACATGAGTATGTATAGTCCGATTTCAAACATTAGACTTTTTATTGTTTGGTATGAGTTTTGACTATTAAAATAATTATTACAATTATTATTAAATAGAGGATATTTGTTGATTTTGGTGTAAGATCGTATTTTATTTCACCGAGTGATCACAGAAAATCAATATTTTCAAGAGTGGCGTAGCCACGAGTGAAAATATAATTTTATGTGATCACGAGTGAAATAAAATTGATCTTTCACCAAAAATCAACAAATTTTCTGTTTATTATATGCTTCAATTTCTCTTAAAAGGGTACCGTAATTGGCCTAATTGGAAAAATCACGTCGAAATTGGAACGTCACGACGTGACAATTGTGACGTCATGATGACGTAACGTACATTTTAAAGCCCGGCGTCGTTGACGTTACGTTTCTTTTTCTGAACGATACTGGAACCAGCTTCTAAAACAGTGAAAATAACAAATTGGTAAAGATATTGATCCATTAAACTACCACAATTTGTCAGCAACAAAGTTTGCGTCTGTCGTTAGCACTATTCTTTTCCGAGCGCTGAGCTGCGTATACAATTTTCCCACCGAAAGTCGAAACCTTATAGTGTATTTGCATTTCGACCCCTAATTTATTCGTTCTCGCTAATCGTACCCTATCCGGGTGGTTTATAATTTATACATGTAGCTGAGGAATTGTGGAAATAAGACTTGTTGTAGTTTTTAGACGCTGGATTGTTTTCCTTTTCTTGCGCCCATCCATCCCCTATCCGATTTCTTATATTATTTAGGTTTACTACTAAATAATTAGCACGGAAACGTTTTGACAAATGTTTTATTCTATTTATTACGCTAGTCTTACCTGCAATACGTTGTACCAGGACTGGTATGTCTTGATGTCCACAGGCACATTCGATGTTTGATAATTCATTTAAACAGCATCTTATGAAGTAATGTGAGTGAAAAACGGAAAATACGGGAAATCGAACACACAATATGGCATATTACTTAGGACTACAGTAGGTGTATTGCCTTCGCGAGCACTGTTATTGTGATGGGTCCGTTGTGGTGTGATTTAAATGAGCCAGCTGCTATCGCGTCTTTGAGACCTTGTCACAATATTCACATTTTTAAAAAAATCCTTTTCCATTAAAGATGAAACCCAATATTACCAAGAACTGTGATTTCCCCCCAGTAATATTACTTCAGTACTTTGATTCAGTTATGAGGCCAGTTCTTAAGTATAAGACACCGGAAATGTCCGGATCGGTTTAGTGCACCAATTTAAATATTTTATTACCCCCGGGGTCATAAAATAAATTTGATTTTATATTAATCGTATTTAAACGATGTCATCACTTCTATATGAAAGCATAGCGTCAATGGCAAATAGTAATGCATTTTAATAAATGCAAATATAGTTTTTGTCCTACTTTATAGTGATTTTTAATCCAAGTGCACCTTTAAAGCAAAATTATGTTTATAGTAAGGCCCCATCACACATAACGTAATTCAGCATTTACATATGTCATGAAAATAAATACTGCCATGGAGACCTTTTACTTTAATAACATCACATACTTTGTGAAACACTAATGTACAACACTAATGTCGACGCTCTAGTGCTATAAGGGCGTAAGTGCAATTTTACAACTTTTGGGAAATTGAAAAAAACTGTCTACAGGCTTTAATACTGTACCAATCATGACGCAATTTGGAATACTCTTAGAACACCTAATTATTGACTTACGTGAAACATTTTCACATGACAAGATTACACCATTTCTATAAAATTCACTAAATTCGTTTTATGCCCTTTTTATATTTTTATTGATGTGCATCGGCCGATAATCTTAAAAGGACGTAACTAACAGTTACGTCCTAAAAATTCTAACTCGGGTATTGCTAAAAAGGGCGTAACTACCACATGCGCCGTTTTAAAATTTAACGTGCCGACTAAGTTATCAATAAAATAATAGTTAATGATTGATCTTTATTAGTTTAAGATTGGTCTATATCAGAAATAAATTATGATAAGTGACCATTTTCAAAGTATCTTATGTTACAATAAATAATAAATTATGATAAGTGACCATTTTCAAAGTATGTTATGTTCCAGGCTCAATTCAATTATAAGTCCATATGCCAGAGGGGTAACCTAACTTTGGGCTACAAACAGAGTGTTTTGGTACCAATTTGTTCAGGAAGACATCCTCTCTTAGAATCAGTTGCATAACACTTCGTCATACTTGGGCATGTAGAAATAATTTGGACACCCATAAGTCATGGGTTGGCTGCCTTGGGTGACAGGAAGTGCCCTATATATAAGACCTGGTATGGCTGTACTTGGTGTTGGTTTTTATCTCACATTGTGTGGAATGGCTGTCCTGTGTGGGGGAGAATACCACTTAGGTTCCGGTATGAATTTACGTTTGGTAGTGACAACCCCATAGAGCCAGTGATGTCTGTAAATGATGGTGAGTACCATACATGATCTGTGATTCCTGTACTTGGTGTTGGTGAGTACCCCTATAGGCTTGTATTGGTGTACTTTGTGGAAATAAGTACTCCATACAGCCTGGTATGTATGCACATGGTCGTTGTGAATATATGGTGCGTGCTGGCTGTACAGTCATTGTGATGACGTTATACCTTAGGGCCCAGCAGTGTCCGTACTTTACTTAGTGTCGATAAATACTCGATATGATGTGGAATCACTTTTATTGCTGGTGAAGATTATCCCGTTCGTCTATGTAAGGGGCGTCTTTTGGTGATGAGTATTTCATATGATCTGGAATGGCTTTTATTTTGTGGAAGTGAGTACTCCATAGAGCCTGGGAAATGTTAATATGTACGTTCATGGTTGTAAGTACCTTATATGGGTATGTGATGGTTGTACTTGATGCCAGTGAGTATCTCTTATAACCGAGTGAGATGGGAACATAAATAAGTGGTTCCGCGATCCCTATAGAGGCAGGGATGTCTGTTTCGATGTTGGTAGTATGGATGGACTAAGTGTTACTTGCTATCCCATAGAAGCTTGTATTGATGTGGTGTCTGGTTGTTCTTGGAAGTGATGAGCACCTCTTAGTGTCTGGGATGACTTTAACTAACGGTAATGAGTATCGCAATATGTCTAAGGATGATTGAACTTGGTTGTGGTGAGTACCCCTAAAGGCCTGGTATGGCTGTACTAAGTGGTAGTTACTATCCCATAGAGGTTTGGTTGCCTGTACAATGTGATGGTTAGTTCATAGGGTATGGGATGGCGGTATGGGTGCTGGAGAGTATCCCTTATGGCCTGGTAAGGCTGTACTTGGGGGTAATGGGTACTTATTAGTGCATAGGAGTGCTTGATGTTGTGTATGCGAGTACTCCATAGATTATGTGGTGGTTGTACTCCATAGAGCATGTTATACCATGCGAGTATATGGCCGGGAATAGTCGACTTTGTGTTGATGTGTTGACATAGGGACATGTGTAGTGTTGGTGAGTACCTGACTAGGCCTGTTTTTTATGCTTGGTGGTTGTGAGTAATCTACGAAGCGCTGAAATATCATTTTCCATAAATGTCGGCACTATAATATTGCAGTATAAATCTGCAAGTTAATATCTACTTTTAGAGTGCTTGATTATAAAATCGTACAATACATGTCATTGAATGTATCCGATTAAAAAAATCGCACTTTTCGGTAATATGATTTCGTATTTTTTTACCCCAAACGCCCCTAAACGGCTCATGTGCAGACTTCGGGAAAATACTCATCTGACCATCGACTTCAGAATAATGGAGTCTCCAAAATCCACAAGGAGGGAGGGGGTTGATTGGCAGTTAATGGGCTATTAAGTAGCGCATTGGTCGTTAATTTGAGTTAAAGATAGATAATACACAAAATCCTAAAATGGCGTATGTAAGACTTAAGCCCTTTTAGTAGTTTAAAGTGTGTTAGTGAACTTAAATTTAATAAGGGCGTAACTAGTAGTTACACCCTTTTTAAATTTGTCGATGGTCACTTTTGGTGTAGTTACGCCCTTATAAAATTTTCATTTCGAACTCAATGCACTTACGCCCTACCAATAATTCTTCAATTTTGAAGCCAATTGTAATGCTATGACTATGATATTTGGTCAGCAGGTGCGCGATGACGTACTGCTTCGAATGGTGTAAAAACATAAAAAAGGGCCTAAGTACCACTTACGCCCTTATAGCACTAGAGCGTCGATGTACTTTCATGTATAAGGGTGCATGAAGACATTTAAAACGGATAATCTGTAATCACATAGCGACAAAAACAAGTTAAATAACACAAACAACAATTTGTCTTCTCACTCCATTGACTAGCTAGTGATACATTAAGATAGCTTTTGTATACTGCCTTTTTATCATCCTGGATGAAAATACCGAAGTAATGACACGCCTTCAGTGTGAACTCGGTACGTTGCTTCAGGCATTGAAGACGGTTCGTCGTATGGCGTGATCTAATAATTGACAATATGATATTTATTGGCATGAACTAAATGTACTTAGTTATCAAGATATGACGTAAACAATTTAATTGAATAACGAATTAATGTTTCATTTCTAGTTACCGGTAGGAACTTAAATAAACGAGACTTTGTCCGACCATAATTTATTCGAATTCAATGATGTTGCTAGCTTCAATTATAGATTTATAGTACAAGTTTACTTTCGAATTGCAAATTAAAGATGCTCACAGTCTTGTTTACTGTCAGTATTTTGTCCCAAAGTTTTCCTATAAACTTATGGTAACTCATTTAAGAGCCATTTGTATAGGGTATGTATTTTTATCAAAGATCGCGATCCAACGATCTCGGGGATGACAAATACTCGTACTCGATTTTCTAGCCCAAATCGTGGATATCCGAGTACCCGAATACTCGCAACAGCCCTAATTCTTATTGGTGATAACTCACAAGGTTGTTCTTGACACAACCATGGGTTTAAGCTGGGTATTCAAATAAACTAATACCCAGGTTTAAGTCAATATTGAGTTGGATGGGTGCCTCAAAAGTAACCGATGAGCTTGAACTAATCGCGTAAAGTAACTATTGGTGAATTTGTTGCATGATACTGCAGACTTTATATGAATACAATGTACATGTAATTCTATTCACTTAGTGTCTACTTTGTAAGGATTTCTAAGGAACACCAAATGTTCTGGTGCGAAAATTCCAGATCTTTTTGTACATATTCATGACTGACCACGAAACCAATGGGAGACGTCTACATACCATGACAAAGAGGCTTATCAGTATGACGAAACATACAAGGTCCAAATATTCTCTAGTATTTGAACTGCAGCCAGTTTGGCAGTCAGTTTTACCATCTTTGACCTTAAATCAATACCTCTACGACCTCTAAATTTCTGCATTAAAGTATAGTGCGCCCAGGATAATAATAAAGGCGACAAACTTTGGTATGTTCCACAAAGGTGGATTAATCAGGTGTGCACGATTTATCAGTGATATTTTAGTACAATACTGACCATATCTGTTTTCTTTAGTAATTTGTAAAACCTGTGAATGTTGGTAATCACATTATCCTGGCCGCACTATATAGTGTCTATTTGACCAGGTTCTAGAACCACTATATACATTCTAGTAGGTGAAAGCCATCATAGGTGGAAACATTTATTGCCATTTGATGCTGCGCATGTTTTTGACTATATATCTCGTGGACCACCACTTACCTATGATAGCCATCAAGCTTGGCCATCTTAGCTTATGAAGTTTAAGGACCATCTTCAGCAGGAGCACAGCCTAGCTATTGCAGTCTGCTCATCTGATTTGTTGTCCCAGTAAAAAGGAAATATAAATTGTCTTAACCTCTGATAACCTTAACACAAAATGTACCTCTAAATCTCATTTTCGAAGTCAAAACAAAAATTGGCTAAAGATCTTGAAACAAGAGGGCCCAAAGGGCCATAGGTCGCTCACCTGTCCTAATAGTTCATGCAGACCCATAATGGTAGCCTCTATTGCATGCACAAGGTTTTCATAATGTCTTATAAAGTGACCTTGTAATTTAAATCACATAGACCCAATGGCATATTGAAGTTTAAGCCAAGTTTTGTCTATAATTTGATCTATTTATCTAGTTTTTTTACCCTACGTTTTTCTAAGATTTGACCTTGTGACCTAGTTTTTTTACCCTGGATGACCCAATATCGAGCTTGACCTAGATTTTGTAAAGACAATCATTGTGACCTAGTTTCATAAAGATTAGGCCATAATTGTGACCTCCAATGACAACACAAGGTTTTTCTATGATTTAACCTTGTGACCTAGTTTTTGACCCCAGATGACCCAATACCCCTCTCGACCTAGATTGTGTTGACATTTTTATTGTGACCAAGTTTCATAAAGATTAAAGGGACTATTGACTGACTTTGTTTCCATTATACATTTAGGTCAATAAATGTCTATTTTTAACATCAGAAACGAAAATTCCGATATTTTACGAGTATTTACGATGTTTATGTCGACTAATCATATACGCGTAGTGCACATTTTCCGATACCGCTGATATCGGAAATTTCCGGAAGCGCGTTCGTATATCTTCGTAAAAGCTGACTGTGACGTCACAATCGGTACTCGCAGTTTAATCTGTCGCTCAAACCGCGTGCTCAAACAGAATGTTTCTGTTGATTTCAATCACAGTTTAGTGCAAATCGGGAAAATTTAACTACCTGTCTTGAGAGAAGCATCTTTTATTGTAAAAAATAATTTATTTTATGGGTTAATACATATCGCTGGCTTAGAATTTGAAGGTTGTAAGTACAAAATCAATATTTTAAGAAAACAAGAAAAAACCCGTGTCTGAGACCAGTTCCGATTTTCATGAAATTAGGCTCATAAGAAGCGCCTCGTTGTGCAGATTTTAAATATGTATGAGTCTTATAAGGTCGTAAATAGTACTTACTATCTTCTATTGCTAAGCAAGCGATATATTTACATATATACACTGTGTAAAGAAATATTCCATAAACTAGCCTTTCATCGTTTGCACCCGGTCAGTATGTTAGTGTGCTAATTAATAATCAAATTCAAATGTGCATAACTTTTTTAAAATAATAGTATAGTAGACCAATCTCCTGATTTTCTACCTCGGGTTTTTATTGATGTTTATCAAAGAATACGCAAGAATCTTTGGTGTTATCCATGTGCTCTATCGCTTAGCAGTGACATACATTTTGTTGATTGCATTACCAATGTACAATCACGCGTTAGCAATAAAAAAACATAATCGTTTTCTAACATAACGTTATAAATGTCAGGTCAAGTACAATAATTTGAGCTACACATATTTTATATGCACCATTATACCAGAACTAAAGATGTAAGTCCTAGATTATAAGTCAGTTAAAATTCCAATGTGTTATATTCTTTGATGATATCGCTTCGGTTGGTATCCCGCGGTAATCAGTCGGGGTTCTATGATCTACGACTGGTCGCGGCGTCTTGCTGATTAGTTTACTGTCAATTAACAATGTGTCACCAGTTACTTTGATTGCAGTTTTCGCAAGGTCAGATAGTGTTGCTATATACGATTTGTAGTAATGTATACATAATATTATGTATGTCTGACAGTACTCTGGCCTATAGCACGGATATACACAGAATGTCTAATGTATTTCCGTGCCTATAGATAGTTTCAAATAAATTTACATCGATCCGTCATGATTTTCAATTGTCTTAGACCTTACATATAATTTTAAATCTATATTTTTATAATTATGCTTTAGAGATTGAATGCAATTGAGTACAGCAATGATATCAACTAAAGAGCGCTTTAACTATTACATAGACCAAAACAGCATAATTATGTTCAACATTATAAAACCAGCTTTTATGGAATAATCCACACGTTCTCGTTAATTGGGATTTATGTGTTCTTATTTTATAACAAACAATAACATACTTTCACGTGTCTAGGGCTTTAAATGACATATTTTAAAAGAGTCAAATTAAAGACGAAGCTTTTTGTCTCAACATGTGATTGTCAATTTTTTTGGAAAATATAAATGATATTGCTTCAAACTCAGACTAAATTTAAGAAAATATACATAATTATGTATCTCTTACTTCCGAGGTCCTCAGGGTTTAATAAATTTATTTAGTGTATAAATTACTTTCATGGCATCGCTACCAACCAATTTAAGTTGAAATTCTCTAGTTTCTAAACGTGCCAATGTATTAAGAATTTCTTCATTATTAATGAAATAATGCTTAATTAAATATTGCACAATTTCCATTGATTTTAGTTCGTGTCCTACAAAAACCAATAAACCGTAGCCGAAATGCTGCAATATGGTTGGCTAACGCCACCTGTCAATCAAAATCAACAGGAAGGTCAATTACCAGTCCGTGTAGCCAATGCGGTCAGCGATATTTACAGTGTGAATGTCTGGCAGATTTCTTCGTCGCCGTTATTATGATTTCCCTTATTAATAATAGGTTTGAATTGATTCGGCAAAATATTTTCATTGCCATCATAATCTGTATCCGAAGAATTTATCGTTTCATTAGCTCAGGGACCGTATATATCTTCCCAGACTAGCTGAGTCGGAGAACTTCGCTGTCCGACATCTTGTTAATAGCACGATTGTGACGTCACACGCTTCGTTTCTAACATCGGACTTTTCCGGAGATATTTCCGTAAGTTTCCGTACAGGTATAACAATGGTCGTGAACTATCGGTTGTACACAGGTAAATGTAAGGGGAATTTCGGGGAAAATGTTGCGAATGCAATCACGATGCCGAATAGAACTATTACACAAAAGTTTAAATCACCGGTAAATATTCCCTTTAAGTCACAATTGTGACCTCTACATACTACAGAAGGTTTTCTATGATTTGACCTTGTGACCTAGTTTTTGACCCCGGATGACCCAATATCGAACTAGGCCTAGATTTTGTTGACATGATCATTGTGACCAAGGTTCATAAAGATTAGGTTAAAATTGTGACCTCTAGTGACTACACAAGGTTTTTCTATGATTTGACCTTGTGACCAAGTTTTTGACCCCAGATGACCCAATACCCCTCTCGACCTAGATTTTGTTGACATTTTTATTGTGACCAAGTTTCATAAAGATTAAGTCACAATTGTGACCTCTACAGACTACAGAAGGTTTTTCTATGATTTGACCTTGTGACCTAGTTTTTGACCCCGGATGACCCAATATCGAACTTGGCCTAGATTTTGTTCAGATGATCATTGTGACCAAGTTCCATAACGATTAGATTAAAATTGTGACCTCTAGTGACTACACAAGGTTTTTCTATGATTTGACATTGTGACCAAGTTTTTCACCCCGAATGACCAAATAACCAAAGACACCTAGATTTTGTTGACATGATCATTTCGACAAAGTTTCATAAAGATTAGGTCACAATTGTGACCTCTAGTGACTACACAAGGTTTTTCTATGATTTGATCTTGTAACCTAGTTTTTGACCCCGGATGACCCAATATCGAACTTGGCCTAGATTTTGTTGAGATGATCATTGTGACCAAGTTCCATAACGATAGGATTAAAATTGTGACCTCTAGTGACTACACAAGGTTTTTCTATGATTTGACATTGTGACCAAGTTTTTGACCCCGAATGACCAAATAACGAAAGTCACCTAGATTTTGTTGACATGATCATTTCGACAAAGTTTCATAAAGATTAGGTCACAATTGTGACCTCTAGTGACTACACAAGGTTTTTCTATGATTTGATCTTGTAACCTAATTTTTGACCCCAGATGACCCAATATCGAACTTGACCTAGATTTTGTTGAGATGATCATTGTGACTAAGTTTTATAAAGATTAGGCCAACATTTTGACCTCTAGTGACTACACAAGGTTTTTATATGATTTGTCCTATTTTTTGAACTCGGGTGACCCAATATCAAACCTGACCAAGATTTTGTTGAGGTGATCATTGGGACCAAGTTTCATTAAGATTAGGTCAAAGTTGTGACCTATACAGTATACAGAATGTTTTTCAATTATTTGACCTTGTGAACTAGTGTTTGACCCCGGATGACCCAATATCGAACTAGACTTAGATTTTGTTAACATGATCATTTGGACTAAGTTTCATGAAGATAATACCAAAATTGTGACATCTAGGGACTACACAAGGTTTTCTATGATTTGACCTTGTGACCTAGTTTTTTTACCCTGGATGACCCAATATCGAACTTGGCCTAGATTTTGTTGAGATGATCATTGTGACCAAGTTCCATAACGATTAGATCTAAATTGTGACCTCTAGTGACTACACAAGGTTTTTCTTTGATTTAACCTAGTTTTTGACCTCAGATGACCCAATATCGAACTTGGCCTAGATTTTGTTGACATGATCATTGTGACCAAGTTTGATAAAGATTAGGCCAAAAATTGTGACCTCTAGTGACTACACAAGGTTTTTCTATGATTTGACCTTGTGTCCTAGTTTTTGACCCCGGATGACCCAATATTACACTTGACCTAGATTGTGTTGAGATGATCAATTTGACCAAGTTTAATAAAGATTAGGCCAAAATTGCGACCTCTAGTGACTACACAAGGTTTTTCTATGATTTGACCTTAACAACTAGTTTTTGACCCCGGATGACCCAATATCGAACTAGACCTAGATTTTGTTGAGATGATCATTTTAACCAAGTTTCATAAAGATTAGACCAAAATTGTGACCTGTAGTGACTACACAAGGTTTTTCTATTATTTGACCTTGTGACCTAGTTTTTGACCCCAGGTGACCCAATATCGAACTTGACCAAGATTTTGTTGAGATGATCATTGTGACCAAGTTTCATAAGGATTATGTCTAAATTATGACCTCTACTTACTACACAAGGTTTTTCTATGATTTGACTTAGTGACCTAGTTTTTGATCCAAGATGACTTTGACCTAGACTTTGTTGAGATGATCATTGTGACTAAGTTTCATAAAGATTAGGCCAAAACTGTGACCTACAGTGTGTACACAAATTGTGGATGGACGACGGACGGCCGGACGCCGGTCGCAGAGTGATCACAAAAGTTGTGACAGGTGAGCTAAAAAGCAGAATGGAGTTAAATGTCTTGCTTTATAGAGTCAGGTCTAAATGGAAAACACGGGTTGTAACTTTCAAAGCAATAGCTTTGATAGTTGAGGTTAGACTGTTAGAATAACTCATCTTTTCTTATAGAGACATCGAGGAATGACATAGCTAGACAACACGGAATGGTGTAGCTTGACAAGTCAGTTACATCACGGAATGGTGTAGCTAGACAAGTCAGTAACATCACGGAATGGTGTGGCTAGACAAGTCAGTAACATCACAGAATGGTGTAGCTAGACAAGTCAGTAACATCACAGAATGGTGTGGCTAGGCAAGTCAGTAATAACACAGAATGGTGTAGCTAGACAAGTCAGTAATAACACAGAATGGTGTAGCTAGACAAGTCAGTAATAACACAGAATGGTGTAGCTAGACAAGTCAGTAATAACACAGAATGGTGTAGCTAGACAAGTCAGTAATAACACAGAATGGTGTAGCTAGACAAGTCAGTAATAACACAGAATGGTGTAGCTAGACAAGTCAGTAATAACACAGAATGGTGTAGCTAGACAAGTCAGTAATAACACAGAATGGTGTAGCTAGACAAGTCAGTAACATCACGGAATGGTGTAGCTAGGCAAGTCAGTAACATCACAGAATGGTGTAGCTAGACAAGTCAGTAACATCACAGAATGGTGTGGCTAGGCAAGTCAGTAACATCACAGAATGGTGTGGCTAGGCAAGTCAGTAATAACACAGAATGTTGTAGCTAGACAAGTCAGTAACAACACGGAATGCTGTAGCTAGACAAGTCAATAACATCACGGAATGCTGTAGCTAGACAAGACAATAACATCACGGAATGCTGTAGCTAGACAAGTCAGTAACATCACGGAATGCTGTGGCTACAGAAATCCTAGGGAACTTTCTGTTCAATATCTATAAATAGAACGGTAGATTTCATGTCAACTTTAGGTAACTTGAAGTACATAACATTCAAAAATAAAAATAAACTCATCACAGATTCTTTAACAATTTATTATTGTAATAGTACACACTAGATATCTACAGTACTGTAAGCCTGAGGGAGACACCTTATATTATACCATGTATACATGAAAGTTACACATCAGACATTAATAAAAGCACCATACAGAGGCTCGAAACAAACGTCCTCAATTTCTTTTTCAAAGTTATATTTTTTATAAATTTCGTTTTTATGAAATACTAGATAATACAGTATTACTTCATTTCTTTTAAAAGAAATAACATAAAAACATAATTTTGAAAAGAAATGTTAAAGCAGATCTGTATAGGTGCACTATAGAAACATGGCTGAAACAACTACTGTAACCAGTAGATTGTATATACACAACCACGGTAGGAACTGAGCACTGTAAATTAATAGAGTTTTAACACAAATATTGTTTTGTCTCAAACTACAAATATAT
This sequence comes from Spisula solida, assembly GCA_947247005.1. Taxonomy (NCBI): domain Eukaryota; kingdom Metazoa; phylum Mollusca; class Bivalvia; order Venerida; family Mactridae; genus Spisula; species Spisula solida. The sequence continues at coordinate 3,960,981 of OX365949.1, read as the reverse complement.
ATGAAATATTAACACATTATTTCATTTTTTGTTGCCATTTTTAAATAAAAATTATGACTCATGTTTTTAATTGAATGTTCAATATTATGAGCCTTCTTGTACTAGAACAAACAGTATAAAATCATGGATCAATATAGACATAGAATAATGAACTGAAAATCACATGTAGCCAAAATAAGACTACTGGTATAAGGAAATACCCAACATCATTGGCAACAGGTAACACCAACCGGTAATATAAAGATTTTCAGCACAACATCTTGAATTTTGTCAAATAATAGTATAGGCTGATCAGTTAGGAATGATTCCCAAATTACAAAAAGTATATTGTGTATAAATCGATTATTCAGGTCAGTCACTTGTTTACATAACATTGTGTACATAAACATTGCAACTTCTCCTATTATGTAGTTCAGTGAATGAGGTATTGGTTTTCACTGCTCTTTTCTCCAATGAAAATGTTAAAAAACAACAATGTTATGATAATGCAATGATTGTATTCATTGATAATTCAAGTGACTGACCTGATTTAACAGACTATACCTAATCATTTACTCGTAATGAAACATAAACAGCAACAACACAATACAAAATGGCTTCATTCAAAAGACGGCCTCTCTAAAATTACTGCTAAGAATGTGAAAAAAAATATTTACACAAAGAAGAACATATAAATACTACATTTGTATAACAAAGTAAATATGATTGGTTTAAGCTGAGGTTTAGTAGCACACTGTCTAGCTTTGTCAGAATATGTTTATTTTCTGACAAAAACAATTATATACATGTAACAACATAATTATGTTCCAGATGAGCTATACTGAGAAAATATTCAGAGAAAATATCCATACAAGTTGCTTTTGCACAGCACGTTTACCACACCAAACTCTCATTAGCAGACCAATGTAAACATTTCAACTCCATTTTCACTGGTTAGTTCAATATTCAGCCTCAGTAATTATATTGGGAACACCTCAATAAGGAGAATAGTGTTCAAGCAGAGGACATTGTTACAAGTCCCCTTCTGTTCCCTTCTATAAGTATGAAGTACAAGGGCACTAAGAAGCAATGAGAAAAACATGTGCCGTACCGAAGTCAAACTTTTGTGTATCAAATATATTGTAGAGGAAACAGAAAAAATTCTATATGGAAAAGAACAAATGAACATCCTACTTATCAATGGTCAACTTGGATAGATTCACAGCTCTGATATAAAAGTACGCAAAATGTACCAAATTAAGGAGGTGAGAATTTTTAGCAACTTATACATTGGAGAAAATTAATTATTGAAATATAGAAGACAGTAGAAGCAGCAGCTGCTCCACAAGTAGTCGTATTACTGAGGTTTAAATGTTGAGAGAACATGACAAAGACTGAATGATTGACAACAAATATATGTAATAGAATAATGTCACATCTTACCTAATGCTTTAACTTGTAGTGTACTTACAGTACTGCCTTAAGTTTTGTAACATTTCGTAAAAACAATTCCCGAACATTTATGATTCCACAAAACACTGCAATTTCAGTATAACCATCACCATTTTCAAGTATTTAGTAATATTGAGTCATCCTTAAAAAGTGTTTGTTTGCCCTTACATGACCCAGACTTTTTTCAGTGATGTATGGAAGGTTTTTTGTTGTTGTTTTTAGGATGTGTGTGTTTTAATAATAAATATAGATGTTGTATCTTAGATTAGTATATTATATTGTACACATACAAACCCTATATAGCTTTAATTAACTGTTGTATGCACCTATTGGCTATACGCACCCCTCTGGAGAATGCTAACCTGCTTTATAAAATGTAAAGAAATATTTTTTAAAGCCTTTATGTCCAGACAGTCGTGTTACGCCAAACAAACACTTTTTCAAGGTTGGTCTTGGTACATAGTTTGGAGGTTAGAAAGGTAAAAACTTATTTCCAATATTCTGCTTCAATAAGGTAAGCACAATAAGCAGAACAGAAATCAACCCTCGATTTACCAAAACAATCCGTAATGTACTCAAATAATGCTATAATAATAACAACAGTTTCCAATACATAGAACAAAGTAGTAACAATACATGATGCACTCTACCAGAACAGATAAAATTACAAGTAGACAGACACATCAACACATTAAACCAAGTTTATAATTAAAATATACAATTGAATGATAATTTTGCTAATAAGGTAGCATTTCTTGGGCAAATACAGTAGACAAATTCTTAAACAGTAAATAAACACACTGACCCTGAATAAATGATATAATGCACTATTTACTATATTGAATATTTAATATTGTGCTCTTATTTTGTGGATAAAATTGATCGAATAAAAGACAACAACAAGAGGGCCCAAAGGGCCCTAGGTCGCTCACCTGTTATAGCAGTACATGCAAGACCTGTGATTTGACCTAGTGACCTAGTTCTTGGCCCCATATGACGCCATATCGCACTTGACCTAGATTTTGTTGAGATGATCACTCTGACCAAGTTTCATAAGGATTAGGCCAAAATTGTGACCTCTAGTGACTATACAAGGTTTTTCTATGATTTGACCTTGTGACCTAGTTTTTGACCCCGGATGACCCAATATCGAACTTGATCTAGATTTTGTTGAGATGATCATTGTGACCAAGTGTCATAAAGATTAAGACAAAATTGTGACCTCTAGTGTCTACACAAGGTTTTTCTATGATTTGACCTTGTGACCTAGTTTTTGACCCCGTATGACCCAATTTCGAACTTGACCTAGATTATGTTGTGGTGATCATTGTGACCAAGTTTCATAAAGATTAGGTCAAAATTGTGACCTCTAGTGACTACACAAGGTTTTTCTATGATTTGACCTTGTGACCTAGTTTTTGACCCCGGATGACCCAATATCGAACTTGATCTAGATTTTATAGAGATGATCATTATGACCAAGTGTCATAAAGATTAAGACAAAATTGTGACCTCTAGTGTCTACATAAGGTTTTTCTATGATTTGACCTCGTGACCTAGTTTTTAACCCCAGATGACCCAATATCGAACTTGACCTAGATTTTATAGAGATGATCATTGTGATCAAGTTTCATAAAGATTAGGCTCAAATTGTGACCTCTAATGTGTTCACAAGGTTTTTCTATGATTTGACCTAGTGACCTAGTTTTTGACCCCGGATGACCCAATATCGAACTTGACCTAGATTTTGTTGAGATGATCATTGTGATCAAGTTTCATATTGATCAGGCTAAATTTGTGACCTATAGTGTGTTCACAAGCAATTGTGAACGGACGGACGGACGACGGACGAAGAGCGATCACAAAAGCTCACCTTGTCACTTTGTGACAGGTGAGCTAAAAACAAATGATACAGAAATACGTAATACTATGTACATAACAAAACTCATTTATTCAGCTGCAGAAATATCAAATACAGTAAATTCACTAATATTTGTCACTATTAAATTTCGTGGATTCTGGAAAAATGAAAACTGTCTCTGGGTCATCAATTTGTGGGTTTAAAACACTGGCAAGAAAACCAGGTCAACAAAAACTGGGCGTAATTTAATATTCAAGACAAACAAAACATTGGGGGTAGGAACGAATGTTCACTATCATAGAAATACGGTCATAATAAAGTGACCTCCCCTGCCCTGGACTATCATTAAAATATTTACATTGATCTCAAAGACGGACCCCAAAATTGTGGATTTGTAATGCCCACAGTTGGTAAGAAAGTTAAGGCAAGCAATGTTGATGTGAATAACTATAATGATGTAAGCAACATATGTTCCTAATGTATGCTAACAAAACACACACCCTAGTTTCTTTCTCACAACTCATGGTTTGTGGTTGAATAAGATCTTAGTGAATTGAATGAATTCCTGGTTTGAAGCACAGAATAAATATTGCAAATCAACAGCGTGCTCCAACATAAATCAAGGTCACATACGCAATACTGATGGGTATAAGAGAAACATCAAATAATGCCAATAAAGTTGTTGCTAAATTATCATGTATTGGCATTTTCTTTTGTGGCGATCTAGTCAGTCAACTGTCAGGCATTCCAGTCTGTCAACTGTCAAGCATTATAGCCTGTCAACTGCCAGACATTCTAGCCTGTCAACTATTGGGTGTTCCAGTCTGTCAACTGTCAAACTGGTTGGGATGGCACAAAAAATAAGCCTGTTAGGGATGGTATAATCATCTAGGACTAAATTTATTCTGACCAAAAGCAAAGTTAACATTGATTTCATGAAAACTATTTTTCAGTAAAAAATTACAGTTTAGACTTCAAATTCATGTACTACAAAGAACACCATTCATCTGAGAGTACATGAAAATAATCACATTCAGCATGGATAATTGGATGAAATGTTTAATCACCTGTGTACTGTTTTATCAAAGCACTTTTGAAAATCTTAAACATATGTTCAAATTTAATTTCTTAAATTTTATTACTCTTTAGAGTCTACTCACAGGGGTTAGTAGGAGTTTTTCTTTTACTGAATCACAACTAATATTGAACAACACTTTACAGCAATATGCAGCTTTTAGAGAAATATAGAGAAGTTAAATCTGAACATAAGTTTTGGATTTATGTAAGTGCTTTGATATAACAGCATCCTAGAGTAATTAAGTATATTTACAATGAGCTAATCATCTTACATAAATTACGTCTTAATCAAATAATTGGATTAAAAGTTCTATCAATATAAATACAAGCAGAAAAAATGACATAATAATACAAAACTCATAATAAAACCTGGACAACTGAATCTTACATACTTATCAAATCAAAATACTGAAAGTGAAAAACTTTCACAATCATTATATTTTTTTTCGAAGTCAATTGAAAAGTGGTGGTGTTTAACCCAATGATGGTTACTGGTCTATAGACCAGCGTGTTTTAAACAGCCATTCAAAGTATGTATCCAACCTGGTCTATTTAACAGGAGTTCTACTGAGGCATAATGCCAAATCCTTAAAACAAGTCGCAAGTCTGTTTCGGGTGCCATTAGCACACATCCCTACACCTCAACTAGGTTTTAAATATTGTTTTAAAGTTAAAATTCAGATTATGGAACTTCAAATGACGATAACTTGACGATGTCAATTCTTTTAATTTTTTCATCAAATAACTTTTATTTTGTGCATAAAAGATCATTCTTCCTGATACAGCAAATCCAGATTCCGGATTAACTTAAAGCCGGAATTGTAGGACCCCTGATTAAAACAGGTGAAATACTGGTGCACTCAGTATTAAAACAACTCCTGGGGTTAGGAAAGCAGACTGCTTAATTAAAGTCATGTAACTGATTGACCTCTTACACGGGTTTACTGCACCAGTACTAGTAATTGCATTATTGAATCCTATTATCTCAGACATGTAGTTGTTTAATTAATAACTTGATCACTAACATGTTTAACAGTACCAGTAATAAATTAATCTTGCACTATTGTATTGTATAATGTCACATATATACATACATCACACACACTCATACAACCCACCCACACACGTATATACACTGATATCATACATTCCTATCACATGTATGTTTAGCTCGCCCAAGCTTCTAATTCCTTTAATTCATCATCCTCCTCTGCCTGCGCAGCAACTGTAATATAACAAGAGATGTTTGTAAAAAACGTACATGTATGCCCCAATAGCAGCCCAATAGTCAGAAATGGTAAAAGTCACAGTGACCTGTAACCTACGGACCTCAAAATCAATAGGGGCCATCTACTGACCAACCCCGATGTAAAGTTTGAGGATCCTAGGGGCAAGCAAGCGTTTCTGTTATTGAACAGAAACCATTTGGTCTACTGACTGACAAAGTAATATACGACCTCATAAAGGATGGGGTCATAATAAACAGCATACACATTATTTGGTTAAGCACTGTTTCTCGACAATTTTAAAGTTATATATCAACAAATTTGAGGGACTAAATCCTAACCAGTACTAATATACCTATCCACAATTTTCAGTTGTATATGGAGGCCGATTTTATCCTGATTATTTTCTTCAAATTTTATTCCGATTTTTTTCTGACTGCATTCAGGTTTTACACCCTTTCTACACAGCCTTTCAGTGATATACTATAGAAGATTCATATAACCAGTTTTCCTGGACAGTATCCTAACCAGTACTAAGTTATCCTTGGGCTTGCCTCTTTGAATAAAGTCATTACTAATATTATACTGTTCCACAGGCGACCAACAACAACCAACTTGGGCACTGTGTCGTGTTATTGTGGTATGTGAGGTTTTTATGCTTTCTGTGCTTGGCTGGTTAAGTTGAGTACTGACTTCCCTGTCCTATTTACTAACATCTTTTCCCAACATGAGGAATATCAACATTATAGTCAAATATTCATGGCAGGGTATCACTTGTCATGACTGAGAATTGTACCAGGACTGCTTGGTTACAAATACAGTGCACTAATCACTGGAAAACAACTGTGGATGACTTATCATAAATTGTACAAGCAAACCCAGTTGCCGTATTAGTTGATGTATTACCTTTTCTGGTAGCTTGTGGTTCTGCCGTGGGTACACTAGGTAGATTATCAGCTACAGGTGGTCCAATATCTAACATTTTCTCATCTAAGTCTTCTTGCTCTAATTCTTCTAATTCAGCCATTAAGTCATCCTGAAAATTAAAGTATACGAGTAAACCATTATTGATATTTTGTTTTACAAGTAAGGCCAAAAAAAATATTGCTTGTTTCCCAATTCCCAACCCTGGCCAATAAGGGATGAGTTGCAAGGAAGGTAAAACTTTTTTTTTAAACCACTTTATTTTCAGTAATTTTTGTTTTGCTTATACACATTACTAGTTCAACTGTTTTGATTGATATTGAATACATTGTGATGGGGGATCTGCGAGGGTTATTGCCTGCCTGAAGCTCCCAACATACATTGTGTATGGTGATCTGTGAGGGTTATTGCCTGTCTGAAGTTCCCAACATACATTGTGTATGGTGATCTGTGAGGGTTATTGCCTGTCTGAAGTTCCCGACATACATTGTGTATGGTGATCTGTGAGGGTTATTGCCTCTCTGAATTTCCCAACATACATTATGTATGGTGATCTGTGAGGGCTATAGCCTGTCTGAAGTTCCCAACATACATTGTGTATGGTGATCTGTGAGGGTTATTGCCTCTCTGAAGTTCCCAACATACATTGTGTATGGTGATCTGTGAGGGCTATAGCCTGTCTGAAGTTCCCAACATACATTGTGTATGGTGATCTGTGAGGGTTATTGCCTCTCTGAAGTTCCCAACATACATTGTGTATGGTGATCTGTGAGGGCTATAGCCTGTCTGAAGTTCCCAACATACATCGTGTATGGTGATCTGTGAGGGTTATTGCCTGTCTGAAGTTCCCAACATACATTGTGTATGGTGATCTGTGAGGATTATTGCCTGTCTGAAGTTCCCAACATACATTGTGTATGGTGATCTGTGAGGGCTATAGCCTGTCTGAAGTTCCCAACATACATTGTGTATGGTGATCTGTGAGGGCTATAGCCTGTCTGAAGTTCCCAACATACATTGTGTATGGTGATCTGTGAGGGTTATTGCCTGTCTGAAGTTCCCAACATACATTGTGTATGGTGATCTGTGAGAGTGAAGCCCATTTTTTTAAAATTAAAATGATTTTTTTCGGATGGTCAAAACTATATTTTGGGTAGGGGACTTTTGCTCGAGTAGGTAAAGAAAGGGAACATAACCATGTTTTATTTTTGGCCTAAGTATTAATACAGCATCTAATTGTATCTAAGTAACCAGAATAGAACAGAACTATAGACTTAAGCCTTGGCATACCTGGAATAGGCTTGTATTTTGTCAATACTATAATGATATTCAATTATGTTGACTATTGCCTGTATCCTTCATAAATCAATAACAATGATAACAAGTCATTAAGAACTGCAAGCAATACAGAAGTCCCCTACCGGTTTTAAGCCGGTTTTAATTTTCTATGTTTAGCAACAGTGACCGTGTACTTGCAGCTCCATCTTGAATCCCAAGCATCATCACCACACCGGCATGTGACCAGCCACCTATACAGCATGTTTTATCATTATATCTCATTTCTAACTGAACAGAAACAGTTTTTATATTTATAGTTTTTGTGTGTGACCCCAGCAGGCGCACTTTAAATCCCAAATGTCCTCTCACACACACTACCTTATATACAACAATTTTCAACAAGATAAAACCATTCCTAACAAAGTTTTTGAGCAGAAACCACATGTATGATGCTGACAAATGCCCAGCCATCCACCCACTGACGTGTTTTAATGTTAATATAACCAAAGACCTAAATATACACAGATTGGACACTTACAATGTAATTGAAAACGGAGAGAAAATGCAAAATAGCATGCAGCAGATTCTGATATTTTGCATGAACACTTTTGTTCATCATCCTTTTTTAATGACCAATATCTCATCTTGAAGAGCTAAGCTTCTTCTACTGCATGATGTAACTTATTTTTTCTATCTCTTATAGAATTCAAAAAAATATTGTTTGAATGAGACAGATCGGGTATTTTCTGATAACATTGGAATTTCCATTAAAATGAGAGTAGGTCTGGCTCTTTGAGGTCTATTGTTTTATTCCTTGATTGATTTCAATAAATTAGGTATCATTTTAAAGCCGAATAATAAACCTATCGCATAAACTTATTAGTTTTTTCTTATGTATATTAAAACAGGAGATATATGGTATTAAGAACAAACGAGATTTCGCGATATTTCAGAAAACTGCCGCGAGATATTGTGAGATTTGGTAGATTTTTCCAATCTTTGTATATTTAGGTCTTTGATATAACGACCCGAATATTCAACTTTGTTGAAAACGTGATTATTTAAATTCTATCACCGGATGCATGTCTGTTATGAGCTGAAGCACTGTAAGGCCGAACTTAAAATATTCTTGGTTTCCCCATCCCGACCCTAGCAGATTTAGAATGGGTAGGTAGGTAGGGTAAATATTTATTTTTTTTAACTGTTTCAGTATAATAGTTATTGGTTAAGACATACAAATAATGAAATTTAGATTTAACCCTAAGGTGAAAACCAACAATAATGAAATTTAAATTAACTCCAAGGTGAAAACCAACAGTCTTAAATTTAATGGTAAGATTTAAGAAGCCAGTAAACAAAAAAAAATATTTTTCACTTCTAATTTTTAATAAACAAGAGGGCCCAGAAGGCCCTGGATCGCTCACCTGAGTAATATTCGAGTGATGTTAAGTCGAGAAATGAACTTTTTCTACATAGAAGTTCATTTTTTTTAGTGCAGCTAATCCTGATTCTCGGATTATTCCGGAATAGTAGGATATGCCTCTATGATAATTATGTTTAAGGTTAATGACCTTATCTGTTTATTTAATGACCTCAAAAAACATTATAGGGGTCATCTATTGATGATAACCAACCTCAAAGCAAAGTTTGATGATCTTAGGCCAAACTGTTCTCGAGTTATTGATCTGAAACCATTTAGTGTACCAGACAGCTGACATGTAGAAAGCAATTTACCCCAAATATCTCAGGCTGACCTTAAAAAATTCTTTGTTTGGAGTTACACAGAAATGTTTAGGCGGGTAGGTAAGTAGGGAATGTTTTTAATTATTTTTTACGAACACTTAATAATCTCATTAAAGTAAAAAATGTCTCCTGAAGGCCAAATATGTTGCTGGGATTTTCGTGAGTAGATAGAGTAACTCCAACCAAAGAATTTATTAAGGTTAGCCTTAGATTGAGGGATATATTTGGTGGAAGAATATAAAACACAACTAACTTGTATGCAAATATATACACTTTATGGGCATGATATTTTGTGAAATAATGGATTGAAATAATCAAATTGATTATAATTATAAGACAACGGTTGCTTAACAAACATGGTACAAGCTTGATACTGTAAAACATACAATTTTCTTAATTGACTACAATTACTAGCTGAACACACAATAAACTTCTCCTACTGACTGAACAAATGACCAGATGGTCTACACATGTTTGAATTCAGATACCAGAGTCAGGGTTTAGTATATCTCATTGAAAAGTCATTAATGTCAGCAAGAAAGAAATATCCAACATTATTTCTTATCTAAAGGTGAGGTCAGTGGGAGTCTGCATTGTGGTATAAGAGAAGATTTTCAAAGTTTTCTACAATAACATAGTGACTGGGGTAGGGGGCTATTTTAACCCCATGGGGGTAAAATTTGTACAATCTTGTTAGAGGACCCCAATAATTATGATGTTACATGCAAAATATCAAAGTTGTAGGTCTTGTGGTTTCAGAGGAAAAGATTTTCAAAGATTTCTCTCTATAACTCTATTGCAAAACAAGTGACCCCCGGGACGGGTGCAGTTTTGACCCCAGGGGCAAAATTTTAACAATCTTTGTAGAGGATCTCATGATGAAGCTTCATGCAAAATATCAAAGCTGTAGGCCCTGTGGTTTCAGAGAAGAAGATTTTTTAAGTTTTCACTTTTAAAATCTATTTTTAGCTCCTGTGACCTAATTAATAAATTAACCAGAACCATTTGAACAACTTTGAAAGAGGACCACCCAAGGATCATTCCTGTGAAATTTGGTTAAATTCCATCAATTGGTTTAGGAGAAGAAGTCATTTAAAGGAATTGTTGACGGACGACGGACGACGACGGACAGCCACCTATCCTAAAAGCTCACCAATGAGCACTTCGTGCTCAGGTGAGCTAAAAAAATACTATTTCAATTTGGGCAATAAAATATTTTGGGTAGGGCCCTTTTTAATCGGGTAGGTAGGGGATGGGGAAACAAACAATATTTTATTTTAGGCCTAACAGTATAACTACAGAAATAATTATAATTTACGGAAAACAATGATAAAGTTGAAAGCTGATTCTGCTTAACATGATACCATAATAGTTCATTTTTTCATTTCATGGCTATACATCAGATCTTCAGACAAGTCTAACCAGATTCCGATGCCATTTGAAACTATCAAGTGCAGTAAAGCAAACTGTCTGTGATATTATTCCGGTATGTGTAATAATATCCATTCAACAACTAATTGAGACATGCAAAATGTAAACTAAGAAGTAACTGCGCATTAACTGTTCATTATAAATTATACAACCACAATTACCAGTGATAGAAGAACCAGGTATAAATTATTTGATTTCAAATTACTGTAGATAATGCCAGATACCTTTCTAGATACAATTACTTTCCTGTACTAATAAGTCTAACTAACAAAAAAAGTTATTTCTATGTTTATTATTTTGAAGTCTAACTACATTGTAATGACATTCAACATGATGTTTAATATTGTCATAGCCATCATAATCCCACGGGAACCGTGGCGCACCCATGTTATATGATAGCATTACAACATTGAATGATGCTGTAAGTTTATATAAATTACAATAATTACATTGAATATAGAATAATAATTTGCCTAGTGCCGGTATATTCATTCAACAGCAGATCATTATATTTAATACAATGGGTGTATCTTGCACCTAGACAAACGCAAGTTACAGACAATTAGAGAAAATTTCATTTAAATTTGTTATTAAAATCTTACATACATTTATTATTAAACGCAATCCTATTTGAAATAGAGATGGCAACGAGTACCCGAGTCCTCGTTCGTAGGTCAGATTATCGAATAGTAAAATCAGTACCCGAGTACTCGTTCGTAGGTCTGATTATCAAATAGTAAAATCAGTACCTGAGTACTCGGTAGGTCAGATTATCGAATAGTAAAATCAGTACCCGAGTACTCGTTCGTAGGTCTGATTATCGAAGTAAAATCAGTACCCGAGTACTCGTTCGTAGGTCCGATTATCAAATAGTAAAATCAGTACCGAGTACTTGTTCGTAGGTCCGATTATCGAATAGTAAAATCAGTACACGAGTACTCGTTCGTAGGTCCGATTATCGAATAGTAAAATCAGTACCCGAGTACTCGAAAAAAAAAATCTGTGTAAATCCCTTTTAGTCAAAGTGTTACCTGGTCAACTTAAATTACAATTAACAATGTGTCATCAATTCTTAATCGCCGCCACAAGGTCGCTAATTGCAAGTGTCATCACAACAAATAGACGTGGGTATATTCAAGTACTTGACCGTACGTGTCAATCATCGTCTGTTAATTTGTTTATGACACGTAGCTGGGGGTTCTTTCATAGAAATTAATCTGAGTAATCGCCATCGGAGTTTAATTGGCAATTATTGCTCAATTGTGTGACAATGGATTAAGAATGCAATAAATAACACGTTAATTTTTAATCGTTCTCAGACTTGTTCTATCTATCCAAGCTATCTATATTTCGAGAATTTCCGATCAATTTGCTGATTTCAAGTACGCTTCGATAATTGTTATAAAGATGCCACCTACAAAGTCTGTCGTTTTGAAGAATTTGAAACAATTGTCAGATAATAAGACGGTCAAATGCAACCTATGTGGAGCTGGATTGGCATACAACGGCGGGACAACCAGCATGCACAATCACATGCGTCTACAACATGAGTCCGAAACCAAACAGCAGACTCCAACGAAAGAAAAACAACCAGCCATGACGTCGTTATTCAACTCGCCCCGGAAGCTGACATCTATGCAAAGCGAGAAAATTACAGAAAGAATTACCAATATGATTGTCTCAGATAACCTGCCTCTTAGTATTGTCGAGGGCGATGGGTTCCGTAGTCTCATGCAGCTTGAAGCACCCGACTACGTGGTTCCGTGTAGAAATACTGTCCGTGCATGTATCGTAAAGAAGTATGACGAGGGGAGAGAGTTACTCTGCACCGAGCTAGGTACATCTGTATCGTCCGTAGCCCTAACAACCGACACCTCGACGTCGAATGCCACGGACTCGTACATGACTGTAACGGAGCACCATGTCGCCGACGAGTGGGAAATGAAATCCAACGTACTGATGACCAGGGTGATGCCGGAGCGCCACACCGGGGTTAACATAGCAACCAAGCTACAGAACTGTGTGTCAGAATTCCAACTTACCAACAAGGTCGAATCGTGCGTCCACGACAACGCCCGGAATATGGAATGTGCAGGAACTCTTAAATCCAGAATAGTCCGATACTGGGTGCTTTGCACATACTCTTCAACTATGTATTAAACCTGCGTTGGAGCTACCTCAGGTAACCAAGACTGTGAGCATTGGTTGGCCATTTCCGGCACTCTACAACACTGACGGCGGAGATGAGAAAACTACAGAAACTTCTAGATCTTCCAAAGCATGAACTCATCCAGGATGTCTGCACGCGATGGAATTCTACACAGATGATGCTGGAACGCATGTGTGAGCAGCGACGGGTTATCACTGATATCATGCTGGACCAAAAGTTCACGAAAAAAGCGGATTCATACCTACTACCAGGTGATGTGGAATGGAATACGATGTCAGATTTGTCAGCTGTGTTAAAGGATTGAACGAAAGTTACTTCATTCATGTCGAAGGAGAAATCAGTGTATATAAGTTTTGTGTTTCCTATAATTAGTGGACTTATTAATTCAAGTTTAAAGGTGATTGACGAGGACAGTAGTGTGAATGTTAGAATGAAGAATTGTATCTGTGACGTATTAGATAGACGATTCCAACCATCTGCTACCCACACGGCATCATCCATCCCTGTGCTCGATTCGCCACTCGACCCCTGATACAAGCGATTGTCATTCTTGAAGAAAGAACAACGCATCAAAGCTAAAGAAACACTCAAGTCATATTTGGACGATATCCCGCTGAGATTGCCAGAACACGACTCTTCTGTTCCACCACCAAGCAAATATTCGGGACCAGACGACATGTTGGATTTTTTAGTGTTTGAAACAAATAGTTAAAGTGACGAACTTAAGGATTATTTGAATGAAAAACCATGTGATGTTAAGCCATTAGTGTGGTGGAAACAAAATGAACACAAGTATCCTAGAATTGCTATAGTCGCAAAACGAATCCTGGCTATTCCTGCTACATCAGTGAACGTGTGTTTTCGTCGGCTGGATTACTCGTTAATAAACTCAGGAATAGGTTGTCCCCTGCATTGGTCGACAGCATCATATTTCTGAACAAGAATGAAGTACAACAAACCATGCTTGATGAAAATGATGATGTGTGAGTTATGTATTGTGAACGTGAATATACGTATGTGAAAGAACAATAACTGTGTACAAACGAATTGTGTGTTGGACACGCTGTGTTAATATTATGCACCTGTTTAAAAATAGCTTATTGCTTAGTAACGCTTGGATAGGCACCTGTCTTGTCTCAATTTGTTTGTCATACATGTCATTGTTTGATTTTCTTTTGTTATTGATTAAAGTTCTATTTATTTTACAATGTTTTGTTGTTGTTTTCGTTTGTATCTTAATGTTCTAATGTTTCAACATTCTTCAACTGATCTAGATTTGATCAACAACAGAACAGAACAGATTCACTGTCATCAAACACGACGTTGCTCAACAACCCTACTTACGCATCGCACAATGTTATTGAATTTAAACGAATAATAATATGATATTTTTATATACCTTGTTTGGTTCATAGTACATAAAACTTACATATTATATTATTAGTATTAAAATCGACGACACCGTGTACATGTGATCGTTGCATGCACAACGCACTCACAAACAAGTGGGCCATCGGCCCTATAGCGCTCACCTGATGACTAGCAGTTAAGGCAGATTCAGTGACCTGGTGACCTAGTTTTTACCCAAGATGACCCAATTATGAACTTGACCTAGATTTCATAAAGCCACGCATTGTGGCCAAGTGTCATTAATATCACATAAAAAATGTGACCTCTAGAGTGTAAACAAGGTTTTTCTTTGATGTGACCTTGTGACCTAGTTTTTTACCCCAGATGACCCATTTACAAACTTGACCTAGATTTTATTCAGACAAACATTGTGACCAAGTTATATATATAGATAAGGGAAAGCAGGTGACCTCTAGAGTGTTAACAAGCACCTTGTGACCTAGTTTTTTACTCCAGATGACCCATTTACAAACTTGACCTAGATTTTATTCAGACAAACATTGTGACCAAGTTATATATATAGATAAGGGAAAGCAGGTGACCTCTAGAGTGTTAACAATCTTTTTCTTCAATGTGACCTTGTGACCTAGTTTTTGACCCCAAATGACCCAGTTGCGAACCTGACCTAGATTTCATAGCAACAAACATTGTGACCAAGTTTCATATAGATTAAGCAAACTGGAGTGTTAACAAGGTTTTACTTTGATGTGACCTAGTGACCTAGTTTTTGACCCTAGCTGACCCAATTACGAACTTGACCTAGATTTCATAGAGACATACATTGTGACCAAGTTTCATTAAGATTATGTAAAAAATGTGACCTCTAGAGTGTTAACAAGGTTTTTCTTTGATGTGACCTGGTGACCTAGTTTTTTACCCTAGATGACCAAATTACGAACTTGACCTAGATTTCATAGAGACAAACATTGTGACCAAGTTTAAAAAAGATTATGTAAAAAATGTGACCTCTAGAGTGTTAACAAGGTTTTTCTTTGATGTGACCTAGTGACCTAGTTTTTGACCCCAGATGACCCAATTACAAACTTGGCCTAGATTTCATAGAGACATACATTGTAACCAAGTTTCATTAAGATTTTGTAAAAAATGTGACCTCTAGATTGTTAACAAGGTTTTTCTTTGATGTGACCTAGTGACCTAGTTATTGACCCCAGATGACCCAATTCCGAACTTGACCTAGATTTCATAGAGACATACATTGTGACAAGTTTCATTAAGATTATGTAAAAAATGTGACCTCTAGAGTGTTAACAAGGTTTTTCTTTAATGTGACCTAGTGACCTAGTTATTGACCCCAGATGACCCAATCCCGAACTTGACCTAGATTTCATAGGAACATACATTGTGACCAAGTTTCATTAAGATTATGTAAAACATGTGACCTCTAGAGTGTTAACAAGGTTTTTCTATGATGTGGCCTGGTGACCTAGTTTTTGACCCTAGATGACCTAATTACGAACTTGACCTAGATTTCATAGAGACAATCATTGTGACCAAGTTTAAAAAAGATTCAGTGAAATTTATGACCTCTAGAGTGTTAACAGTCCAATTGTTGACGGCGCCAGGCGGATGGCGCACAACAAACAAAAGGGTGTTCACAAAAGCTCACCTTGAGCACTTCGTGCTCAGGTGAGCTAAAAACAAGGAACACACACGATTGCAGTACAGCATTTGTATTTCTCAAATATCATGCTCATTTATGTTTTCAGAGTACCCGAGTACTCGATCGGAAGAATGACCGAGTACTCGAGTACCGATTTTAGTACTCGTTGCCATCTCTAATTTAAAACAATTTCAGTCTCAAGTCATATATGTATAGGGGAAAGTTAAAAATTCTGAAAGTTCGGGCGTATGCCACAAAAATTGTACTGAGTTCAAGTCAAGATACAAAAACCTGGCTTGTCCAATTGCAATTTGTGTACAGTATAAAAGACATTATCTGGTAGCAAAGGGAAGTAACTATCAAAATGACTTTGATAACCTCTTACATAGTAATCTCCCTTTGCATATAGATTAGTCTGTCAAGGCAGGATAATTTTGTATTTAGTTTACTAACATTACCAGGGTTACTAACATTACTAGGGTTCTCGGCAACGTGTAATTACGGGTATATGGATGCATACTTTTTTAATTAGATGCGTAAAATTACCGGTCTATGAGTTTTTGGACACGTCGTTTTTATACAGCATGGGTTTAACCTTGGGCCATAAATTTGTCACATACGCCGTAATCAGTAATGGTTCACTCGTTTCGAGTAATTGACAGGCAAGAGGCAGGGTTGTTACGCAATTTAAACCAGGGCAGAGTTTGCTCCACCTTATTGTTTTTTCATAGTTGTGAGGCTTTCAAACAAATTCATTGGATCATGTGATTATAAATTGCTGCTAAATAGACTATAGGTAATTGATTGAAAACAGGTGTAATGTCAATGATTTACATACAATTCTTGTGTAATTTCTTGATTTCTATGTATACAATTAATCTTAGTTATTTTTACTTTAAAGAGAGATTACCTCCCTTACCGGTACCTGGTTCCTCATTCACAAACATTTGAAGAAGCTTTTAGCCCAGTAAAACAGCATCAATAAGAAGAAGCCTTTATAAATTAATACACTGTTGGTAGCCATATTTGTAATATTATAGTACTTGAGCAGCTGAAAGTTCTTGCAAATACATCATATTGCAGTAACTGTTTTAAACAGATTTAAAATCAGATTCAATTCAGTCTGATCAAGACCCCTCCTGCTTAGTTTAGAAGAGCCCCATCTACTGGGTTTAGTAGGGCCCCTGCCTACTGGGTTACGTAGGTCACCCGTCTACTGGGTTTAGTTAAATTAGCAGAGCCCCTGCCTACTGGGTTTAGTAGAGCCCCCCGCCTACTGGGTTAGGTGGTTGTTAAGTAGCAAGGGAAAGGAAGAAACAACACAACCCTATTCTAGTTCCCTGCAACAAGCTAGCAAATGTCTTACCTCATCCATGTCTTGACCAAAGCCTACAGGATTTGAAATGGCATCACTAATCTCATTGGCTATCTCTTGTTGCTCGGCAACATCATCCATCAGATCATGTACTTTATCAACGTCCCTGTAAATGTCATCAAAATAACAAATTAACAACAGTCATACAATGAACCTTAAAACAGGGCTGTGGATTGTTGGGTACTGTAAGTCGTGCTCCAATCCAGTTTTATTTTTAAAATTCCGATTATGGACTACAAATGACCATAACTTTGATAATTCTTTGAATTTTTTCTACAAATAGCTTTCATATTGTAAAGAAAATATCATTTTTCTAATGCAGCAAATCTGGATAATTCCGGACTCGTAGCACCCCTGTTCTCTTATTCTGCACAAAAAAAGCGAAGTATGTTAACACCTTAAGCGTAAATGTGAATTTATGTGCGTTCAGCAATACATGTCATATATTTGGCAGCAGATTTGATTGCATAATATTATAATTTATTGTTATGATAAATGGAGTCCAATGCTCAGCTTCCAAAAGAAATTAATTACTTAATTCTATACATGTAAATTAGAATTTTCTGCGTTTTTTGGTTACTTTAAATAAGACGATCTTTGGACAAAATTATTTTTCATTAAATGTATAATGATGTTAGCTTTACAAAGGGGTAGAGCCACGAAGGGTAAAAAATGGCCCCATGTCCAAATCCTGTGAAAATGATAAATTTATACCACCAGTTTAAGTATTTTACAAAAAAGGCATTTTTTAAGAAACTTTGTTGAAACTGTTACCATGGTAACAGGAATATTATATTTTGCCAGAAAAATTTCTTTCAGTCAGTAAAATAGACTGCAGATTAACAAATTACATGCCCAATATTATGATTCAGAAGTACAATGTATCTTATTTATAAACGCTTGAATTAAGCTTATTTTAAGGGGAATGTCTTTATAAGGTCAAGAATAACAGTAATAGCGATCCAACGATCTCAGAAGTGATGAATATTTGTACCCAATTTTCTGACCAAACTTGTGGATGTAAGAGTGTGACAAGGCCCGATCTCCCAAAGGAACTCAATTTAAGTTAAGTCTCATCTCACATATTGTCATATATCTTTGAAGTAATTTCCCTGGAATGCTGCACTCAAAATTGGCATCACAGAACAGACACATTATTCTGAGTTTATTACAGTAAAATTTCTAGATCACAAACTTCTGATGTATCTAAAATTCATACTATGATTTGAACAAAATCTCAATTTGAGTTGAGATTTCTACTTGAGATGCTTCGTGAGTTTGTTGGCCACGTTAATTGCAGCAGCCCTATCGTATCATTATGGTTATTTGTCCCAGATTATTCTCCTGTTTATTTGGTTGATGAAAACCATCAATCATAAAATCAAATTCATAACAAGAGCTGTTTGTAAAACACGTATGCCCCCATGGCAGCCCAATAAATGGTGAAGGTCGCAGTGACCTTGACCTTTGACCTCAAAATCAATAGGGGTCATTTACTGTTGCTGAAAAACCTCAGTGATGTTTTTCCTTCTTTGTTAGGGTCCGGAAAATGGACCCTTTCCCAACTGCAAATAGGCTATAATTTTCCCAAATTTGAATGGAGAAATTCCCAATAAAAAATTTAGAAAAATAATTTTCAAAATCGGACATAAAATTATAAAGTTATGAACATTTTTGAGAAGAGGTCAAGCATAAAAGTCAAAGAAACCAGTAAACATTCAGATGTAATCTCTTTTTCTGTTTTATTTGGCCTTTCTGCTTCATGGAAATTCCCAATTTCAAGTTGTCACAACGCGAAAATTCCCAATCTGAACGGACCCGGACCCTTTCCCAAAGAGGCAAAAAAAATCACTGAACCTCCATGTAAAGTTTGAAGATCCTCAGTCCTAGGTCAAAGCGTTCTTGAGTTATTAAACAGAAACCATTTAAATTGTTAGAAATGGTACAGGTCACACTGGCCTTGACCTTCTGACCTCAAAATCAATACATTTGTAGGGGTCATCTACTGTTGCTGACCAACCTCCATGTAAAGTTTGAAGATACTAAGTCAAAGCGTTCTTAAGTTATTGAAAGGAAACCATTTTATACGACTGACCAACCGACAGACAGAACCAACCGACCGACACACAGACAGACATGTGCAAAGCAATATACCCCCTCATCAAAGATGGGGGCATAATGACCCAAGAAAATAAAGGATTTTATATAACTGTTATAGCAATGTTTGTACAATTTCACTCACTTTTAAGTTTTTGTTATTACCATATGACAAATTGCTAACATACATGTACATTGGAAACAAGGTACTGCTCAGGTTTTTAATTAGGAATTGATCTTTTATTTTTAACGACCAGACTGGTAATTAAGAAATTAAATTCTTCGAGCTGTTAAAGACAGAAAATAAAACAAGAGGGCCCAAAGGGCCCTAGGTCGCTCACCTGTTATATCAGTACATGCAAGACCTGTGATTTGACCTAGTGACCTAGTTCTTGGCCCCATATGACGCAATATCGCACTTGACCTAGATTTTGTTGAGATGATCACTCTGACCAAGTTTCATAAGGATTAGGCTAAAATTGTGACCTCTAGTGACAATACAAGGTTTTTCTATGATTTGACCTTGTTTCCTAGTTTTTGACTCCGGATGACCCAATATCTAACTTGACCTAGATGTTGTTGTGATGATCATTGTGACCAAGTTTCATAAAGATTAGGTCAAAATTGTGACCTCTAGTGACTACACAAGGTTTTTCTATGATTTGACCTTGTAATCTAGTTTTTGACTCCAGATGACCCAATATCGAACTTAGCCTAGATTTTGTTGTGATGATCGTTGTGACCAAGTTTCATAAAGATTAGGGCAAAATTGTGACCTCTAGTGACTACATAAGGTTTTTCTATGATTTGACCTTGTGACCTAGTTTTTGACTCCGGATGACCCAATATCGCACTTGACCTAGATTTTGTTGTGATGATCATTGTGACCAAGTTTCATAAAGATTAGGTCAAAATTGTGACCTCTAGTGTCTACACAAGGTTTTTCTATGATTTGACCTTGTGATCTAGTTTTTGACTCCGGATGACCCAATATCGAACTTGACCTAGATTTTGTTGAGATGATCATTGTGACCAAGTTTCATAAAGATTAAGTCAAAATTGTGACCTCTAGTGCCTACACAAGGTTTTTCTATGATTTGACCTTGTGATCTAGTTTTTGACTCCGGATGACCCAATATCGCACTTGACCTAGATTTTGTTGTGATGATCATTGTGACCAAGTTTCATAAAGATTAAGTCAAAATTGTGACCTCTAGTGTCTACACAAGGTTTTTCTATGATTTGACCTTGTGACCTAGTTTTTGACCCCGAATGACCCAATATCAAACTCGACCTAGATTTTGTTGAGATGATCATTGTGACCAAGTTTCATAAAGATTAAGTCAAAATTGTGACCTCTAGTGTCTACACAAGCAAATTGTTGACGGACGGACGACGGACGAAGAGTGATCACAAAAGCTCACTCGACAGGTGAGCTAAAAAGAATGGCCATTTGATGATTTAGATGATTATAATCTTACATGTTGTTGTGAGCCTTCTTGAGTGCTTTGGCTGCAGAACCCATTGCTTTAAGGACTTCAGTGTTGGTGCTGGCATTTTCAAGGCACTCACGTTGGAATTCAATGGTAGACAAAGTGCCATCTATTTGTTGTAGTTGTTTCTCATAACGCTTCTTCCTCTTCAGGGCTTGTAAGGCGACTACAAGTAAAATACACACACACACACTTAATGTTTAACATTGAAGCCCTTTTACTTCATGATGATACTGATAGGTGTTGAGATTTCTACCCTTTCTCCAAGCAAGCTTTGAATGGTCTATACCAATTACTGTCTTTTGAAGAGGAATAATGAATCATATCCTGTATGAAACAGATTCAGTCTAATGGAATTTTCTGAACTTCTTGTTAAACTCTGAGTGCGACAACTCTAAAGTAATGATGCATTTGTTATTGATGAGCGTGAAACTCGTGGCGACTACGCCAGCCATTTACTTTAATATGTGGAATGGCTAAAGACCGTATCTGGACCTTACGTACCTGGACCGAAAATACATTCAAAGATACCACAGACAAAAACGTGAAACTCCTTGATAGCTCATACAATGAATAAGTTAACTTTAAAGAAAGCATGATAAATGACTAAGTGAAATTAAAGGTGACAGTTGGTGGCTAAAATGGGGCTCTAGTTGGCATTCATGAGAAGTCTTTTTTCTTACTTTCACTAGACCTTTAATTTGTAAAAAGGACTGGTAAATCTAATATGGGGATCTGGTTTTGTTTAGGAAAAAATCATTTTTCCTTGGAGAAAAGGTCTTATTAAGCCTCGGCTTGATTAAACAGTAAAGATGCTCATCATCCTTTCTTCATGTAAAAATATATGTATCACGATATGTATTGTATCATATACTACTATCATGATACAAATTGCAAGGTGAGCGTATCATTACACCCCTAATGATTGGTATCGAGCTTCGGAACCAGCAGTGTAGAACAAAATGCAATATTTCAAACATTGTGGTGGTATGGGTTGTGGTGTGGTATATCAGAAATGGCGCACCTGAGATTAATGTTCTTTTCTTGTGTTTAACACCCAAAATGACATATATTTACAGTATATTTTTGGAAGGATGCATGGTTTTGGTCTGTAATGCAAATAAACAATGCTCAAAGTGAAATTTGTTGCTTTTAGAACTTGAAAAGTATGTACCCATATTTGTTGTTATTTTCTTATGGCGCTTTATTCCTCAAATATTGTAATACCACAATTTTGAAAAATGAAATTTTAACTCCCAATTTTTTTTGTAGAGAACACTGGCATTCATGTTAATACCATGTTACATGATTAAAATGTCCTACACACCTATCAAACACAGGAAATGGTGTCCAGAAGGATGTTACTTTCTTATTCTGAAAAAAAACTAGTCAAAATCGTAAATTTTGTTAATATCAACTGTCATTGATATTTTTGGCATTCCCAAGTCAACTTGGTTGCAGATCTGAGTATCAAATACCATGACTGATGCATACATGACAGTAAAAGATGATTTTACGCCTGTTAGGACATCTTCAAGTTGTCATAGTGACCCAAAAAGTTTAATGGCAATTTGTAACCAGTGCGATTTTGTCTTGATACTAATTATTGATTAATAATCTGAGAAGAAGTGAACAAAGTAAGCAAACTGTTATATAAAATTGGCCTATATAGCCATAAAATAAAATTGGAAACAACTGAACTACATCGTGAATCCTTAATTTTTTTTACCATCTGGGACCTATAGCCTAGGATAGGTGCACAGGTATGTAGCATGTTGGCTGTGACCCTCCATTTAGAGAGCTTAAAAATATTTAAATACACATGACTATAGCTGGTACTTGTTAAGCTGGGCTTCAATTTGTAGAAGTTTGTAGTGCTTCTATGAAGTTGAGAGGTAGGTGACGGAGACAATCTTGTTTACCTTTCAATTGAGATTAAATGACTAGCAACCACACTCAATTTTTTAAAGTACCTTGTATAGTGTATTTGTCAATTGCTATGTCAAGCCACAAAGCAGACAATCATGGAACTTTTTAGTTTTTTTAAATACAATGTATCTTGAAAAATAAAAACGTTATGACAATTTAAAGTTTGTGAAATTGAGCGTTTTTCTGGAATTTTTAGGGTATTTATAAAGAGAAGATATTCGCGCGCTCGCGGACCCGATAACGACCAAAATTTCCTTCAAATTGTCATAACTTCTGTAATTTTCAAGGTATGGCCAAAAAAAAAAAATTGTGTGTTTCGGGTAACCCGACCCTACCTAGCCGAAAGGCGCCGACCCTAACGATTTTTTAACGTTCCCACAACGATAATTTTATGCTTTGGTCCGGCAAAATTTGACTGAATGTCGGACGGTTGGTCCGACGGAGATTTTAAGTCTGGACAACGATATTCCCACATCGTAGTTGAAGATTATTGTAAAGAATGTAACACGAATGTATTTTCGTAAATCCTCGTCGAGATTCAATAAGATATCCCTCCGAAATCGTCAAAAATGTAAAATAATTCAGCGAAATGAAGGTCGCGAAAACTGATTATTTTTTGGATGCGGATAAAACCCGTACTACACGGTACGGATTCCGGAATGTTCGCGATTTTTTTTCTGAATATATTTTTATTTTGACGATTTCCGAGGGGGCTTTTTAACACGAAAAAACGTGATTTAGTTTAAAGATGTTTGATATTAAATGGTAAAATGAAAATAAAATTTCTCTTGACAGAAAGTCCTGTCTGATATATGCTCATTGAATGGGCTGAATGAGCCCATTGTGAAAAGGCAAACTATATAATTAGGCCTATTTGAAAACACTTGTAAACTGTGTGTTAAAGCTAACAATGCATTTCTAAATAATTTACCACTGAATAATTTAAGAAGAACATGCATTATCTATACATCTCTCTTCATTTTTTCGGACTGACAAATGTTCGTTCGGACTGACAATTTTTTTGTTTCTGTCAGTCTGAATGACTGACAGGTTTTTAAAGTTTTCGCGAAGCCTGATATGGTCCAATAAGGATACCGCATTGAAAATCGGGTAGGCTTCGTATGGAACATGGCGTCTATTGTGCAGATCATTCGTCCCAAATGCCAACATGCGGCCGCATTACGAACCTTCCGCGTTCTATCGGATGAAGTCACTTTTTCTAAAGTCGCTTTAAGTTTCTTCATTCTGAAGATTTTCATTCATAAACTCTATCCAACATAAATGTTTGTGTCAAAAAATGTTTTCAGATGTTTCTAATACTATAAAGTACATTACTTTTGTCATCTGCAATTTGTGTCAACTTTCTTTAGGATCATACATATATATGTTGGTTTGTCAACCCTTATGTTTTCTTGTCTGGTTGGAGCAAAATCATGAGAGTAGCATGTAACCATTTTTATAGATACTTTTAGATTATTTGCATCATATTTACAGTAGAACCTCATTTGTTCAAACTCTTCAGTACTGAAAATGATTTGTAGATAAGAAAGTACATATGCGCCTGGTCACAAGAAAGTGTATTCTGACCTCCCCTTTCCATGCCAATGAAGGCCTAACAGTAAAATTAAGACAGCTATAATACTGAAATGAAATAGCTCTTTCGTTGCTATGAAGTAAATAGTTTGGACCCTGGTCTGGCTATGTGAAACTCATTTTGGTCGACTGGACCCATACTGGTTGCATAATACTGAAGATGTCATAAAGGCATATTTTCTTCTGACATGACATAGCTCATATATATTTTCATTTGTTGATATAAACTAGACTAGTGATAAAAATACTTTGTAAAAGACAGAAAGTCTGTATAAGTCTGACATTACTATTATAAAATGCAAAACCAGCATTAAATACTGAACATATTTAGTATATTCATGTTTGTGTTTCTTTAATACGCTCTAATCTGAGCACAGTGTGCTGTTGCGTTTTTTGACAGCATCCTGTCCGTCAATATTATGTCAACTAAACAGACCTGCGGTACTAAATTTCCAGAACAAATTCGAACAAAACCCTTGTACAGTTGAATGTATTTGTAAGTCAAAATATCAAATGTGCTTTCAGTCAGAATAACAGTCATCTAGAATGATCTGAAATCAAATATGAAGCTAGATATACATATAATTTACACAGATATATCATCTTAAGCCACCACAAATTCTTGACTGGTTTCCCGGCAGGCAAAAAAAAAAAAAAAAAAAAAAAAAAAAACCCAAAGCCTACCCTACCTAACTTTTTTCAGACCGTTACCCTAAACACACAATTTTTTTTTTTTGGCCTATCTACATGAAACTTTGACGTCTTGTGGCATTTTGCATGCTCTTTCCATTTTAAGACACCAACGGGTGTTTTTCAGATATATAATGAAATGTTATTGAATGTGGTTTGAACACTATTTAAACATTTTTATTCAATTGACTGGTGCATAATTGATTGACAAAATTAATAGCCGTTTTGGGACTATCCTGATTGGTGGTTGTCCGGTTCGTTAATCGCCTGCCAGTACAGAGTTCCAGGATTACGGAATTAATTGAGCGGCAATGTGCGAGATATTCCGAATATACGTCAGGGTGATTAAAGCATATAGCGTATAGAGCAACCAGATACATTGAAGTTGAATATGTTCAACTTGAAAAATGCGTATATTTTCTCGTCATCGAGTTACGGAAGCGGCAATGATGATTCTACCGAATTGTACGAGGTGCTCCGAATAGCTACCCCCCCCCCCTGACCGTGAAATTTCGAATCCGGAGAAACAGGTTTTATCCTGTAATGTCGATATCGAGAATATTTGTAACATTGGCCAAAGTCAAAGACCTAAATATACACAGATTTTAATTTGATAACAGGGCATGACAGATTCTCAGTTTTTGGCACCTAGACAAAACATGACAGTCACAGAATTATTGGTTAGTAAGAAACACATCATAGCTATTACCTCTCTTGTTCTTTGTGCCATTTTTCTTTGCTGTAGCCAATTCTGAATCAACTTTCTTTTCAAGAAAATCTGATTTTTTCATCAACATTTCTTCAATTTCTCTCAAACGCTGGATAGCTTCTTGGGGCGTCGGCTCCTTCTCGCCTTTCTTCCCCGACCCAAATACTCGCTGGAAAAAACTCTGTTTGTCACTCATAGCTGCAACTTACGATTGAACAGACGTGTTTGAAGTATTTTATGTCTAAAAACTGTGTTTTCGCAATTCATAAGAAGGTGATGTTGACTCAATTTCCTTGTTTAACTGTGACGAAGAAAATAGAATCCTATTCTGTGATTGGCTAAAAATCGATTGTAGTCTGGCTTTCCCTAAATATCAACGATAAAGAGCCAGTAACCAATTTTTTACGGAGATGTTTGGATTTTTTCGCCACAAGTGCAAGTCCAAGATAAGAGATTATTTACAAACAGAAAGTGGAATCCCAGAACTTGTAATTTTTTGTAAGGAAATACATATTTCATTCATTTTACTAATTTGATTTATGTTTGTTGGTATGTTATGGATTAAATGTATTGATCATGCACTTATAAAATTATAAGTCATAATGTATAACCATTATATTACTTACTCAAATTTCAAGACAATGTTGTTCAATGACAATACTGAAATTTACACAGAATCATGACAGATAAGTTCTGTACACAGTCCAGACTCCCTTTGTAACTCGTTCTCTATGCGACCCCTTACTCTAGGAAGATACCAAATAGACGCAAGGGTAGAGGAGAGACTGTCCCGTCGTTTGACCCTCATCCGCCAGTCATTCGGTCAACTAACTGCTTTGTATCTGTATATTCAATCTACTTTGGTATACCTGAATACCTGAATACCTGAATCTTCGGGCCGTCATATTAGCTATGCTGTCTTGGCCCCTTTAATAACGGTCTCTTCTTTAATTATCTCTTCTCTTATACATTTGAATTATCTCATGTCTCAGGGTGCATTAATTAACACTTGGTTTAAATTTCTTCACATTCCAGTTCTCACAGTTCAGCAGTGACTTAAATTGATTAACCGTATTGGCGGATATAGTTTTTTCACTGAGTTTGTTCCAATATGGTATTGACCTCTGACTGAACGTGTAAAGTCTAACATTATGAAAACACATTTTGGGCTCGAACTTCAGGTTATGTCCGCGTAGTTCGGCCTGTGACAAGTTGAATAGCTTGTCCCATTTGAAATTGTCCAGATTGTGTATAGACTTGAAAATTTGTATCATGTCTGCACGATCTCTTCGATACTCAAGTGTAACCAGACCTAACTCTCGTAAACGTTGCTCATATGAAAACTGTGTTAAAGATGGGATCAATTTAGTCGCCCTTCGTTGTATATCCTCAATTCTCTTAATATCTTTTTTCAAATGAGGTGACCAAACACACGATCCATACTCCAGTACTGGTCTAATCAAGGACTTGTATAGTGGTAAAAACATCTCTTTGTCCATACACTCAAAGGATCTATTTATAAGCCCAAGAGTTCTTTGAGCCTTATTAGTAATGTTAGTAATATGTTGGTCAAAGTTTAGGTTTTTATCAAAAGTTATACCAAGGTCATTTTCAAATGCAGTTGGGTCTACATATTCATAATTGCCATCTGCAATTCTCATTGAGTATCTAAAGTGTTCATTTTTGGAACCAATGTGTAAAACTTTGCATTTTTTTGCATTAAAAGACAATTTCCATTTCTCACTCCAGTTACACAGATTGTCTAAATCCTCCTGCAGTCTTTCACACTGATCATCATCTAAAACTTGTGAATACAGCTTAGTATCGTCTGCAAAGATCTTTACCATTCCTTTGACAACATCTGGTAGATCGTTAATGAAACAGAGAAACAGAACCGGCCCAATAACACTCCCTTGTGGCACTCCGCTTAAGACATCTGTCCAATTTGATACTTTAGTCCCTACTCGCACTTGCTGTGTTCTATTACTCAAAAAGTGTTTAATCCAGTTATACATTTTCCCACGAATACCCAATTTATGAAGTTTTAACAGTAAATGATCATGAGAAACCCTATCAAATGCCTTAGCAAAGTCAAGGTATATAACATCAATAGGTATGCTTTTATCCAATAACTCAGTCCATTCATCTAATATCTCCAAAAGTTGAACCACACACGACCGCCCTGGTCTAAAACCATACTGTGTGTCAGAAAACAACTCATTGGTATTCATATGATCCATCAATTTGTCTCTCACAAGCCTTTCACATAGTTTGCATACCACTGATGTCAGACTAACTGGTCTATAATTTGATGGATCCTTTTTACTTCCTTTTTTGAAAATCGGCACTACTATCGCTTGTTTCCAGTCTTCAGGGATAACACCTTTTTCAAAAGTTTTATTGTACAAATAAGTTAATGGTGCACAAATTTCATTTTTTGATTCAAATAGAACCTTTGGATGAATACTATCAGGTCCTGGTGACTTTTCAGGGTTAAGCGTATTCAGAACTTTCAAAACTTCAATCTGAGTAACAACAATGTTTTCAAGTAAATTCTCATTTTCATCTTCTACCTGATCTACATCTAATGCATCAGTTTGTACAAAAACACAACTAAAAAATTTATTTAAAACTTCCGCTTTCTCCAAATCTGATTTTGCTTCTGAGGTAATACCATTGTCTTCTTTTGTCAAAACGCCAATAGATTCCTTAGTCTTTCTTTTAGAATTCACATACCTCCAAAATGACTTTGTGTTTGTTTTTATTTCCGTAGCAACTTTCCGCTCATAGCTCTTTTTAGAATTTTTCACTACATCCGCACTCTCTTGTCTGCTTTCAGCGTATTTAGTGTAATTGTCTCTAGATCTTGAAAATTTGTACTTTTTCCAAAATTTTCTCTTTTTAGAAATAGCCTGTTTTGCATTCATATCCATCCATAATGGTGAGTTTTTAGTATTATTTGAATTAACTTTTATTACAGGAATATGTCTACTACTCACATTCTCAATTGCAGATTTAAAATTTGCCCACATTTCCTCTACATTCATGTCCTTCATTTCAGACTCCCAATCTATAGACCCCAAATCTTGTCTAATGCTATCGTAATCACCCTTATAGTATTGGTATCTGGTCTGCTCTTCATGTGAAACAGGCATATACAGTTCCAAATTACAACAAATCATAGAATGATCACTTTTCCCTAACGGGGGGTTAATAACAACCGAGTTCTCGTGCACCATAGAATCCTCATTTGTGAAAAATAAGTCTAAACAACTTGGTAATTGACCTTCCCTAAAACGTGTATTTTCTTTTACATGTTGAGACAGAAATGCATCAAAAATACAATCATAAAATTTCCCACCGTCACTTTCTGAAGCATAATGGCACTCAGGTTTTGCCCAATCAATATCCTTGAAATTAAAGTCACCCATAATTGCATAATGTGAGTATTTCAAGCCACACGACTTCCGAATTAATTCAACTAATTTCAAATTGTTCTCCCGTGTTGATCCAGGACTTCTATAAACCATCCCAACTAGTAAAACATCGTTGCCCTGTAATTGAATCTCACACCATACATGCTCATTAAAGCTAATATTATCTAATGTGTTTACTCTAGTGGCCTTCAAAAGTTTTTTTGTTAAAATCATAACACCGCGAACACCATCTATGCTTGGCACAAATACGTCATAACTTTTGAATTTCAAGTCATTTATACTAAATTTGTCATCGGAGTTTTTCGGCAAAATTTCACATAACCCAACAATATCCGGATTTTCCAAATCTAAAAACGCCTCAAACTCCGCAACTTTATTTGATAAAGTGTCAACATTTGAAAAACATACTTTCAAAGAAGTTTTTTCAAAATCCTCCATAGCATCAATTATGTCAATATTTGAATCGTTTGTAGATATAACATTTTCAAATGAACTGTCAAATGAAATAACTTCATTAACTGTATTAACTGGTAACATATTTACAAGATTTTCGTCACTCTCATCTAAGCACTCCCGTCCCCCGGACCCCCTATCCTTATCAAAACTGGCCCGGTACCTCCAGTGTCCGTTATAGCTCTCGTATTAATGGAATCATGTCCAGGAGCACTGTTTGGCGGTGTATGGTTCGCGAATACTGGCATGTCACCAATTACATTATCCTTAGGGAGTTCCACTATCTTGTCCCGCCGGATTCCCCAGTTTTTCTCTGGCTGATCCTTCTTATGCTGCAGCAATTCTTTCCTCAATTCCTTGTTAGCTTCTCTTTGCTTCCTTGTGAGATCTCTCCCGATCCCAACGGGCTTGTACAATGTACTATCTTTCAACTTATGAGCATTTTTCAGAATTGCACCTCTAGTATATCTACTATCGATTCTCACACGTAAGGGCCTTATACTTTTTGCATTCAGATTAAATGTACCTAATCGAGTGGGTTCTTGCACATCAACATTCTCAACCCCTAGTTCATCCTTACAAACAGTTTTCACAAGTTCCGCATCTGCATCATCACTCTTATTATCAGCCAAGTTAAAGAATATTAAGTTTCGCTCTCTCATGCTCTCCTGGTCTCTATCCTCAAGAATTTCTTTAACTTTCATGGAAATTACTTCTGGTAATGACGCTTGAATTTGAGACACAGTTGATGCCATATCCTGAACAGATTTACCCTGGTTGTCAAGTTTGTCACTACATTCCGTTACGTTATTAGATAGCCTGGCCATCTCACTTTCTAATTTATCCTGCCTCTTGCTAACTAATGAAAGCATCTGATACAGTTTTTTAGACGCACCCGTACATGACTTGCAAGACCAAGATATAGTGTCGTTTATATATTACTGGTATATTTATTATGACATAAATGAACTTCATTGCAAAAGGCACTCCGACTTGTGATTGCACTTCATAAGTTCCAAGGTATCACAAACATAAATTATATTATAATTGACCTGGATTGTCCGGAAATCACCTACGTGACGATACATTAAACAAATCGAATATAAAGCTTAAACAGTGAAATAGAAGTTCATGCTACCATATCAGCAAATAGTTAGTGAAATTCAAACAATACAATGATGTGCATTATTCAGCCTACATGGTCGTGAAGTTGGCAGGCTAGCGGCCTAGCTCTGTTAATACTCCAGTTCTCATAAACCTTACAATCAAAATTTCGATGTATGCAAGAAAATGTAATGTTTTCACCATTTCGTTTCCATAGCAACCGGGATTGTTGTCATAATATAAATATGAAATGTTATTCACTATCTCATGACAAGCCCCTTATAGGCCCCTCTCCACATACTAAGTTTAATAACGACACCATGAAAATTATTTTACTTAATCATATAATAAAGATTTCTTCACGGATGAGCATGACTGACCTTACAGACAAACGGATGGACACACGTATGTAGGTCAAATTAAGATCCTGATGCATGTTTATCAGTTGATGACTTATAAAACACTCTCATTTAGATATGTTTACCCAAAATAAAGAAATTAATTCATGTTTTATGGTACAAAAATAATTATCATATTTTCTGAAAAGTGGGTGGGGTAAATCTACCCCTTCATTTTCATATTATTTGCTTAAAAAATTGAAATAAATGGTTTATTGAAAATATTTTGCTTGTAAATTCCTTTTATCAACAACATGGTTTGATATTTTAACCTGCGTGTGTGTATAACATTAAACTACTGATAAACTGTTATACCCAAATTTTCATGGAATAAAATAATGAAAAGTATAGTGACCTTCTTAAAATCGCGTTTTAAGGTACTTCCGCAACTTTCTGAACAGGGGATTTTTTCCTGGTAGTAGTTTAGACATTAAAAAAATTAAAAATACTCAAAACAAAACTTTTGCAATTTTGTCTAGGTTAAGGCCATTGGCCTAAATATCCTCGAAAGTATCTCACTAATGAGCAAAAGTCCTCGAGTATGTGTGCGACTTGATGTTAATGATGTTATTTGCACGAATTTTTAGTCTATAGTCCGATAGGGCACTTTTGAATGTTTTATTTTCTTTAATAGTCACTAATGAATCTGGTAAAGAGTTCCAGTCACGGATAGTTTGAGGCACATACGAATATTTATAAGTGTCAGTGTTACTTGATGTTTGTACTACCGATTTGGAGTTTGAGTGTCTTTGTTGACGTTGGTTTAGTTCCAGGATGTCACAGGCTTCGCGAAAGTGAGAAAAAAAGGCCGGACATCCGGTCCAGCATAAAATAAATTTGGCCGGACCGAATCAATTTTGGCCGGACCGAACAATATTAATAGGAAACAGTTTTTTGTTGAGATTTGTATTCACAAAATGTGTTTCGGAAAATAACATACTGAAGACAGAGTACAGTATAAGTATTCGTCAAATCAGCGTCTTTTTGCAAATTAGTTCTCTTTCCGTCCTTTAAACAACCAACCTGCGCATGCGCATCGTTAAATTACCGGAAATAATGCTTCGTACCGATAAATTTCGAACCAGACGATACGAAAATTTTGACGGACATTCGGACCGGCAAGCTATAATTTTTGTCCAACCAAACTGATTTTCAGTCCGGCGACTTTCGCGAAGCCTGATGTCATTAGCGGGGACGGCCACCAGGTCATGGATGATCTTGTGGAAAAATGCTAGGCGTTGATCTCGGCGACGTTCCTTAAGCGTCTTCCATCCTAGTTGTATCATCATTTGTGTGACACTGCTTTTCGTCCCGTAGTCATTACAAGCAAATCTGGCAGCACGTCTTTGTACATTCTCAATTCTGTCTGTCTGTCATTGTATTAATGTCAGATGAAGGAACCATCATATTAAATTTGCCTTCGCGACCCTAGACAGATAAACTGTCTGCAAGTGGCTGCTTTTAAATTATGACGGTCCAGCCACTACAAAGACACTGTACAAATTGCGTCGAAATGGTTTGACTATAGTGAGCCTTCAGTCAGTCCATACCAAGTTGTTGTGTTTCACGCTAACTGACGAGGTCGGCTTACACCTCCAAAGGATTACTAGATAATATTATCATTAGTTTGGTAATGTCAGCCTGATAAATACTTGAATATCAATTGAAATGTCAGGTATCTTGAAGTTGGTCAACATTGCAGGTTTAAACGTTCAGCAAGACCATGAAAACGCTCTTGTGACATGTTAGAGTTTTGTTGATTATTGGGACCGGTATGAAATGGGCACTGATTCAAAAATTTCTTTCTTTGGACAAAAGTGTCCCCTGCTATAGATTGACTTTGTCTTCTGCCCATCCTCTATCTCAGGTCTAGGAATGATAAATCATCATCAATAATCCTTTAAGCAATTCAGTTCTCTAGATGTTACATTAAATATCGTTAAAAAATCGAACGGGGAAGACAGCACTCTACTGAAACTGTAATCAGAAACAGCCGAGCACAGAAAACTTAAAAACAACACTGACCACAATTACATGGCACAATGCCCAACACACAACTGAATGAGAAAATGAACTTACTTACTTTATCTTCTAATCTTTTCATCATAGAGCGCCTTTGAACTATATTTTTCATGGCACTTCTCCAGTTCTCCTAACATTGCAGAAAGTTCATTTGCATGCAGACAGATACTGACGACAATCCTTATTGCGCACACTTCTTGATGTGTCTCGCTTCATCTCTTGGTCGACTCTGGCACTTTTGCATGCTGCCCCTCAATGGTGGTTGTAACCTAGCCTTGTCCAATGGTGCTGACCTAGATTTAGTACTGTGGTCCCCGGCTTTTGACTGGTATGACAACCAGAGGGTGTGTAGCCGAGTTACTAAATATAGGTCAGCAATACCCCATCCTACATTTGTACCAACTATCTTTCTCAAGCCAATGGTCCTAAGGACTAGACACCATGACATCGACCACAACCTGTTGTCACGTCAAATTGTCTTAGTCTGAACCAAGGCGGCGGCACTTTGAACTTGAGTACCCTTCCTGTTAATTTTGTTTGTCCATCCGTTCACAAATACTTGCCTACATGCTTGTTAATACTCTAGAGGTCACTATTTTGACCTAATCTTTATGAGACTTGGCCACAGGTCAAAAGCCCTTGTAATAACAAAAACAGAACTAAGCCTGCTGATCTGTGGTTAGTCAAGTTCCTATGTATTTCTGGTATCAGAAGAATACATGTATGCTGGTGGACAAGAATGCAGAACTACAGAATGCACTGATGGACGAGAATGCAGAACTATAATAGCTATTAATGAGTTTCTCTAAATATCTTTTCTGCTTCTTTTATATTTCAGTCTGTATAGTTTTGAAGGAAGATATTCACGATGGATGACATTGTGTTATGTAACAAGGGTTGTGAAGTGCCGAGGTGTTTTAAGCACAATCCATCATGGCAGTCCAGAGTACAGGAGATATTTAACAAGTTGAGGGATAAACACATCAAGAAGGTTTATATGAATCGATTCAACAAACTTCTGTGCAGTTGTAAAGGGCTGGAGTATGGTAAGCATGATTGTGATAATATACTTTTTGTTTCAACTTGACCATTTGTAAATTTCTTCAAGTATTTTATTCTCTAAGGTCTGTTCTGAAATTGAAATAAGATTAGAATTACGATATTTTGTCGAATACAATGCACAAATTGTATGTATGTGTCAAACAAACCTGGTTTGCCAAGTTCATATAGCATTGAATATAATTATATAATACAAACAAAAAGAAAAATACAGCGCACATATGATGCCTTGAGTCTTTAAACATGTGTCACTGACAGAGCCTGTTAACAATATGGGTTCAACT
This sequence comes from Spisula solida, assembly GCA_947247005.1. Lineage (NCBI taxonomy): Eukaryota > Metazoa > Mollusca > Bivalvia > Venerida > Mactridae > Spisula > Spisula solida. The sequence goes on along the minus strand of OX365949.1, from coordinate 3,926,166 downwards.
GAGAGCCTGTTTAGTGTAAGTGCCAGTATAGCTCAGTCAGGAGAGCATTTGCCCTGTAAGTGAAAGGTTCTGGGTTTGAGCCCCAGTCAGACCCAGCTCATTTTTCTCATCCTGTGACATGTGGTAGGGTGGTTGGTCATGATATGCAGAATTGTACCTGATTGCTTATATGGTTCGCAGATTGAAGGTCTAAAGATCCTCAAACTTTTTACATGGTGTTAAGTATATGACTCCAGTGAGTTGAGGTCAATAGGTCATATTAGTTTAATATTTCTGACTATTGGGCTACAATGCGGCCATACATGTTTTGCATACATTTCTTGTTGCTTATGAAAATATACCACTGGATTTAACTACATGTGTAGACAATAAATCAGCTGTTAAATTATGCTTATAGAATGTGAGAGGGTCAGGTTAATATATCTGCTCTATATAACCATCTTACGTTTATTTACAGCTAACCTTCGGGAGGATGTAAAACCATCTTTTGTTTATTTACAGCTAACCTGTGGGAGGATGTATAACCAACTTTTGTTTATTTACAGCTAACCTGTGGGAGGATGTATAACCATCTTATGTTTATTTACAGCTAACCTGTGGAGGATGTATAACCATCTTACGTTTATTTACAGCTAACCTGTGGGAGGATGTATAACCATCTTATGTTTATTTACAGCTAACCTGTGGGAGGATGTATAACCATCTTATGTTTATTTACAGCTAACCTGTGGGAGGATGTATAACCATCTTATGTTTATTTACAGCTAACCTGTGGGAGGATGTATAACCATCTTACGTTTATTTACAGCTAACCTGTGGAGGATGTATAACCATCTTACGTTTATTTACAGCTAACCTGTGGGAGGATGTAACTGATGAGGATTTTAATCTCTCAGTAAAGTTCCTTGATGACTATGTTACAAGCAATACAGCTGGTGAACTCCTTCCCCTCATCAATAATGTAATGCTACGTCTTCGAGCTGATGGTGAATTGTATGACATCGGCTATGGTGCACCTGGTCCAGCTCCGTACCCTAGATGCAGTGCACTTAGACTGTGCTACCTCCTTCGGAAAGTCATTGAGAAAGATTTTGAAATCCTGGAACCAAAGAAGCCTAAAGGAGTAGCACAGGCAGCAAAGAAGCAGAAAGAAGAGAAATCTCTGACTCTAAGTATAGATGATATGGAGGCTTCATTCATACCTCATCTAATTGGTGAAGGTGGGAAACATATTCTTATCTTCATGAAGAGAGAGAAGTGTAGAGTGGAGATAAAACAAGTGGATGAACAGCATGTTACAGCTACAATCACAAAGTCTATACTGCCTGATGACATGAATAAACTTAAAGAGATTGGCGAAAAACTCAACATTTATGTCAAAGAAACAAAAAGGGATTATGAAAATGATAAACTTGCGGCGCAGGAACGGATGGATCTTGAAGCTGATGGAAATCAGGTATATGAAATATAGTTGATTATCATATGTAAATAATAAAGGGCAGGCCTGTAGCCTCGCAGCCCACCGAGCACTCAATGCCTATCTGAAAATTTGAGAAATTACCCCCCACTTAGCCAAGAATACCTACTTTGTATGCCAGTGGTTCATGACCTGTACATTTTTAGGTTAGTAGGTCCAAGGTCAATGTCACTATGCTCTTGAGTCAGTACTACTCAAGGCTGCCGTGATGTCCACAATGTTAAAACAAGCATCTCTTGTTTTCAATATTCAGAAAGGGTAATTGTATAGATATTGTTAACTTGTTCAGGTCTCCTGCATGTTTCCAACGGCTTGCACTCTCTCCATCAGTCCATCTATCAGGCAAAAATCTGGATCCTCTCATAGCTTTAAAATTTTACAAACTATATAGCCATTACTAAAAGGAGATTGTACATGGTTAAGGGGTCATGTCGATGTGAACTTTACGCATCCAATCAAATCGCTTCTTTCACAAATCTGAAAATATACTGTGGCAGCTAGATATAATTTCAATGGACAAACTTTGTGACATCATTGTGCACTAGAGAGGTCATTTGAGCATGACCTCTTACGGAGTGTAGTCAGATCTCTAACAGCGTAAAGGAGTGGAGCAAATGTTAGGGTCTGATTTTATTGAGATTGTAACTGATTGACAATGTTGATTGACAATGTACCAAAATGATCTTAACTCTATTACGGATGTACACACTTTCGTGCTATTTACTTCTGTGTACTTATCTGGCCAATCTTACATTCTAGTTGGTAAGATTCATATCTGTCTGGCTGTATAGATTTAGTGTTGTTTAACCCTTAGATCAGCAGGAAGTTACAACTAGATTACCTCCCCTAGTATCATTTGCTATAAATAGAACCAGATATTGTTTATGTTTCTAGTTTCTTATTAAAATTTCATTTGGAAGTGATCTCCTGGTAAGTAAGAGTATCAGCTGATTTCCATATTTTAAAGTCAGATCTAAGGGGATGGAGGGAGTTGGTTATGACGATATGACTGTCAAACACCTGTGGTTTTATCCACAGCTAGGTCACACTGTAAAAGCTGTTCCAAGACACATATATCATCTATTAAAGGCATGTTAAAATTTTGAAACTTTTTGCTAAGACATAATCTCAACTTTCTGATTGAGTTGACATAATCTTAAATCAAATCTGTGATTTTGTTATATATTTCTAAATTTTGTATATTTTAAAGCGATTATTACTGTACAGTATTTATTTGAAATTTGGGATCCCGTATTAAAATTTTATGTCAGGAAATTAATATCAAAATGTTGAATTGCCAGTGCTCCATTGATGGGTCTGGGGACCACTTGATCAGTACATGCCCAGCAAGTTTGGTCTTCTTTAATCCCCACCCTACACCTCACATACTCTTATAGTGCTGAAAAAAAGGTCCTAAATTCCAGCATGAAGCTTTGAAGTTTTTTCTGGGATCAAACGTCCTCTAAATCAATTAGGCCAAGTCAGTATTTCCCATGTGCCAAGATATCTGGGCAAGTTATAATCCTGTGTGCTGGAAATTGTTCATAATGGCCGGGTGTTCTATAGTCTCCTGAGGAGTATGTGTCGATATATCACAGTGTTTAAACGACTGTATGTAAAGTAGGATGTTGTAATTGGATTTAGATGGTTGGAGTAAAAAACACAACAAGATTCCAGGTTGAATAATTTGAAATACTAGGCTTATATACGAAAACATAATGACAAGTTGTACATATTTATTATAACGATTAACTTTCCTTCCGTTCGCATACACTTTATTCCGAAATGTTTGCTCATGCAACTTACATACAATCAATGAACATCGTTTGACTTTTTGTGAGAAAATGTACACCGGCTACTTTTAAACATCATTTACGTGGTGACTGGGCACGTTTCATTTCAATAATTGTACATATTATAACAGACATAACAGTAACATATAATTTGCATGTTTTCAAATATTTTCAAACTGTGTTTTTATTGCGATAGAGGTAAAAAAAACCCGGCTATGTGGTGCCGCTACTGTATGTTTATTGCATTGATTATGTATGTTTATTGCGATTATTAAAATTTAGGCAGTGGCTAGCCGTCCGGCACCGGACGACTAGACAGCAGAATTAGTCGTCCGGCAGCGGGCGACTAGTGCATTGGCTAGGGAACTGTCATTCTATTTCTATGCATTAGGCATCCAGAATTTCAGTTATTTTCTTGTGATATGTATCACGTATGTTTCTACCTTGTAATAAACTACGAGTTCGGCAAGACATGTTAGTGCATTAATTTATCTGCATCCATTTTGTGACCGGCCGCGTATCTCCGTATATTGTCCGCCATATTGGAAAACAAATTATGCACGTTAATTTGCCGAGGTGTCGCAAGCAAAGCTAATATGCAATTAATTATTTTCCATTCGCAGTTTTAATGGCACACATATAAAAAACAATACAATTTACAATTGTAATTTTTATTGTTTTATTTTAAATACAATATACAATAGGGCCATGATGCGATTCATAAACGGCAACATTGTTTTCATGCTATTATAACCAGTGACATTCCAAACTGTCAATTACCTAACACAGCAATTTCATTTTTTCAACATGAAGTAATATACTTTCCCCATCCTCATAATACTGTAATTGAAACACTCTATGTTCCCTTACTACTTTTAGCTTCGATTTCCGCATTCACTCGTACCAGTTTATACCATACAGGCCTCAACAAATATTTTTGAAAGCACTCGTCCTGCAATATAGACATAAAAGAAACCCCCAAAATATTACTTGTCCTGCTATATAAATGAAGAAGGAAGATATTGCGCAGGACGAGCGGACGAGTGGATTCATTGAGGCCTGCCATACAATATGGCGGACAATATACGGAGACACACGGCCGGTTACAAAACGGATGCAGATAAATGCACTGACATGTCTTGCCGAATTTGTAGTTTATTATAAGGTAGAAATATACGTGATACTTATCACAGGAAATAAATTCCGAATGCCTAATGTATAGAAATAGATTGACGGTTCCCTAGCCAATGCTCGTAGCATTTGCTAGTCGTCCGTTGCCGGACGACTAATTTCGCTGTCTAGTCGTCTGGTGCCGGACGGCTAGCCACTGCCTAAAATTTAATGTGTACGATTTATTGCAATTTTTTATCGCGATTTGAGCCAAACTTTCAGGTACAAAGCACGAATTCAAGTGCTTATACTGCACATTTTCAACAGAAAACTTCGGTACCTGCATTACACTGAAGTCCATGAAAAGCTCAATTCGAAAAGTTTTGCATTACAATTCTGAAACAAAATGTGTACTATGGTTACTCGTTTCTAGGCAACGACAGAACCTGACATAAACATAACGTTCTCGCTTATATGACTATCATTCTTTTCAAATGATCGTTTTAAATTCACCAGTAGAAGCATAGAGTCTACACTAAACCACCTTAAGCAATGGATGGATTTAAAAGAATAATTTAGAAAAAACAAATTTAAAAACCAGCCGCCTGTTTACTTGGTAAAAAGCCAGAAACTATGGTTTGTGTTAAATTTCGTCGCCTAGCAACTGGTAACCAAAGCAACTGTAACTCTCGTAGATTTTTAGGTTATCACAAATGGATGAAACTTTCCAATCAATATAATTTTTTATTTCTAAACACTTTTAAACTGCAATACCGGTACATTACAAGCTATATAATTGAACAAGGAAAACAAATTCTATATGGACGTCACTTTGACTTTTATCGAAAAAAATGCTATATATTCAATTAAACTTTGAAATGTAAGCTTTCCATTGGTATATGGAATTGACAGGTGTGATCAAGCATTAAGTCATTACATTCAGTTGTAATGGGGACAGATATTATGGAATACCATTATACATTACACACAAAACCGATACGGGTTAATGTCAAGGCCCATCAAATGAAATTCTCACAGCGTAAACGATTAATTAAATGAATGTTAATAGAGAAGTAAATATCGCTGACTTACAACAATAACGACTTAATAAGACCCTTGCTCATTCGAAATCTGCACCACTTGGCGCATCTTATGAACCTATTTTTGTGAAACTTCGTACTGGTCATGTTGACCAGACCGAAGTTAAAAATACTTGTTTTTCCTTCAGCAAATATTAGTTTTCAGACAGTGTTTCCTGTTTTCTCAGAATGGCTTTTTGTAGTTACGATCTTATTCTTCTAAGCCATAGATATGAATAATTGGCACATATAGGTTGTTTCATAACACGAGTTTCAATAAAAAGTAATCTTAGGTGTGTTGTTTACGGTTTCACAATCGATACTTAAATGTAAATTTTGTTTTGAAAATGATTAGGTACAATATTTAGGTAGTATTTGACCAAATAATTTACTGAACTACACTGAAGAGTCCTAAAAAACAACGCAAATCACTGCATTTCAATCACAATAAACAAACATCTCTATCACAATAAACATACAAATCATTTTTCAAAATTATCAGTAAACATACAGTAATGAGACTACATAGCTGTATTAATTTTGGCCTCTATCTCAGTAAAAACACAGTTTGAACATATTTGAAAACACGCAAATTATATGTTAATGTTATATCTGTTATAATATGTACAATTATTAAACTGAAACGTGCCCGATCACGATGTAAATGATGTGTAAAAGTAGTCGGTGTATATTTTTCTCTCAAAAGTCAAACGATGTTCTTTGATTTTAGATAATATGGGCAAACATTTGGCAATAAAGTGTATGCGAACGCTAGGAAAGTTAATCGTAATAATAAATATGTACAACTTGTCAATAGTTTTTGTATACAATCTTAGTATTTTACATTATTCTACCAACTTTGTTGTGTTTTTTACTCCAACCATTTAAATTCAATCATGACATCCTAGCTAGATTGACGTACAGTCTTTTATGCGCTGTGTATATCACCCCTCCTTTGGTAGGACAAAACATGGATAATTGAGTACATTACTGCTGCCTGATGTTTGTATAACCTGCTTGTTATTATATTTATCAGGCTGTAGAAGAAGCCAGTGCTAGAACAGGAAGTGTGACCGGGAATGTAGCAGAGAATTCAGTGAGTACAATGGACACTGATGAACCTAGTACAAAAAAATTCAAAGTTAATCAGTAATAAGAATAGACGATTGTAGTATAAGGGCTGCATACGACATGCTTTGTGATAATTCGCTGGCTTAGAAGAATAAGGTTGTAAGTGGTAGTTTAGGATCTGCATCACAATGCTCATATTGTGAACCTAAAAATCAAAAAAGGTTAAGTTGACGGACCAAACTGAAGAAGAAAAAGCTTTTTACCCTGAAGAAAAGAGTAGTTTTCCCACTGTTAACTTTTTCTAATTGTCTTAAAAAAGCATTTTTTCATTTGAATATGTCGACCTTATTCTTCTCAACCAGCATATTGTGTATATCGAGGGCTCAGTGCAAAACTATGGTACATGTCTATATAAATTGATGTAGTTACCATAGTTTTGCACCGAGCACTCGATATAGTGTTGGCTGACCAACGATGTTCCCTTTTTCCAGTAAGGGGTATGCTGTTCTTGTATGTCAGATGTACGGTTTGTCTGTATCATACTTGTGTGTTCAAGTTTGACTGATGCCTGTCTTTGATCTCCTATAAGAACGCATTCAAAATTTAGTGTAAAAGTTAACTATTGATTTATAATATGTAATTGGAGTCAGGAATTACTGACCTAGCTAAGTCCAGTACATTGTATACATGTCCACGTACATTTACCGCTCAGTTAAGTTTGCTAGTTCCAAGAGTAGTTTGGTGGAGAATCTTTAACCATGATGTGGCGTAATGGTCATCATTAATAAATGCCGCCTATTGATTTTGAGGTGAATATAAGTCCAAGGTTAAGACTTTCAACATGACTGCCATGGGGGTATATAATTATCCCTTGCGATTTAATAATTACTTAATATAAAGTTGAATAAACACAGTTGATTATTATTTTGATAGTTATGTTGCTTTTAAATGTGTTTATGTGTCCTGTTCTGTATTATTCTATTTTGTAAGATGTTTTATTACCAGTACTCTTATTTAAGTAATATTTAAGCCTTACGGAGACTTTCAGTCATACCGAATAAATACTGTTATGATATGCAGACAATTAACTAACTGTTGTTTGCTAGATCATAATTTATTACAATTAACTAGAGAATACCAAGTATCTGGAAAATACAAATATTGTTACTGTTAATCATGAATTGTTATTATACCCCCAGATAAATAGTATATGGGGGCTATATTGGAGTCATGCTTGAGGTTGGTTGGTTGGTCTGTTGGTCGGTCGGTTGGTCCGTATAATTTTGTCCGCCCTATTTCTCTGCAACCATTGGTCGGATTTCAAGAAAACTTTGCATGACTGATCAGTACCAAGTCTAGTTGTGCATATCGTCGGCACACGTCGGTTGGATGAATTTTAAGGGAGTTATGGCCCTTTGTTTTTTTGTACTTATAAATTTTGTCCGCGCTATTTCTCTGCAACCATTGGTCGGATTTCAACGAACCTTTGCATGACTGATCAGTACCAAGTCTAGTTGTGCATATCCTCGATGCTCGTTAGTCGGATCAATTTTAAGGTAGTTATGGCCTTTTGATTTTTTACACTTATAAATATTGTCTGCACTATTTCTCAGCAACCAATGGTCGGATTTCAATGAAGCTGCATAACCGATCAGTACCAAGTCTAGTTTTGCATATCTGACTGTGTCAAGCAGTTTCTGGGGGTATTCATCACATTCAGTGATATTTCTTGTTTGATTTTATGATAAGGGTTTTATGCTCTTTGTTGTAAATATGCTAGATTTGAATATAATGTTTAATAAATATTTTATACATATAAATCTTCTTGTAAATATATACTTGTGTCTGTAACATGATAGATGTGCATTTCTGCTCGGGATTGATAATAGAGTAGGCCTGGAAGTGGATGAATCAGGAATGACTCAAACTGTTCAAGATCTGGCCCCGATCTCCTGAACGATCTCAATTTGAGCTAAATCTTATCTCACATATTTTTATTCCTCTTTGAAGCAATTCCATGATAGACTTGACTCATAAGTGGGATCACAAAACAGACACTCTATTCTGAATTTATTACAGTAAAATGTTAAGATCACAACCTTCTGATGTATCTAAAACTCATACTCTGATTTGATTAAAATGGCAAATTCAGCTGAGATTTCTACGTAAGATGCTTCGGGGCCTGGTTAAATAAGTTTGGGAGAATGTACTGGTGTATCATACACACCAGAATTACTGCAGCAAATCGACAATGCATCTTGTATGGAGTACTGCTGTGGAATAGAAGTTCTGTTTGTGTTTCTGCCGAGTAGAACTTCTGATATGTATGCCCTGGGTTTGAATTCATTTGGAAGAGATTGAGCTACAAACTTACAAAAGTACACCTTCAGTAATGCCTAATATATGATTATCTTTGTTTTCACCATTTCTATGTATGATTATAACCAGTGTTGCATACAGTGGAACACTGAGTGTCCGTATTTTCATTGTAGGTCCAGACGTCAATCTCCAGTAGTACCGCTCCGTCTGCAACAGGAAGTAGTACCGCTCCGTCTGCAACAGGAATCCGTACCGCTCCGTCTGCGACAGGAAGTAGTACCGCTCTGTCTGCGACAGGATGTAATATCGCTTCAGCTACAACAGGAAGTAGTATTGCTCCGTCTGCGACAGGAAGTAATACCCTTCTGACCGCAGCAGGAAGTAGTATCTTTCCATCTGCAGCAGGAACTAGTATCACTGAGATGGCTGCTACAGGTATTGTGAACCACACTGTTGACCCCAATAATGCTGGGAATACACCGGATCCATGTCCAACAAGTTGCCTGGTTCATGATCGGAGATGGCTCTCGACATACCAGTATGTCTTGAATCAATGCTACACGCACATACGTCTACTTAGAACCCTAGGTAGTAGATTCAGCCGACTTGTGTGTACCTGTAGAAGTGATAGGCCTGGTAAGTAATAATACTTAATGTACCTTAGTCTCATAATTTGTAATGCTTTATACTGATGATCAGACACCATCATGTTAAAAGTCATTGCAAGTCATTAAAGGCAATCCTACATTCCTACCAAGTACGAACATATTCCATGCTGTGCATGAGCACCACGTGCGCAAAAGCCATTTCGCACCAATGGTTCCCCATGGATGATTTTGTTATGTTTGTTTTATTTCTGTAAATCGATAGATTAGTTAGTGGAATGAAAACATTACACAACTTTATATGTATCAATTGAAAATATCACCTAGTATCAATTTGTTTAGGGTTTACAATTAGAAATTCATCAAAGTGTAGTACCTGGGTGAATGATAAATGGGTATCTTGGCTTTCTAATAATTGTTGAATAAAATCATACGTATACTTGCAGAGGCTCGCATGTACTACATTACTGAGGATGAGATGGTGGCAGGATTTCAAAGATGTAGACAAGCGATGATGAACTGGCCACATGAATGTCAGATGATTATCAAACCATTGATCGGACAACTGGTAAAGTATGACAAGTCGGATATATGGCACAGTTTGTTCAAGTTTGTCTTCTACTTCCATGCTCTGTCCACTGGAAGCAATGTAGTATTAGAGCCAGATTATAAACTACCAGGTCATGCTGGCAGCTTTGTACCCAGACCTGAAAAATGTGAGTACTTGTATAGTCTTAACCAACTAATATACCTTCTTGAATACCTGCTTGAATATTGTGGATCTTCTAATAAACCCTTTACGGTTTTATCTTCTTCCTCAATTACTTCTAATAGTTGACATTTTTTGGGTACATTCTAATGGATATAGTAAAAGTACACATGAAAGAGTAAAACTTTTATGCCTTGATAATTACCACTTAAGTTCAGTTGTCAGCTGGTTAACAAGTCAGCACATAATTGGGATTTGTAAATCCACTTCAGTAGAATTCAATATACATATGAGCCGTTCTCCAGGAAAATCGGGCTTAGTGACATTGTATAAGTATTTATGTAATAGGGTTAAGAAAAAACTCTTAAATGAGAAAAAAGTCTTGCTCTGATTTATATTTAAGTTCTTGGATAATATAGGACTATGTCTTAGATTTATTTTTTCTCACGAATCATGTTATAATATCTTCTGTCGTTGCTATGGTGACCAATTTCAGAAGAGTATCCATATTGAGTAAACGAAGAGTTTAAAGAGTTGTTAAAAACGGTAGCTACATTTCTCTAAAAGATAACATTCACGATTTAGATATATTTTATTAAAACATGAATATAATTCTAATATGTGATACAATTATGAAAAGTTTACGTCAAGAACTCAACAAATACAAATTTGTGAACTTCTTAGTAACGTAACGCCAAATAAAGTTTGAATGACGTTTGCGATGTCACTCATAAAATAGGCGGGAGTGGTTAGTTTTATAGGTCTGTAACTTTGTAATTTGATGTTATATTTTCTCAAATTTTCAGGAACTGTTCAAAAGAGTCTTGTCTTTCTAACACTATATTATTATAATTTTCATAATTTTGTCACTAAGCCCGGTTTTCCTGGAGAACGGCTCATATGTTTGTATAACATTACTAGGACCTGGACAATTTAAAAATTCTGAAACCTAACTGGTTAGTCAGCCACCATATTGAAATGGTGTTTCCTTTCCTGACAACCAAATCATAGTACTTTCACCAGTGGTACTCATTGGTTTATTATCCCCCGCCGATGAAATTTGTAGGGGGGTATTGAAATGGCGTCCGTCCATCAGTCCGTCCATCAATCAGTCCGTCCGCAGCCATTTCTCTGTAACTACTTGGTAGAATTTCATGAAACTTGAGAAAAATGTGAACTAGCATACTGGGATGATGCCCGTCAAGTTTTTTTTCTGATCTATAAATAACTCTGGTTGCCATGGCAACCGATTGGAAAAAACTTTAAAACATAGAAAACAAGGCAGTCCAAAAGACGGCTATTAAATCCCCCGCCGCATTAATGAACAGTGAAATTGTCCAATAAGTTATACATTTGCTATGAGTTCATGCAATTTGGCCCAGGCGTTAAAAAAATAAGGAGCGGATGGGAAATGTAAGGTTCAAACCTTTGACCTTTTAACTGTGACCTTGCCCTTGAACCGGCATGGTTGGAATGTGAGTTCTGTATGTCATCTTTATTAGTTACACATTTGGTATCAGTTTCATGCAATTTTCCCAGGCGCCAAAAAGTTATGAAGAGGACACGAAATGTTAGATTTAAACCTCTGTTCTTGAACTGTGACCTTGACCCCGCATGGTTGAAATGTTTGTTCTGCATGTCGGCTTTATTAGTTCTACATTTGGTATGAGTTTCATGCAATTCAGCCCAGCCCTATTAAAAACAGCGGTCATAAATTGTAAGACTTGAACTGTGACCTTGACCTTGAACCAACATAGTTGGAATGTGGGTTCTGCACGTTCTCATCATTAGTTATATATTTGGTATCAGTTTCATACAATTCGGCCCAGGCATTAAAAGGTTATGGAGTGGACACAGAATGCAAGCTTTGGACCTTAAATTGTGACCTTGACCTTGAACTGGCATGGTTAGGATATGGGTTATGCACGTCGTCTTTATTAGTTACACATTTGGTATGAGTTTCATGAAATTCGACCCAGGCATTAAAGAGTTATGGAACGGACACGAAATGTAACATTCAAACCTTTGACTTTGAATTGTGACCTTGACCTTGAACCGCCATGTTTGGAATGTGGGTTCTGCACATGGTCTTTATTAGTTACACATTTGGTATGAGTTTCATGCAATTCCGCTAGGGCATTAAAAAGTTAGAAAGCGGACACGATTTTGTTATAGACGGACGGACGGAGACCATTCCTATAATCCCCTCCCACTTCGTGGCGGGGGATTAATCAACCACTGGCCGGATTTCAAAATAATTTCACAGAAATAGTTGTTGGGTGACCCTCTTGCAAAATTGGTATTTTTATCATGATTTGTCAAAAAACATGGCCGCCAGTGGGTGGGGCTCTATTTCCCCTATATATAAATAGTGAAGTCTTTAAAATCTTCTTCTAAAAGTATACTTATCGGATTTCATTATGAATTATTAACAATGTTCCTTTGGTGATCCAATATAAAAAATAGCTAAAAGAATTGCCATGGCAACTGATTGGAAAAACTTTTAAAAAATCATAAAAATTCAACCACTGGCTAGATTTGAAAATAATTTTACAGAAATACTTGTTGGGTGACCCTCTTACAAAAGTGACCTTTTAATCATGATTCGTCAACAAACATGGCCGCCAGTGGGTGGAGCTCGTTTACCCCTATATTATAGATAGTGAAGTTTTCTTATCTGCAGACTGAATTTCATTACAAATTGGTAACAATATTCCTTGAGTGCTCCTTTCTATAAATAGCTAAATAATTGAAATTCATGCAGAATCATGGCAACCAAAATCAAGGTCCTGTTTGAATATGGCTCTTCTAGTTCAATATGCACTGATGAGCGATACAGGGCCATCTTGGCCCAGGCCCACTTGTTTATTGGTCAACTTTCCTAAGAGTTACTGCCCTTGGTTTATTGACTAATTTCGTCCACTAACTTGCGGGTAGAATTTCATGAAATTTAAAAGAAATATGAACAACCATACTGCGATGATGCCTGTCAAGTCATTTTTACACTTAACCGATTTAAAAACACAACAGTGGGTTTTTTATCAATTGAAGTCAGTCAAGGTGCTTCACATCTCTTGAAATTTTACATGTAATGAAATCAATACATGATGTCATAGATGTGCAAATTTCATTGTAATCGAGGTTTAGATGGTCACAACAACAAAGCACGAAATGTATTGATCGACAATGTCAAGTTCGCAAAATTAATAATGTATTTATAAGCTGCAACTTGATATTAAAATCAGGTGTCTTTGCCTCGTTGGCGGGAAAATAAAGTGTTGTAGGATGTTGTTCCACACATCTATGAGGAAAACACGTACCAATCCAAACGTTCAGAAGTTTCTGCTTGATGATGCACTTCTTGACGGCCATTTGTGTCTGCCTTCAAATTTCGTTTCACGAGTAAAAATGCAATGACCTCCACAGCCTCAATATGAGCTGTCAGCAAGTTTTTGCCCAGCTTGCATAGGCTGCATTGTGTCCAATGGTTAAGAATGTACATTTCTCATAATATGTCTATGGCATCTCAAACCCGTAACCGGAAGTGGATAATGGAATATGTCAAGATAAATAAGAGGACAGACAAAATGAAGCAATTTTCAACATGGGTCATAATAAACATTAATCAAAATGTTACGGAATATATATTTTAGCAAAATTACTTAATCGTACGCATCATTGCCTTCAAATTGTAGGTATAACAGAAAATATGTTTGACTGGAAGTGGCGTCTTTAAAAAAACATTCGTTTGGTGCCATCATGTTTGCGCGCTTGTATCGTCGGCATACGTGACGCAGACAATCGTAGGTGTAAACTGCCTCTTGAAAACACTACGCAAGTCTCAATATTGTCGACAGATGACAGTTAATCTTCTTTGTCATGATAAAACGTCACATAACTGCTTAAAGCAAGTCGATGGCACCAGGATGTTATGTATCCTAAAAGCGTGACACCGTACACAACGCACTTCAAAATTTAATTTTATGTTTTTTTGTTAGGGTATCGTTTTTCTATAAATTGTCGGTCAAATCGTCACGCCCAGTCGTTTTGCTCACGCGTCACATGTAAATAATGAAAATGACGCCACTGTGACGTAATAAGCTAAATTGAAATATTTTTTCGTAGAAAATCGTACCGGGCATAAGACTAGCGTCCCATTCATTGGTCTATACTCCAATAAAGTTAAAATAATAATTAATACAAAAAATACCGACCACCAAAATAGTTGCGTTTCTAAATCGGTTAAGTGTATTAGTCAATTTTCTGTTTAGTTATTGCTCTTGATTTATTGACAATTGTTATCTGATGGAAGCTTACATACCAAACTGTACATTGAAATACTGATAACCTGTAGGTGGGGGATATCAATTCAACGAATTTGCTTGTTTCATCATCCAATGATAATGTTTCAATTAATATAAGAGTAATATCAGATACAGATTCATCTATCGCAAGTTACCCTTATAAATCCAGCTATGTTACCTGTTCATGTGTCGATAAACATATTCATAAACATATAATGTATTCATGCAATGAAATACATTTTTTTGGCATTGTAGGATGTGTATTTTTTAGAATGATTAGCGCTTTTGAAGTTGAAACCAATTTCACCTTAAGATCAAATCATATCTAAGTAATCGTCCCAGTCCTAAACATTACAGACATCTTACATACCTGAGCTCCCATAACAAGTTTCATATTATATCAATCATATACGATGCTCAAAATTTGACTATGGTTGCTCATTCATTCTACCGGTAATGCTCATTCATTTTACACTCACTCATTGATGCTTATAGATCATTTCGATACCTTTCAGCATATATATACCAGGTCAACTTTACCCCAAATGGTTTGCCACAATCTACAGATAGTGGTGTCAACTCTGCTCCTGGGACGAGTTCTTCTACAGCACGTCCTGGTACAAGCTCTTTGGCGGCTGCAAGCTCAGCAACAGGAACAAGCTCTGGTATTGGATCCAGTCTAGGGATCGGGAGTCTCCTATCAAGGACTGGTTCAGCCGGAACTACTGCTAATTCTACAGCTGGAACTTCAGCTACTAATTCCATTGCTGGAACATCGGCTAATTCCACTGCTAGAACTTCTACAAGAAGAGCCTGTGCTAACAAAGACTGTAGGGTATGATTTTATTTGTAAATTTTCTTTCATCATCTAAATGAGCTAATACATATACTTTAATTAAGATGATAGGCCCCTAATATATTTACCTACACAAAGTATGAGTGTATTGCTCTAGTTATATTCATTAATCTTCATATTTATTACACTCACTAACAATTTGCTGGCATAGAATTAGAAGGTCTTAAGATTATTTTAATGGAAATCGGAAGTGGTCATGTTGAACAAACTGAAGTTTAAAAAGCTTGTTTTTCCATATTATGGAAAACTTGTTTTTCCATATAATGGATAACTTGTTTTTCCATATTATGGAAAAATTAAGAAAAGAGTAGTTTTCAGACAGTTCTTGTTTTCTCAAAATTTTGATTTTTACTTGGGTCTTTCTAATTCTAAGCCAGGTGATTTGTGATTGACACTAAGTCTTGTAATGCGTCTACATGCAAACCTGGGAAATCTTAGATGATACAGGTGTAATTAGATTTAAATTGAAACATTTTGTCCGAAGCTACAAGCTATCTCCATACATTGAACTCTTATCTGCAATCTACAAGGATTGTTCAGGTATTAATCTCAGCTCACATGTGGAGCTCCGGACATGGCCCACTGGATTTTCAAACTGGCAATCTGGGTTTGATTACTTGTCGTAGCAGGTCAAACCCTTCCATGAAATTTTGACAACAATGTTGATTTCCCTCTACATGTGCAGAAGTTGCTGATTTCATTGTGGAAGGCTTAGTTAGTATTGGTTTTAATGCAGTCCAGGAAAACTGGTTAGGTGAACCGGCTGCCGTAAATAACAAAAAGTATTTTGATAAACTGCTTTAAACCCGAATAAACCAAATATCAACTGATTTTTAAGTATCCTCAGACAATCCAGCATCTGTATTCAATATTAAAAAAGATTAATAGACTTGAAATCAACTGATAATGGATGATTTGATTTACAAAATCCACCAGTATTCATCCACAAAGAATAGACTGAATTACAAAACAGCTAACTATTCTATAGACATGTGGCTCCAGTCCACTATTCTATAGAGGTCACAAACCACTAAATAAAATTGTTCTTTAGCTCAATGTAAAGTGACAATTGTCAGCCCCAAATTATATCATGTTAAAGTCTATGGCCAGTTGACAGACCTATATCATTGATAAGCAGTATGTTTCAGCTACAGAATAAGACCAAAAAAACTGGGGGTCATGTTTAATATAAGAAAGATTTTGTTCGTCAAAGGCGGTCGACAAATTTTTACTGACGTGCGGACTGATCCAATGTGGGTTTTACCCTAGTCTACTTTCGCTTTGTCAAATATGCCAAAATCTCAAAATATTCAAGATGAAACACATTCACTCATTCAACTACATGTATACAATACCTTTAAACTCAAAAAGATGATTCTAGTTCCATTTTGTCAAGGCATATCACCATTTCCAAGCAAACAGAAGTTTCTGTAAGGACTATTTGAGTGTATCCGATTTTGGGTCGCGTATGCATTTAGTGGTTTATGACCTAGACATGTGGCTCCTCTATCCATCTGGTACGACGGGGAAACTGAAGCTGAAGTGAGTTTGCCCGGATGAATTGCCATGCTATTCTATAAACAGTGTATTAGCCGACTTGCTACTCAATAATTGGGTGTAAATGTACAGTTAGTTGTACAGACTTATGTCTGAAAATAGACTTAAGCTTGGTTCTATACTTTTTAGGTGTGTGCTATGTTAGCAACTGGTACGACCGGTCAGACAGCAACTGATACAACCTCTAAAACAGCAACTGGTACGACCGGTCAGACAGTGACCGGTACAACCGGTCAGACAGCCACTGGTACAACCGGTCAGACAGCCACTGGTGCGACCAATGAGACTGCATCTGGTGCAATGAAGCTAGAGAAAGCAAAGTTGAAGAGAGTTCGTCCTGAGGAATGGTCAGAGGATTGTTACTTTCATGGCAAGAAGAAGAAATCAGCTTTCCAGTGTGTAGTCAACTGTTTGCACACTAAAGCTTTACTTCCTGAGAAATTAAATGTTACATTCTCCCTAGCTGTCTGTGCCTGTAACGAGACTGTTGGTAAGATACGCTTCCGGAATAATCCCCTGTCTCTATCAATTATGTTCCATTTATGATAAGTTGTTTGTAAAGTCCACATGTTGGCACAATGACTAGAAAAACCATCCTGATGTTATTGTCTGTTTTTCTCCTGACCCCATAATCTTCCAAAGGGAAGACACAAGCTGAGTCACTTTGGGCTTGGAGATGAAACTGGTTAGTATACTTTGTCCCCCAGGGAGGAACTGTGGTGGACTGTGACCGCATGGAATTTAGTATTTAAGTAGAGTTACTGCATTCAGAGTAATTTGTTATCCATATCAGATTGCTTATATATGTGTAGAAGTTATCAGTTGCTTAGGTAGGAACAGCACAGGTTGGGGAAAAATGCCACATGCTTACGGAAGACCAGTTACTTCCGTTGTTGAATTGAATGTTAAATGGTTTAACAAAGACCTGATGGAAAATGTTGTGTATGTAGATATTTCATTTATATACTAGCAGTCTTGGTAGGAAGACACTTCAGCACGAAACATTTGGTAGTGGAGACTTTGGCACTAACAAATAGGGATTGGAGGCTATTTGAGATTACAAAGTGTGCTGGCAGATTTAAATTAATATGGTGAGAAATTTTAACACAGAAGTTTATAACTTATGTGATGTGGATTATTTTCAGATTCTAAGAAGTATTTCAAGGATAGCAATGATTGTCGTGCCCAATGTCGTGCCATGAAGACCAGACTAACGGTGTGGAAAGAAGCAACCAAGGCAAATGTACAGCCATTCATCGACACATTGGAACAGCACATAAGGACCGGTGAAATCACAGAGGGATTAGTCAAATTTGTGTATTTTTTCAACAGGGTCGTCGAAAGAGATTTGGTCTACCTGAACGAGCTTCACGAGTTGGTGAAGCAAAATCGCAACAAATAAAAGGTTACATCCCTTGTTTGGAGAAGGAAAGAGGGGATAGTGTATTGTTGGAAGAGTTATACATAAACTTAACATTAATAAATGGTTCTTGATTTCTAGATGTGTAATTATTAATTCTTAATATTGTGTTAATCAATTTGGTTTATACTTGTTACGACTTCTATATAACATATGATACCAAACAAAGGGATGTGAAATCTTTAGTAAAAAGCTGCAAAGATTTTATCGAACAGTTGATGACGTGATGTTGTTTTACACCCATATACTGGGTAATACAAAAATATGGACTTTTCATTTGTTGTTTACACACTATTATTTATGATGGGATATTTACCAAAATGTCATGAAATTTGTTTGATAAGATGTGAAGTTTTCTTTTTTGCAGAGTATATATTTTCTTCATTGATTTAAGTCTTCGACTAATTAATTCTTTTATTATATATAGATGAACTTGTCGTTAATATTTGTCCCATTGATACTGTGCAGTCTTTCCAAAACAACAAGTCCACTTCATTACTATTGTCTGCACTTGGTACATTTTATAACATTATATGTATTGGCTTAATTCTCCAATAAATGTATGCTTGCTAGTTGACTGTCATATTTAAATGTTATTATGAATTCAGCAGATTGGCTGTATAGCACCGATAAACAGCTTCCTGGCACCTTTAACCAGATACTGCACAGTCTTACAGTCCACATGGTCAGATATAGCAGCAAATACAACAAATAGAATTTTAGAAATGCTCAGTTCCCATGCCAGGGATTGAACCAGCAACCTCTGAATTGACAGTACAATGCGTTACCACTGAGCTATCTCCGTTAAAATATGGGTATTGTTTTTGTTGGAAGCAAGTTGGCATTAATGTTTTGAAGAGCAACCAACTGACATCAGCGAAGCTATGTACCCCTAAAGTTATGCTAGCTTATATGAGCATGGTACCTCAACAGCAAAGTGCACAGAAAAAACAGGATACAATGTTGCTGTTTCAGCAAAAAATGTCTGGTTGGCAAGAGCGAAAATGTCAAAAATCTGGGTAGGGATGGCATGAAGAATGTAATATGCCACCCAGGTTGAAAATTATTTATAAATCTGGATGGATTATAGGGGTGTCAGAATTGAATAATATTTGCGAGAATGTCAGATGAGTTCAAATTGCCTAGGTGGGAATATTTTGGGTTGGCCTTGTCCCCCTAAGCCTTTTTTCCTGGAACGGCCCTGAGCTAGCAAGTAGTCGGTTGCATGTGTTAAAAAGAACATGGGTTAATAATCAACTAATGATAGAAAAGACTTGCAAACACTTTTATTGTAAATATGACAAGATAATGGATTTCATGGCAACATAATACAGGAAGAACATGTAAAATAAAGCAAGATCTTTGATCAATGAATAATATTCACACTCCGATATATAAAAGACATTGGAGGCTATAGTCCACCAGATACAAGATAATCTAATACAAATAAACACACGCCCTTAAAGTCTGAGGTCATTGGCCAATCTGACACGGAAAAAATGAATGACCACACACTTACGACTGCCTTAGTCAAACATAAACAGCTGTTTAGGAAACGGTTATTACAGTAAAGATTAAGTTCCGATTAACTTAATTAAACACATTGATTCTGGCAAGTATACCTTAAATACTGACATTCAAAGGCTAATGGTATTTATAGTTGTATAATATACATTGCATTTCTAAAAAGCCACATTTTGATATCAAGGGTTCCATTTGACTCGGGAGTAGGGCTTTTGATGCTTGAAATTTCCAAAAAAGCCACATTTTGATATCGGGGGTTCCATTTGACTCGGGAGTAGGGGCTTTTGACGCTTGAAATTTCACCTGTTATAAATAGCAGAACTTGTCAAAGCGCAATATCGCACTTAGATTTTGTTGAGATGATCACTCTGACCAAGTTTCATAAGGATTAGGCTAAAACTGTGACCTCTAGTGACTACACAAAGTTTTTCTATGATTTGACCTTGTAATCTAGTTTTTGACCCCGGATGACCCAATATCGAACTGGACCTAGATTTTGTTGAGATGATCATTGTGACCAAGCTTCATAAAGATTAAGTCAAAATTGTGACCTCTAGTGACTACACAAGGTTTTTCTATGATTTGACCGTGTGACCTAGTTTTTGACCCCGGATGACCCAATATCGAACTTGGCCTAGATTTTGTTGTGATGATCATTGTGACCAAATTTCATAAAGATTAGGTCAAAATTGTGACCTCTAGTGACCACACAAGGTTTGTCTATGATTTGACCGTGTGACCTAGTTTTTGACCCCGGATGACCCAATATCGAACTTGGCCTAGATTTTGTTGTGATGATCATTGTGACCAAATTTCATAAAGATTACGTCAAAATTGTGACCTCTAGTGACCACACAAGGTTTGTCTATGATTTGACCGTGTAACCTAGTTTTTGACCCCGGATGACCCAATATCGAACTTGACCTAAATTTTGTTGTGATGATTATTGTGACCAAATTTCATAAAGATTACGTCAAAATTGTGACGTCTAGTGTCTACACAAGGTTTTTTTATGATTTGACCTTGTGACCTAGTTTTTGACCCGGATGACCCAATATCGAACTTGACCTAGATTTTGTTGTGATGATCATTGTGACCAAGTTTCCAAAAGATTAAGTCAAAATTGTGACCTCTAGTGTCTACACAAGGTTTTTCTATGATTTGACCTTGTGACCTAGTTTTTGACCCCAGATGACCCAATATCGAACTTGACCTAGATTTTGTTGAGATGATCATTGTGACTAAGTTTCATAAAGATTAGGTCAAAATTGTGACCTCTAGTGACTACACAAGGTTTTTCTATGATTTGACCTTGTGACCTAGTTTTTGACCCCAGATGACCCAATATCGAACTTGGCCTAGATATTGTTGAGATGATCATTGTGACCGAGTTTCATAAAGATTAAGTCAAAATTGTGACCTCTAGTGTCTACACAAGCAAATTGTTGACGGACGGACGGACGAAGAGTGATCACAAAAGCTCACTCTGTCACTTTGTGACAGGTGAGCTAAAAAGCCACATTTTGATATCAGGGGTTCCATTTGACTCGGGAGTAGGGGTTTTGATGCTTGAAATATCCAAAAAGCCACATTTTGACCTTCAAGATTTCTTTTAAAATCATGGGTATTATGCCTACAAAATGGTAAGATTTAGTCAAAGGTATCAAAATGACCCTTCAGATTCAAAAGCTAGTGGACCCTGAGATATATCGGTAAAGTGTTGAAGACAGAGACAGTCATACACCATTGGCCTCCAATGACAATAATATTTTTCATTATTTTTTCGTCAAAATTCTATCCCTGATCCATAGCATAAATACAGAAACAAACGATACAAAGATACAATTCCTGTGATAACATACAATATATAGGCAGTTTGATGTTGCCTATCCATCTAAGATTGACTGAAACTTAGATTATGAATGTATTCAATAGCACATATTTTTGTTCCGAATAATAAGGATTTTTTCAATGTTATTTGTGTCATATAATTAAAAGAATCCAACGCTCAGGGCCACTTCAAATCGACCTGCCAGAGACTCTTAAAACATTTTCCAGAACTTGTTAAAATTAAATTGGCTAATTACAATCAGTGAGATTTGTCAATCTTTTGCATCAAGCATGGGAGGCGATGAACTATTTAATGTTTAATCATATTCTGATCCGATGGTAATACTGATGTCATTTCCAACATTCAGGGTTGAATGGAACCAAATATCTGTGTCTAACACAACTGAAATATACAACAATAATATACCATAATAATACTATAGATATATTTACAATATTTTCACCATCTTCATAAAAATATATATTTGAGTATGTAGAACACATACTTGTTACAAGTCTTGATAAATATATGTTCTGTTCTGTAATCGGAATATTCTTTAATCCATTTCACATGCAACTTCTAAAGATTTGCAAATATTAACATCAGTTTCCAGCAGTGACCGAACTGATACATTCAAAAATATGATAACACATAATTCTATACTTATATCAGTTTAAATTGACTGTATCATCTAAACTGTTTCTCAGGCACGTATCCCAGACATTTGATAAAACCATCCAAAATATGTCAATAATTAAAACATTTTTTCAAGAACATAAACCTAGCGACCGATTTTTAAAATCTGGTGTTTAATGGCAGACATGCATTGTCACCGTAATATATTTTTTTAAGTTTTGGACCAAGCAAAATGTCTGGGGTGGTATTCTTGGAGCATCTTAAGGGAAAACTAAGAATTCTCTTAAAATCTTAAATTTTCCTTAAGTGTATCATCTTCAACTTACTTATCTGCCCAGGGTGTACAATAACTTCTAATCTATCTGGACAAACATAGTAGCATTCTGGTGGGGGTTCTAATGTCCACTTCTTGGTCCCTGTAATCTGTGCCTGCCAGGACGGATACCCCACATGGTCAATCTAAACACACACCAATATGTCCCGTTATAATCATTATAGCATTGATAAACAGGGAAAAGAATAACAGCAATATTAGTGCCTGTATTTCTGTGGATAACAAAATTGGCAAACCAAGCTGATAAAGAGTCACCTCTCCAAAATGGCCCTCCTTCACAATTTAATGCCCACAAAAATCAATAGTTGAAGATGACTATAGCTATTGAGACCCTTAAAAACTGGTCTCATTATTGTATTGGTCTCAACATTGAGATTAAATAAATAGCAAAACAGTTAAGGATTGAAAACTTGGTCTTAATTTTGAGGAAATCTAATTATTGATGTGGTTTTTAGGTGATATTTTACAGTATACACATTTCGGAAGTTTTACAAAAAAAGAATTGTTTTATCATGCATTTATGATTATGAAAATTCAATGTTTTGCGGAAGATTACAAAGGTTGTATGGAATAAATCAAATACATGTAAGTGGGCCCCATATCCTGGACTTCCCATAAACATCCAGTCCGTTTTACTGGATTCAGACAACTTTGGTAGAAAGTATGGTCTCCTGTAGTGTTTCCGTAAAATGTTGGCAGCTGTAAAATCACAGTTACTCCTGAAAGTATTAGAAATGTGTGATTATACAGGGGTTCCACTAGATTCTGAATCTGAAGTGGTTTTTTTTTATACTTTTGACTAAATTTTACCATTTTATAGGCATAATACCATGATTTTAAGAGAAAACAAAGTTAACCAAAATCTTGAGAGTCAAAATGTGGCTTTTTGAAAATTTAAGGGTCAAAACCCCTCCTCCCGTGTCAAAAGAAACCGTTGATAATAATAATTATGCATGTGTGATATAACACACAGTGGTCGTTGCCTTGTTTGCCACTATATATAGCATGTTAAATATTGTTAAAATATATCAAGCGTTTTTGCTAAAATTTGACAAGTAGTAATTGAACAATATTTTTGACAGAAATGTACTATATTATTAAGGGCTTTCCAAGAGACATTGAGTGTTGGGAAGGGGTTGTTAACTTCAATTTATTTATAATATTGACTGTAAATCGTAAATTCATCTCATCAGGTTTATCAGGGTTCCCACAAATATTCTGACACAAAATTCCCTGACTTTTCCCTGATTTTTCCCTGACCACAGAGCAGTTTTCCCTGACTTTTTAGAGCGATCACGCACAAAAGCATATTTTTGTTCAGGTAAAATATGACAATAAAAATAGAGAAAAGAAGCATATTAGCTTTATATGAAAATAAAAGTTTAAGTTAGCACTTCTTAAGGGCTGATGATTGACATAAAGTTATCATAATTTAGAATTGCCCTGGGCGAGCATAGCGAGCGAAGATTTTTTTCAGTTTTTGTTTTTTTCTTCATAGGAGTTGGTATTTTTTGATAGCTAAAATGAAGAATTCCCTGACTATTCCCTGACTTTTGTTCAATTTTCAGATTTCCCTGACTAATTTTAAAATTCCCTGACTTTTCCCTGACCTTGAATTTTTTTTATTTTTCCCTGACTTTTCCCTGACCGTGGGAACCCTGTTTATAATAGTTAATATTAGCCTGGGATAGATCTAGCAAATTTGTCAGGTTGGATTTGTTCTATAAATTAGTTGTGTTCAGATCAAAGATGAAAGAATCAGGTATCAGTACTTCTCTACATGTACATAGCTCCTACATTATTATATGTAACCTTTAGGATACTGTCATGGTTGGGGTGCCCGGATGAGTAACTAGTTAACATTTTAGAAGTTCTAGAACTTTTTTCAAACTAAGACGATGTGAATTATGTCACCTTTAATGCTATATATACAACATTCGGATCATATTTGATACGATTATGTCCCGATTTTCATTCGGATACCAATTTTAGTATTCATAGACAAAGATAAATAAAATCAAAAGTAAATCAATCTTAGCTACTAACCATCCGATATACCAAGGTTCCGAACCATCCTCCATTTTAGCTCGTTCTGGGCTCATGTTTAATACTTCTCCGAGATTGTTGAATGAGGTTTTATAAGGAAAGAATTGACATTTTCTCTCCTGATTCTCCAAGGCTTGGCTGCCATCTTTGTATATGTCCTTGAAGAATTCAAAACTAAAATATTCCGGAGCCGTCCAGTTGGATGTTCCATCACCAACGATCACAGGGATACCGCTATATGCATACAACTCTTCAAAGTCTTTCTGAGTTATATTATAAACAGTATCTACATTCGTCAAACCCTTACAGTAATCACATTCTACTGGCGGTCTAAACACGTCGGCTACAGTTTCAGGCATTTCAATAATACATTCATCATAATCAATATCACGATCGGTATAGTCCATCCAAACTTGAGCAATTTGTTCACGATTAACTGGCCATTCCAGCAATACAACAAGAAATATGCTTACATATAACACTAAAAGAACTACAAGGAATATGACTGCATATTTGACAATTATCTTTGTCCATGAGCCTTCCCATGTTATCTGTTGCAGAATAGTAAGTCTCGACAGATCAGAGTCGGTCAATCCCATCTCCTTGGTGGCACGCATGTACAGTTTCTTAAACTCTAGTTCAGCATCGAAGTCACCTGACATCTTATTATTGTTTTCTGTGACACCTTTAACTTCAGTGTTAACATCTTCATCTACTCCATTTCTTTGGGTTCCTTTACAAGCATCGTCCACATCCCTTGCACTCTCAGCTAATTTCCGTTTTCCCATATTTTTGGTGTCTATAAGTTCATAAATTTCTAAAACAATTATGGTAAATACTTGGCTAAGGAGAACATTACAACTGCCATTGCTTTATATAGTTATATACAACTTAAACCTCTAGCAGATAGCAAAAAGTCAGCACTTAAGAAAGAAATATTCCAGTGAAGAGCATGGAGGCTATGATTTTTTGTCTATGAGACAATGGTTTCTAATATTCTCTGGTTAATAACATGGTTATTACATTCATTCATTGAAGCCCGTGGTGCTTGATTAATACTGTAATTACCAGTGGAATCCAATCTTCTGAAAATAGAAGAATACAATCAGATAAGTCATGATGAATAGTCTGAAATGATGTGTGAAGAAATTTATATTAATTTAATAAATAACAATTCATTATTTATCTCAGAGGATACAGAATATGAATAGTCTTGAAGACATAATTTTATATTGGAACACTTGCTGTTTGGGGGAACAGTTTAAACAGTTCCAGAACTTCATCATCCCACGCCGAAAGGTGGAGGGGATATACATGTAGTAATAGTCAGTGTCCGTCCTTCCATCTGTCTATGATTGACCTTCCCATATTTTTGTCCAGAGCATAACTCGAAAACTATTTGAGGTATTGACTTTAAACTTGATAATTGAATAGATAGCAGCTAGTCGAAGTGCAGTGACCACAAACTATAACTCTATGTAGTCCAGTTTTGAAATAATCTCCCTTTATTTAATTTTGAAATATTTTTTTTACCAAGGCATAACTTCAAAACAATTTAAGTCATTGACTTGAAACTTGATATGTGAATAGGTGGCAATTAGGAGAAATGTAGTGACTAAGAACCATAACTCTATATTGTCAAGTTTTGAAATTATACCCCTATAATTAATTTTAAAACAGTTTTTGATCAAGAGCATTTATAAGTTCAAAAGAATTTAAGTGTTACCATTCTTGAATTATTTCCCTTTAACCAAAAAAGTGATGATATTTTCCTGCAATTGTGTTATATTATGTAATTTCCTACTAATGTTTTTCCTTCTAAAAGAGCTATTCATTTGAAACTCACAATATAAGCACATGATATCTTTTACTGATCTGAGGATGTGCAGTGACTAAGAACAATAACTTTGCACGGTTCCATTTTATTAATTATCTCCCTTTAGAGCAACTCCATAACTATACATTATACTAAGGATATGTGAACATGGATATTGCTTTTTCTCTCAATCCTTTAATTGACACAAGTTAACTCCCTATCAACCTTATAGCTGTCAACACTAGTGAATGATTAAGAAAATGATTATTTCATTAAGAGAAAGAAATAGATTCTATGGTCAATTGAACAGTACTGTCATTTAATCAGAAAATCCAATATATTGCATTATCGCAGTCACTTTGTACATAGCTAAAGGTTTTTTTCCCCCCAAATATGTTATCCACTATAAAGAAAGTCGTTAATATTGTTATTATACCAGTAGGTTAATCCATTATGTCAATCAATTTTCCATATTTCTAAATATTTCAACAATTTAGACAAAGAATTATTATTAAATACAAAATTTTACAATGACCCAAATTCCATTTAATTATGTTATAAATAATAAATATACAACATATAAAATGCAAAAACAGAGTTATTCAATAATTAAATGATTGAAACTTATCACAGCGACGGCTTCAAATATTACAAAGGTGGTCAAAAATAAAATATTGGTTGTTTTCCCCTTCCCGACCCTGGTTATTTAGAGTTGTAGTATACAAAGTATTTTTTTGTGAAGAATAGTTTTGATAATTTGTCAATATCAATAAATTTTGTTTTTATACTCTCATACGCGACTTTTTTATCAAATAACATTACTTTCAGTTTTTTCAGATGGTCAACAAATGTTAAAGTTACGTTGAAAAGGGCCATAACTGCGTATAAAATCATCCTAGAGTTATGCAACTGTTCTGGTAGGGTTGACAAATGACAATAAGTAAGACTTATTAAAGTGTGTCAAGTTTCAAAGCTATACCATTGATAGTAAACAAAATATTCAACTTTTTTAAAAACTTTAACCAAAATGTCTAAGTAAAAAAGGGCCATAACTCCTTTCAAAATCATCCCCTTGTCTAGTATGATGGACTTATAAAGAGTGGTTTCACTTGTAGGTGATTTTAGCTATACACCAGTTGGCGGCCATCTTGGGACAGAAATTTATCATGTATTTGTAAACCACTGATTGTCATAGAGATTAACACAGATTTTTATGAGATAACATCTTAATTTCTGCAAAGTATGGTAGAAATATGAAACACAAGGACCCAATTAGTACAAATAGGTCATACATAAAAAGATGAAAAATATTTTAGGTATAACAATTATGTCAAACATATTTTAACCATCACATAACATATCCCAGTTTGGAACAGGCATAATTTTATGCACATTTATCTATACAATTCTGAAATATTTCAATTCAAAATATGCCAATTCTCCGTGTTTATAGTACACTTTTTATGCTTATGTTTAGCAAGTTTGGTTGCTCTATGCCCGCCATAAATTATTATAGATAAACATGTATGATAAACAATACTTTTGAAATTTATATTAAAGCAGGGTTAATTTATATACAGTGGTTGTTTATGTTTAACAGTATACAATCGGAAACTCCCCACTGAGACTACTGAGACAATATATTTAATAGTGTAGACTGTGTGGTTATAAATGCTTTTATTTATTAATTTGAATGCAAGTTCCTGTGGTTACACACTGGTTAGGGGAATTTATTAGATCTAGGACCAGTATTTTAGAACTAGAGAAAATAAAGATTATTAAATTGAATAGAATATGTTAAGTTACACGTCGATCACCAAACGACATGTGTACAAAATGACCGGGCATAATGAACATATTTAGGTATTTAAGAAAATTCCTATATTTAATTATACCAATTGAAAATTAAAGCTTCAATATGAAGCATTATGACGGAACGCAGTTTTTACAGTTTGAAATCATTATTATTTTATGAATAATTTGTTTGAGCAAATTTATATTTAAGCTTCAAAGGTTTAAATTGTTGTTGGCATATTTTAACGATAATTATAGCATAAAAATGGTGAATTTGCCCATATGTTAATGGGACGAAAACCATGCGTTAACATAAAGATTCACGCGCTGTTAACGTCCAGTTTTACGTATGCTCATTCCAGGGCCACGCTAGCAACTATAAACGTTATACAGCGTCATATGAACAGTAATTCTCATTCTATTTCTTACTACTAATTTTTTGTTTATAATATTTAAATTATAAATTGAAGCAAACCCATAGTATCCATGTTTTGTGGGTTTTTGACGATCCAGGAAGTCAACGCTCATAACAAAAACTGGTATGACCTTATGTTTGTTTTCGCGACGTCGCCACAAAATCTCCCGCCAAAATATAATTATTTTGAAATACAAACGCATTAATTGATGTTTTGAATGCTATAATAGCGTTTACGCATATTTTTCGCGTTATAACACATGCAGAGTCCCTCGGGAGCGATGGTGCCCTCGCCCTGGCGGGCTTGGGCACCAACCGTCCCTCGGGACTATGCAGATGTTAGACCTAAAAAGCATGCGTTAACCATACAATAGAATCTACTGTATGTCTTTGGCATATTTAATGTTTCTGTATACATATCTATACTTTTCTCGGACAGTCTGGAATACTATTACCACACACTAACAAATTTAAATCGGACTATATAATTAACCCACCGCAATCATCAGTCCCCGATTTATTTTGGACCGTGCAGAGAGAAAATACTACCAGACCTTACAAGCAGCCGTTATACACTCCGCTTATCGGCTTATCTTGCCCGACAGGTTAGATATAGATAACGCGGTGTGTAGTAATAGAGTGTCCAGTCCCTGTGTTATTCGTCCCAGAAAATATCAAACAATGAGGTAAACATGAAATTGTGTTCATATATTATATACATACAAGGTTTGAACAAATTGTATTACAGGGAAATTGCAACAAGTGCCCCAATCAAATATTAATTAGACCCTGACACTCATAACTTAAACGCAGAGGTTAATCAACATGGCCTTATTCAATACGTGTAACACTGTTATCACATTTAGGAAGTATAAGCTTAGCTCATATAAAGGGTCAGCCTTACAAAAAGCAATTTCCGAGTTTGTTTTTGTTGTTTTGGTTTCATTCAACGGCTTAAACAGTCGCTTAAACATCAAGAAAAAAATATGCTAAAAATTAAAGTTTGCGAAATTTATGCATTCGCATGCTTTATAGACGTATTCCGTTAACAAAACAATTAAATACGAATTGGTATTCAGTTCATTTACAACACTTATTCGACTTATTTAAAGTTAACTCAACAATGTTGTAAGCGGTATTAAAGATGGCGGCGCCCTGGAAGAGGTGGATCCTGTTTTTTGGAACTGTTGCAATTTTACTGTTTATTTTCAATCGCTGGATTGTCAACGAACTATCGAATGATGTGCTCAGAGCCAGAATTCTAAGATTTCAGCTTACATGCATAATTTTATGTTTCAATGGTTCACTTTCCCTGATAAACTGGAAATATTTAGCCGACGTTTTCGATCACGGCCAAGTGCGCAGCGATTCTGCAAAAACTAAAGGTCCATCAAATGGACCCTTGTTTGATGTTAGCTTCAAATGGAGAGAAATAACCAACTGGAGACAGTACACTGTTAAAGCTGCATTATGGCGAGGATTTCTTTTGCTTGTGATGTTCCTGACAATTTGTGCATATACATCCTTTTCATTCTTGATATCAACGCGGCCATCACCGATATCTTTAATAATGTTCCTCTGTTTAGCGTATACTTATCAGCTATTTTTTGCCCAGATTGTCGTTTATTGTGTAACATTTCTCATGAGAATTTGTCGAGTATCTGCTGTGCATAAATTCAGACATTCCCGCTGTATAAGGATTGTGGTTATACTTTATGCTTTATGTGTTGTCACAGCTGGATTCTATAATACATTTAAAGCACCAGAAATAAAAGAAGTGAGAATTCCTGTCAAAGATTTCCCATTGGATGGAATGACTGTAACCTTTATAAGTGATATTCATCTAGGACCGACAGTTGGTAAAGAAAGTATGGAAAGGGTGGTTAACATGGTTAACTATATACATTCTGGTAATTTCATTATTTTTTTGTATTGAGATAGATAGTTTTAAGAAATGATCAGATGATTTAAATGCTCATTAATATCATAACAATGTGTTTGTTGTTTCGAAAGTGTTATGTTTTGGATTCATGACACAACATAATTGAATGCAATTTGCAAAATATCTAAATTTATACAGTGAGGTACTGTACATGACTTGTATTGTTCTAACTACAGATTGAAAAGTCCTTGGTTTGAATCTTGGTTAGGGCTCTTCTGAAATGCGTTTCAGTGTTTCATACCCAACTAGAGATGGACTGGTTGGAAACCCAGAGGTAGTCTTTTGTATATCGCTGCTATTTCCTGAGCATGTTAAAGAACTAAGAAGTCTATTCTGAAAGAGCTAGGGCAATCCGTCTGGATTCCTAATGTATCACACTAACCTTCTCTCTCTTCCCTTGAAGTCAGAGGTCTTTGGCCAATTAGGCAGAGATAAAACCAAATGGCATCGCACTATGACTGTCTCAATCAGACACAAAAAATACTGTGGCATGGTAGTCGAGTGAATATTGCTCTTGACTATGGATTGAGAAGTCCTTGATTAGAACTTTTGCTGGGGCACTTGGTCATTTCTCAAATGTTTTTCATACCGAACTAGAGGGAATCTAGTCGGTACTTGAGGAATGTTAAAGAACCAAGGAGTCTATTTAAAAGGCGCTAGGGTAACGCCCAAAAGTCCTTGTATCACACAAAAGTTTCTGTCTCTTCCCTCGAAGCCAGAGAAGATCAGCCAATTTGTCAGGGAAAACACTGGAAAACCATGTTCTTACAACTTTCGGTCAAACAACAACATTACACCTTTAATTAATAATCATGAAGCGCATGCATTAAAAAAATTAGTATAATATTTCTATTCAAACACAGACGCGTTCTTATAAGCTGGTTAATAGGTAAATGTCTCTTAGAAAATTCAAATAATTAATAAATATTTAAGATACTCTGACTGCAGAATGTTTTAATGCCCCCCTATCGATAGATGGGGAGGCATATAGTGATTCACCTGTCCGTTCGTTCGTCCGTTCGTCCGTCCATCCGTCCTGGTTAACCCAAATTGACAGTTTCTTCTAGCATTATTATGGCTTGCTACAAAGCTTCCATACTTGCATGGATGTTGTATATGAACACTCTCCACACGCCTGTATCACCTGACCTCATTTTGACCTTCACCTTGACCTAATCTTGGACTTAGACTTATTGAAGGGCCAAATTCTTGGTTAACCCAAATTGACCGTTTCTTCTAGCATTAATATGGCTTGCTACAAAGCTTTCATACTTACATGGATGTTGTATATGAACACTCTCTACATGCCTGTATCACCTGGCCCCATTTCGACCTTGACCTTGACTTAATTTGGACTTAGACTTATTGGAGGGCCAACTTCTTGGTTAACCCAAATTGACCGTTTTTTCTAGCATTAAAATGGCTTGCTACAAAGCTTTCATACATGGTTGTTGTATTTGAACATTCTCCACACACCTTTATCACCTAATCTCATTTTGACCGTCACATTGACCTAATTTTGGACTTAGACTTATTAAGCGTCTAATTCTTGGTTAACCCAAATTGACAGTTTCGTTTTACATCATGTCCATCATGGCGTTGCCTTAAAACTTGGCATACTTGTTTACTATCATAAGCCCCTTACAATATCAAAGCCATGTAACACTATCCAGCATTATAACAGAATTATGGCCCCTGATTGTCTTAGATTTTTATGGGCAAGGCTTCCATGGGGGCATAAGCGTTTATTGAACGCAGTCTTGTTATACATGTATGTATATTCAGATGTTGTGATTATTGGTGGAGATTTGGTGGATGGTACCGTGGCTGATCTTCACGAAGCTGTTGAATCCTTGGAATGGATCCGGTCAAAGCATGGAGTGTATTTTGTCACAGGTATACTAGTTACATTGTATTTATCTGATATACAAACTTCATGTATTGAGCTTAATTCATTGCCTAAGCCCATTGTAGCAATTCATCCATAGAATTCTAACAGCAGGCAATACCTTAATATCTAATGTATCTTTCCTCAACCTGTCTTCTCAGTGTTTCTTAGACCCTCCGATATATCTGACTTCTGCTAGACCCTTCAACAGATTTCAATTACTCTTAATGATATGGAGTGTATTTTCAAACTGTAAAAATAAATACTGCATACCACATAATGATCATTGCTGTTATTATTTGTTGCAAATAAATAAGTGAAATCCTCAAAATATACTCGCTACATTATATTTCAGGCAATCACGAATATTACACGGCAGATGTACACAACTGGTTTAATAAACTAGAGTCACTTGGTGTGGTTATATTACACAATTCTAATGTCAAGTTACATCCAACAGCTAGTGATAGTGTGTGTTTAGCTGGAGTGGATGATCTTACAGCCAATCAATACAGGTAAGACTTTATAGATTTCAACAGTCTAAACTTGCAATGTTGCAAAGTATTGTATCATACAGCATGTAGGCAAATCAGTATAAAACAATCAATTCAGACAATTAGTCATATCATTTTCATGATTTGAATATATTTGTGACACTAATTTTCTGAACCTCACCTTGAGCCCGGTGCATAACCAAGTCACTCAGTAGCGCTATGCTAGGAAACGGCTTGCTTCAAAAAAGTACTACGTAGTGGACGAAGGGAAACATTATATGCTGCAAAAGTGGTCCGTTGCACAAGACAGCGCTCGCCTAGCAAAGTGTTAAGAAATGATATGCTATTGAAGAGCATTGCTCGCTGGTAGCGTGTCGTCGCTTAGACGTAGGAAAGGGCTCGGTAGCGCAATTTGGAAGCGGCTTGGTTAGGCACCGGGCTCCAGATGATATTAGGCTGTATTTTTTACTTGCAATAAATGCATAATGTTACATTGCATTTATTTATTTTGACAATGAATTGATCATACATTAACTTTTATATCAGGTTTATGGACCATAAGATGGACATTGATTCAGCATTGGAATCGTGCGATGGGGATAAATCGGTGATCCTTGTAGCTCATCAACCTTTAGCTGCTAAACAAGCCATGGAGTCCACCAAATATAGAGTGGATCTGGCTCTATCTGGTTGGTATCATCACAAAAATATTAAACATTGCTAAATATTTGTTTGTGTATATTTGAAACCATTTCTCCATGATTTTTCAGTTAAATTTAGCGGTCGATTAACCTAACTAGTTTTCCAGGACTGTATTCATTTCATTTCATGAATGGTATTACCTTCCGCTGTTCATGGGTGTCTTTAACACCGAATTGAATGTACATTTGTCAATATTTTATCTTGTGTTGTTCCTGTTAAAGGGACTGCCTCACATATTTGTGTATTGCAATAATTTTGGTATAGTTGCCTGTATATCCCATAAAGAATCACACTGACATCTAAAAAAACTTGAGAAACTTTGGCATTTTGTAGTTATTTAGTATTTTTACATCAAAAATTCTATAGGGTATTAACACCCTATAGAATTAACACTACTACTACTTAAATTGCCTGAAATTTATTCTTATTTGATGAAAACGAATCGAGAAACGAACCAAGTACCTCAATGATGTCTACGCTGTAGTTTGTTGATGTTTCAGTTCGTTAACATGTGAATTACATAATTCACAAAACATGTTGGAAGGAAACTTATATATACTCAGTGGGCGATATCGGGAGTGGTTAAAATTGCTTATTTGCACCAAATCTTTCATAAACAACCGTCAGTGGCTTTCTATTACATCAATACTTGGTTAAGTTGGAAAATCATGATATACAAAAAATTAAGCCCAATCTGTGAGGCAGCACCTTTAAGCTGACGTTGAATCATTTGAGGCCGAAAAGTGATTAATTGACTAATAAATCTTGATATAGATCTCAAATCACTAATAAGATATTGGTTGTTTTTCAGGTCACACTCATGGTGGACAAATGTTTCCGCTGATTATAGGTGCTTATCTGTTTAATCCATTCTACGCAGGATTATATGACCTTGGAAATTATAAACATATATACGTATCCATGGGAACGGTATATTGGGGAATGCCAGTAAGATTTGGAACAACAATGGAAATAACACACATTACCCTTGTGCCTGTGAAATAAATAATTCAGCTGTGTGGTAAGATAAAGGTCCAAGGACCTTAATTATGTCATAACATCGGATAAAAAATACTGTAAAATCATTATTTTTCGAGGGAGCTGAATTTTTTCGTTGTTGAACTCGACCACCAAATCTATTCCCTATGAATAATTAACATCCCCAATACAGAGCAAAGGTTTACCTCCCATGTTTTGTAATCCACAAACTTAACTACCCTACGAAAATGCGTTTTCATTAAAATCCACGAACATTTTAACACCCACAAAACTATGTGATTTTACAGTAGGGAAAAATGTCATTCTCAGGTGTGTTACTGTATCTTTCAAGTATTGCACATACTTTTATCAACCTAGAGTCGTTAAAAAAAATTGGATGCGTCCTTTACACAGCTTTTGACATTTTGGCGCGGCTATATTCTTTCTTTGAATTGTCACGATTTTTTGCCTCACACTTTTCTTAGATTCTTCTAACATTCTTTACATGTGTCCAATACACAGCTTTGTGCAATACTTGGTTATATATGGTAGTAAATGTGTTATAATCCTGTGCATTAAAACAACAGCTTTAAAAACAGACAGAAATCACTAGTAGTTTGGTGTCAGTATAAATTGAACAAATTACAATTCTTGGGAAAGAATCCCATTTGGATTGAACTTCTATTTATTATTATTTAGATAAAATTTAATTCTAGTAAATGCATATTGCTTTAAATTGTAACTTAATGACTATACTTACTTACTTACTGAAACCCCTTCCCCCAGAGATTCACTTCTCCATTCCATTAACAGGAGAATGAATTATTATTATACATTGTCTTGATTTTGTTCAGATACAGGTTAACCTCACATATTAAACAACTTTATATTGATCTGAATGAATCTCTGGCCCTCATCTATGTCATTTATATTCAGTATTTAGAAGTTCAGATTATAAGAATCATCTGAATTGTTTATGGTGTTATTCGCAGTACAATTCAAACCTGACAAATGAAAAAATGAGGTTTTACTGTACTTGAAAATTTTCAAGTGATTTTTTCATTAATTAATAAATCATCACAATTATTTTTTCATTCTTTCTTACTTGGTCATGTTTTCCAAAGATTTGATTGTGCATAATTGTATGCATTACACATTTTATAGACAATTAAGACCACATAAAATTTTGACTGTGTTGAGGAATAATTTGGACCATGGGCTAGCTGGGTATTAGATTCATATACCAGTGGTTGAACATCTTCCGCTTAACACTCTTTATACATTTAGTAGAGGTTCACAAGGAAGACTGAGCATACTGTGTGCCTTCTACTTAAGTTTCCATTCTTATTGTGTAGAGGTATTCATATGCCTGCCACGTTTCAGCAGAAAGCAGATTAGCAAATAAAGGCTATGCTGGGTTATATTACATTTTTTGACATTGTTCAAATACATGTAGTGTCCCTATTATGGTCCAAATTTTCTCTTCACACAGTATGGATTGTCCATTTGTTATATATTGTCCTCACACCAAGTTTTATACACTTAGTATTACAGTTTGTGATATCCTCAAGCACATTCCTCGCTTTATCTTAATATGCAATTTATCATGTCTCCCACATATAGTGGGGAGACACATATTGATTATGTGCCAGATGTCTGTCTGGATGGATGTCATCAAAGTTCGTCTGCGCTTGTTCTCCTTAATCATTGGTAATCATTGGATTTCAATGAAACTTTAGATAAATACTTGATACAAAGCCTAGTTGTGCATATTGTCAGGAATTTTATGGTGGATGATTTTTGCTAGAGTTATTCAGCCCTTTGTGGGGGGACATACGTTTTTGTGTCAAAAGCCCTTCCAGTTTAACTGTTTTAAATATATTTGTTGGAATAGTTTTTTTCCGATTTTAATATTATCAGCACATAACCAAAAGCTTTTTATTGTAATAACTTTATTATAATGAAGCACACAAAGTCTTCAGCAAGTTCTCTCATTTAATTAGAGACATTAATCTGTCCAACCAATGTCTGATTTAGTTTACAATGTATAACATGATAGTTTACAATGTATAACATGATAGTTTACATGTATAACATGATAGTTAAAGACTGTTTGATGCTGTCTCTTGTATGAGAGATAGGGCAAACATTTCCTTATAATGAAATCTGTTCAACATTTGTATACGAACACCGTATCATGTTAGAAACAGAAAATTACATGAATTATTAATTTTTCATTTCCCCCATGTCTCACAAAAAACTGCAGAGAATGTCCTTAGCGATTGCCTCTAGAGTACTGTAGCATGGATTCAATAATGTAGTAAAGTCCAGAGAATTTGATACGTTTCTCGACCTTCTATTAGCATAATTTAACAGCTGATATATTGTCTATATTTATAACCCCGGTTGTATGTTTTCCTTAGCAGGAAAGTATCATGAAGACACTCGAGGTGTAATACAAACATAAATCTAAAGGAAAGATATTGCACAATTTGCTTATGGAAATTGATATATTCACCACAAGAACCTTGTAAAATATTCATGCATAAAGGTCAGGATCAGGTCAAATTCACTGTGCTATAGTAATATATATTTAGTTATGTTAGTATGTAATAGATCAATATGTTACTGTAGGGTGCTCACTGATATCTATTTTAGTGAAAACCAAAATAACTATGATTTATTTTATTAAGGTCGGTTTTGTCATACTTTTCAAATAACACGAATAAAACAAAATCTTTGTTATTTTTAATTCCACCAGTGAGCCCCCTTAAAATTTAGAAACAAATCAAGCAATTAATACCGGTAGATGAATTGAAATTAATGTCTTTCTGGTTAAATTACTGCCAATGTAGCAATAAATCTGGTACTTCCTATAATGCTCAAACCATGTGACAGGTGCGGGCTGGTATTCACAAAGCATCTTAAGGGAAATCTTTAAAATTCAGCTGCACGTATTTCCCAAGAAAACATGGGTTATTCTTTGTACTAAATATTTCTAAACTGTGTGAAAAGTTGATAATCTATATTTTCTTGTTTAGTTGATACACTTAACTTAAAGGAAATTGTAAGATTTTAAGAAAAGTTTTCCCTTAAGATGCTTTGTGAGATACGGTACTTAAATTGTAGAGATTAATTTGTAGAATACATGTAAATGAAATTTGCATATTTTGTATTGATATTGCTAGTCAGAATGTATCAAAGAAGGAATGTGACATTCTCGTTGAAATAGTTACAGTTGGTCAAATCTGTTAAACATTATAGAATTTTTGCTTACTACCCCAATACTATGTTTTAGCTTTAAGTGCAATGATAAACTCATCGTAATTGCTTTAATTTATTTGTAGATTAATGTTGTTTTTATTGTGTTTGTTATCTAAAGATGGATATAATCCAAAACATGTCATAACAGAAAATGTGTGATGTTGCTTTTTAGCTCACCTGCCACAAAGTGGCAAGGTGAGCTTTTGTGATTGTTTTTTGTCCGTCTGTCTGTCTGTCAGTCTGTCCGTCCGTTAGCTTTTTCCCCGTTAACACTCTAGCACTCTCAATTTGATCTTTGATCTTCATCAAACTTGGTCAGTAGTTGTATCTCAATGAAATATAGGTCAAGTTCGAATATGGGTCATGTGGGGTCAAAAACTAGGTCAAGAGGTCAAATAATAGGAAAACCTTGTTAACACTCTGGAGGCCACATTTTTGCAATGATCTTCATCAAATTTGGTTGGTAGTTGTATCTCAATGAAATCTAGGTCAAGTTTGAAGTTGGGTCATGTGGGGTCAAAAACTAGGTCAAAAGGTCAAATAATAGGAAAACCTTGTTAACACTCTGGATGTCACATTTTTGCTTTAATCTTCATGAAATTAAGTCAAAATGTTTATCTTGGTGACCTTAAGGTCAATTTTCGAAGTTGGGTCATGTGGGGTCAAAAACTAGGTCAAAATGTCAAATAATAGGAAAACCTTGTTAACACTCTAGCGGTCACATATTTGCTTTGATCTTCACCAAACTTGGTCAGTAGTTGTATCTTAATGAAATCTATGCCAAATGCGAAGTTGGGTCATGTGGGGTCAAAATCTAGGTCAAAAGGTCAAATAATAGCAAAACATTGTTAACCCTCTAGAGGTAACATTTTTGCTTTGATCTTCACCAAACTTGGTCAGTAGTTGTATCTCAATGAAATCTAGGTCAAGTTAGAAGTTAGGTCATGTGGGGTCAACAACTAGGTCAAAAGGTCAATTAATAGAAAAACCTTATAAACACTCTTGTGGCCATATTTTTGCTTTAATCTTGATCAACTTTGGTCAAAATATCTATCTTGATGACCATAAGGTCAAGTTTGAAGTTGGGTCATGTGGGTAAAAAACTAGGTCAATATGTCAAATAATAGCAAAACCTTTTTTAACACTCTGGAGGCCTCAGTTTTGCTTTAACCTTCATCAAGTAAAGTCAATATGTTTATCTTAATGACCTTAAGG
This sequence comes from Spisula solida, assembly GCA_947247005.1. Lineage (NCBI taxonomy): Eukaryota > Metazoa > Mollusca > Bivalvia > Venerida > Mactridae > Spisula > Spisula solida. Next base: position 3,886,987 of record OX365949.1, on the reverse strand, counting down.
TCAAATTCAAAGGCCATGTTTAGCAGGTGAGCGCCCCAGGATCAATGATCCTCTTGTTATTTTTATGTGATTTATTTATTTATTTGTAGTCAATTGTAGAATTGTTTGCAGTTTATGTGATTTTATGTAATAATTGAGTTACAGCATGAGGACATATGTCATGACTTACTTGTTGACTTTGCAATTTTTTTGTCGTTTATTATTGCCACATGAAATGGCATTTTGTCAAGATTCCATGGCTAATTTACAGACTCCGTATATGTAACTGATTATCTTCAATGCTTCAATTCATTGCATCAAAATGTACATGCATGAAGATTATTTTAATGTGAAAAAATTATCCTGGTCCTGGGGTGGTATTCATTATTGATTTTTTTAATCGGAGAATAAGGATAGCCAATCATATCGCCTGTTACTGACCAAGAGTTTGATATTGTGTAATCTGATTAGTTGTCCTTATCCTTAAGTCAAGTAAAATCAATATTGAATTCCACCCCTGGAATCTTATATAATCATAACTAACAGTTGATTTCTTGTATATAATTTAATTTCGGCTGTTGTTATCATATTAAGCAACAAAGAGTACCTGTATTAGGAATATGTACAAGGTATATATATTAAACCAAATTCTCCGACAAAGCAAAACTTTCAGAGTGAAGAATAGAATGGTGAACAAATATTTTGCCCAAAAGCTTGGAGTCTATGTAACTCTTGTTTCTAGCAGGTAAGGTAGCCATGCTAATACTTGTCATGTAAAACCATCCGAAGGACCATTTTTTTCGTTACTGCAGCTCAATATTTGTATGAGTGTTGTTTTTGTAGTTTTATATTACCAGTTTAAGTGTGATAACCCACCTACTTTCATCTCTGTGAAGTTGATGAACTTGTTATTTTGATATATTGTTTTAATATGTTCAATTTATAACTCATTGGTATTGTACACAATGATCATATCCTCGACAATTTTGTGCTTTTGCTTGGAAAAGTCAAATACTTGTACTCATAAATAATATAAAATTTTATGTAGCTTTTCTAATTCTTGTTAAGTGATTCGAATTTATTAGCAATAAGTTACATGAAACGGAGAAATATTGTCTTTTGTGTATACATGTTGAACCATAAGGAGAAGCAGTCTACTCGATGAATGAGCCAGGTTTTGTGATTTGGAGCTAAATGTGGACAAAAGTTGTTGTTTTGTTTTATTTGACAGAGGCGTATCACCATACTACAAAAATTACATCCATTTTAAAATCAGACGCCATAGTGCTCTTTGATGAAATATTTTAAATTGTATACATTGGCCATTCTGGGTGGGAAAAAATGAATGACGTCTTCTGAAGACTGTTTCAGTCTAACACAACAAATGTTACTGTTGACACCATATATGGGTGATATCATACATAGTGTGGTACATTGTAAGCTAGAAATCAAAGTCAGTGACTAAGTTATGTTTATAATTATAAGCATTCCATTTCTTTATTCGCTCAGCATTATGAACAACATAGATCCTTATAAATGAGAAACATGTAAACTGTGATTTTTCTTTGTTGTTTTTTTGGCACAGTCTCTTGATTTTACTAATGTTGTTACCCATTCCATCCTGCAAACTGAACGTCATTCTTTGCTCTAGGGTAGTTTCACATCTGTGATATCCAGGTCTATGTTTAAGTCTAGTCTGGCTTAATTCAGTGCTATATTACTCAGGGTACTTTGTCATACCAAAAGTCTGATTGTTTAAATGGTTTCATCCCTCTAAGGGGAGAGAGTGCATAATGGAGACAATTTATACTTTGCTTCTGTCCTCAAATGGAAGAGATGGCATAGTCGTGTGACAATTTGTACATTGCTTCTGTCCTACAATGGGAGAGATGGCATAGGGGAGACAATTTGTACATTACCTCTGTCCTCCAATGTGAGAGAGTGAATAGGGGAGACAACTTGTACATGGTCTCTGTCCTCCAATGGGAGAGAGTGCATAGGGGAGACAACTTGTACTTTTTAAGTTTATTTGATCTCAGCAAGTTTAAATTCATGATATCACTGTTTACTATCGGTCAGTATAGTCATTTATTTCGCTTTAATCTTACATGCTTTTTAATTTGCTTTAAAATTTGCTTATTATTATTTGATTGTTGTGAATAAAATATGAACGATTAACAACAATTGTTGATTATTATTTTAGTCAATAAGACAAATTTAGTTGGAAGAAAATAGGTACAAAATATATATTGTTTTTCCCATGTTGCTCTATCAGTCCCTAAGTCAGTCTGGTCAATAAAACTAAAATATGTTTGACCTAGGAGTCTGTAACTTGGTATGTATGATGGTCGTGATTAATTCATGATATGAACCCTATTGAATGAAAGCAGGAGGTCAAAGACCAAGGTCACCATGCGTAAGACCTCAACTATAAATTACTCAAGTATTTGGCTGCACAAATATAAATTATTGTTCATCAGTAATTTAAATACAGTATGGCCTCTGTTATTTACTTACTTAGTCCTCTTCACACTCTTCAGTGCCTAAGGCTTCCTCAGCTGCTCTCCACCTACATCTGTTTTGGACCTTTCTCTCTGTTGTAGTCCAGGATGTTCCCATATTTTTATCTCTGACTCTATGGTTCTTCTCCATGTTGCTTTTAGTCTCCGTCTTTTTCTCTGCCCTTGTGGTGTCCATCTGATAGCTGTTTTAGTAAGTCTTGTATTGTCCATTCTCATGACATGTCCTATACATCTCCATCGTCTGCGTCTTATAGAGCAACACAAATTGGGAAACACAAAGTTTGGTTGTTGTACAGAGGTTGTTGCTCGAGAGAGGTAAATGTATTGTAAATGGTTACTTCTAGAACAAAATGATGTTGCTTAAGAGGGGTAGTGCTCTGTGGAGGGCAGCTCTGTGGAGGTTGCATTGTGGTTTGTAAAACTGGGTCCTTAATACAGTCTAACTTGTACTAGCGACCACGCGTATTAAGCAACCTTTGTCTTAAACGACCGGTTTCAATTCCTCCCGATCATATTTTCTCTACTTTTCTACTGTATTAAGCGACTTTTGTCGAACGCGACCAGCGACCACTGTTTAAGAACAAAATTGATTGGTAAAATTGCATTAAGCGACCAAAAAAATTATGTGTAAATCACTGGTCGTCTGTAGTGACAGTTTGTTAATTACTTTATACCTCATCTTAAATCATTGTTTGTTTTTTACACTTCGGAGTTTGTCTTTTGTTAACTGGGCCCCAATTAACAGCATTGACAATCAGCATTGTGTCCATAGGGCATGTCATTCAGATGATTTTAATTCGATTACACACATTATTACGGATTAATTGGTGTATCTATTGCTGCAATCAGCTTGTTGTCACCGTCCATTTAGATTTGGCTAAAACCCGATCTATTTCGGGTATTTTCTGAGTGCAACAACAAAAATAACGTGCAAGCAAAAATGACTTATATTAATAGCATTGTGTTATATATGAGTAAGTTTATTAAAGTGATAAATTAAATGCTTATGAAGACGATGCATACAAGTATAGAATCATCATGAAACATATTTACACACTAATGTTTATCAATTGAAGTTGAATAGTATTCGGACAGCCTTAAGTCGGAAATTCATTAATTACACTTGATGTTTCTTACATTTGTGTTAAACAACCATTCCGTTAAGCGACCGTTTTCAGACCTTCCCCAGGGTGGTCGCTTAATACAAGTTAGACTGTATATCGAATACGACCATAATGGTAGTCTGGAACACATTTTTATGCAGATATTTTACATCATTACCGATTTCATATAAATTGTGATTCCATCTGTTGGTATGATACAATACTGCATGATGTAATAACGTATTGCATCATTATCAATGTCATACAAACCATGATGTAATCTGTCAGTTTGATACATCGTAACATGTATTATATGATGTAATACTTTGCTGCGTCCACTTTTTAAAACATATATGTTGCATCATGGGTATGGAAAACTTTCAAGTGAGTGTCCAGTGGTTAACATTCATTGTATCTTATATCTAGAACAATTTCATATTGAATGTACTTGTATTACAAAATTAATGTACTAAATTTTGTACTTGTGTATACATGAATGTACTAGTATTTGAACTCCAAACTACCACTACCTGTACATGAACCATACATTGAATGTGGTGAAGTTCTATACTTTTTGACAGCATATGTTTTTCAAGTGAGCAGATTTGGGTAAATTAAAGAAATACTGGTTATTTTATTTGAATACATGACATTGTAGTGTCGCCCCATTTAAAGGACCAACAATTGGATTTGCAGACTGCTCCAAAGGTTAAAAGAAGATGCTTTGTTTGGTCTTGTTGAGTGATAAGCGTGTTGAACTACACTGCCTGGTGTTTTTGTTCAGTTTATGAAGCAACACAAGAAATTGATGTGTCAGTTGTTGAGCTACAGTCATCAAATGTGTTGCCAATATTAGCCAGCATGTGTAGTTGCACAGCTAGATATTTTGATTCTGATACATCCAGTATTAGCAGAGATATGGTCCTTGGTATGGTCAAATGACCAGTATAAACCAATGTGGGCATCTGTATGCTGTATGGAAGTATTTCTAGTTTTATTATACATGACTGCAGCAACTAACATCAACCACCTGACCTAAACAACATGATCATATTCTTCGAGTTCCACTGGCTGTGGTCCTGTGGCTGGATTTGTAACCTCCAGTGGCTGTATTTGTAACCTCCAGTGGCTGTATTTGTAACCTCCAGTGGCTAGATTAGTAACCTCCAGTGGCTGTATTTGTAACCTCCAGTGGCTAGATTAGTAACCTCCAGTGGCTGAATTTGTAACTTACAGTGGCTGGATTAGTAACCTCCAGTGGCTGAATTTGTAACCTCCAGTGGCTAGATTAGTAACCTCCAGTGGCTGTATTTGTAACCTCCAGTTGCTGTATTTGTAACCTCCAGTGGCTAGATTAGTAACCTCCAGTGGCTGGATTTGTAACCTCCAGTGGCTGGATTTGTAACCTCCAGTGGCTAGATTAGTAACCTCCTGTGGCTGGATTTGTAACCTCCAGTGGCTGTATTTGTAACCTCCAGTGGCTGTATTTGTAACCTCCAGTGGCTAGATTAGTAACCTCCAGTGGCTGTATTTGTAACCTCCAGTGGCTAGATTAGTAACCTCCAGTGGCTGAATTTGTAACTTACAGTGGCTGGATTAGTAACCTCCAGTGGCTGAATTTGCAACCTCCAGTGGCTAGATTAGTAACCTCCAGTGGCTGTATTTGTAACCTCCAGTGGCTAGATTAGTAACCTCCAGTGGCTGAATTTGTAACTTACAGTGGCTGGATTAGTAACCTCCAGTGGCTGAATTTGTAACCTCCAGTGGCTAGATTATTAACCTCCAGTGGCTGTATTTGTAACCTCCAGTTGCTGTATTTGTAACCTCCAGTGGCTAGATTAGTAACCTCCAGTGGCTGGATTTGTAACCTCCAGTGGCTGGATTTGTAACCTCCAGTGGCTAGATTAGTAACCTCCTGTGGCTGGATTTGTAACCTCCAGTGGCTGTATTTGTAACCTCCAGTTGCTGTATTTGTAACCTCCAGTGGCTAGATTAGTAACCTCCAGTGGCTGTATTTGTAACCTCCAGTGGCTAGATTAGTAACCTCCAGTGGCTGAATTTGTAACTTACAGTGGCTGGATTAGTAACCTCCAGTGGCTGAATTTGTAACCTCCAGTTGCTGTATTTGTAACCTCCAGTGGCTAGATTAGTAACCTCCAGTGGCTGTATTTGTAACCTCCAGTGGCTAGATTAGTAACCTCCAGTGGCTGAATTTGTATCTTACAGTGGCTGGATTAGTAACCTCCAGTGGCTGAATTTGTAACCTCCAGTGGCTAGATTAGTAACCTCCAGTGGCTGTATTTGTAACCTCCAGTGGCTAGATTAGTAACCTCCAGTGGCTGAATTTGTAACTTACAGTGGCTGGATTAGTAACCTCCAGTGGCTGAATTTGTAACCTCCAGTGGCTAGATTAGTAACCTCCAGTGGCTGTATTTGTAACCTCCAGTTGCTGTATTTGTAACCTCCAGTGGCTAGATTAGTAACCTCCAGTGGCTGGATTTGTAACCTCCAGTCGCTGTATTTGTAACCTCCAGTGGCTAGATTAGTAACCTCCAGTGGCTGGATTTGTAACCTCCAGTGGCTAGATTAGTAACCTCCAGTGGCTGAATTTGTAACTTACAGTGGCTGGATTTGTAACCCGAATATCCGGGTTCTTTTTTTATCACAGCAGGTCATACCATTCCAGGGTATTTGACATCAATATTGATATTCATCCACATGTGGAGAAGTTGCTGGTTCCTAGTAGTGGAAGGTTTAGTAAGTAGTGGTAAGAATACAGTCAAAGGAAACTGGTTAGGTGAATAGGCTGCCATATATATACTCGTACATGTAGCTGAAAAAATTGTTGAGAAACTGCATTAAACCACAACACAAACTATATTACAATACAATGTAGTAATAAATGATGACTTGGAAGCTCCTGAACATTGACCTCGCCTACTTGCTAAAGAATTAGAATGGTTGAAAACTACTGTTCATGCAGGACGCTGAATACCAAAAATGTATACAACAGCACCTCTCCTCTCCTTCAAGACATAAGAGCTCACAATAAAAGGTAATGTGGTAGAGGGGTTACCTTGGTAAAACAACTGGATGGTCAAGGGTTCCAACTGTTTTCACAAATCCGTAAATAAGCACAAATACTGGTTAGGTAGAAGCCATTAAGAGTGATTAACATAATTTGTGAGAATCTGTTCCACAGTTGATATCAAATAAATGAGTTAATAGTCAATAACAAGACAAATTCAAATAAAACTTTATTTTCCTTCAACAATAATAGAAATATTTATACATTGGTATAATAATGTCCACAATAAAACTAATGCTACCATGTATGAATCACATAACTACACAACCCCAAAAAAGTAACAGCACTGCATTTTGTCAATGTAATATTTTTTTAGTAAACCTAACATAAAAGAATATTACTTTGAAAACTAGGTTATGAAGTCACTTCTGAGGATCTGTATATAATAATATTCATTATAAATTTGCATAATAGTCAAATCAAAATTTGGACGTATGTTGATACATAAAATGTCATTGGTCGACTTGTATGTAAAATATTTTAAAACAATAAATACTTCCAAGATTAAATATTATCTGACTAATAGACTAGAACAAGGCACTCACAGGACCTGGTGTCAATTATCATTTTAAAATTTCACAATTTAGACCAAAGAATTATGGTTTATAAGACCGTTTACCAAAGTATATAATATAATTATGTAAAGTCTGTTTATTCATGCCTATCACTTGTATATAAACATTACAATATTATAACATTGTATTTTAAGTGGAGAAAAGGGCAGTGAAAACCAATACCTTATTCACTTAGCCACATACTAGTACATAATTATTATAATGCCTATAAAAGAAGATATTAATAAGATTTTTTTTTAAAATGCCTAGCATAGTCTTTTTTGCCAGTCAGCTTTCTGCCGAAATGTGGCAGGCATATGAGTGCCTCCACCTGTTTTTGAACCCAGGTCGCCAGATAAGACGGCACGCATGCTAACCATTGAGTTATGGAGACATAGCAATGTTTATGTACACAATGTTAATGTAAGCAGGTGACTGACCTGAATAATAGAGTTATACATGTACATTATTATCTACAACATTGTGTCTTCTGGCATGATTGTACTCCAATTAAAATGTCATTATTATAAAGTATGTACATTGTATAATTATATAAATAACTTTGGTAAAAGCATATAGAAATAGAAATATATATAACAATAAATGCTAAAACATAGTATGGCAATGATAGATAAAATGTCACGTAATGAGATTTCAGGTATTATAATTTAGATTGATAACTGCAAAATATATAAGTGTGTAACAGATAAAATAAAGTTATTTATGCAAAAAACGCTTTTCAAGGATGATACCATAATAAAGTAATTCCTAGTTTATCATTCAAACATTTAACGATTAATACATGGATAAAGATTATTTATAACCCACAAGGGAAATAGGGTTTTTTTTAACAAAAAGGAAATAAGTTTTTTTAACAAAAAGGAAAATAAGGATTTTTTATCACCAAAAAACTTGATATATTTGAGCTTCTGATTTCAATTTTGACTTATCAAATACACTGAAGGAATGAGAAGAAGATAGACTAAGACTTTATATAGCCTGGCCTTATAGGTTGATCAATTACATTGAAATGAGATTCAATAATAGTGTAAAAATGTTGATTTAATTACCAGTTTGCAGATCACATGATCATCTGATGGTACAGTATGCATCTCCCAAAATAAATTTATTACCAAATAAAACTTATTTATAAATAACATTATTACACTTTATGCAATTGTTCAGCTTTGATCTGCCGCGATTTGTTTTAATCAGATAATCAGTCATCAACAATTTAATTATCACTTTCTTGGGAGTTTAAGTGCATAGAAACAATATCTTCACATGTAATACAGCATGAACAAGTACATACAATAAACCAATTTGTGAGCAATATAATATATAATACATTTATACAAGATGTGTATATATAACAATGATTATCCTTCGCAACTCTTCATACAGGAGTCAATAAATGCAATAAAGACTCAGGTACCCAAAAACTATCTGCTGATAATGGACGGACTTGATTTATTCCCGATTTCAATCAAGCTATTACCGCAGAAAACAATATTTACTTGATTCATTTTGGGGACAATGGGTGCACTTAACTTTTAACTCTTAACGAATCAACACCACTGCAGTAATATTCCATTTATTATATACCTTCAAAAGTGAAAAAAAGCGCTTTTACGCGCGAAAATGCGTTTGATGTGTATACATTGACGTCATGAACATCAGCATATTTTCGGCTGACGTCATTGAAGTTGGCATATGTTCGGCATATAACACGTCAGACATGCATAATACGTATTCGGAAAACCAGACATGTATGATACGGAAAATGCAATCTGTCGCGTTGTATTCCACTGCGCGATTTGGCCTGTATTCGTGACAATACATCTCTAAGTATATAATAAAAGACTTTATCAAGTCAGACAAATAGGTTATAAGGGGAGGTAACCCAGACCTCGTAGTGAGCAGTATGTACACACAGATACATACACTGACCCAGACCTCGTAGTGAGCAGTATGTACACACAGATACATACACTGACCCAGACCTCGTAGTGAGCAGTATGTACACACAGATACATACACTGACCCAGACCTCGTAGTGAGCAGTATGTACACACAGATACATACACTGACCCAGACCTCGTAGTGAGCAGTATGTACACACAGATACATACACTGACCCAGACCTCGTAGTGAGCAGTATGTACACACAGATACATACACTGACCCAGACCTCGTAGTGAGCAGTATGTACACACAGATACATACACTGACCCAGACCTCGTAGTGAGCAGTATGTACACACAGATACATACACTGACCCAGACCTCGTAGTGAGCAGTATGTACACACAGATACATACACTGACCCAGACCTCGTAGTGAGCAGTATGTACACACAGATACATACACTGACCCAGACCTCGTAGTGAGCAGTATGTACACACAGATACATACACTGACCCAGACCTCGTAGTGAGCAGTATGTACACACAGATACATACACTGACCCAGACCTCGTAGTGAGCAGTATGTACACACAGATACATACACTGACCCAGACCTCGTAGTGAGCAGTATGTACACACAGATACATACACTGACCCAGACCTTGTAGTGAGCAGTATGTACACACATACATACACTGACCCAGACCTCGTAGTGAGCAGTATGTACACACAGATACATACACTGACCCAGACCTCGTAGTGAGCAGTATGTACACACAGATACATACACTGACCCAGACCTCGTAGTGAGCAGTATGTACACACAGATACATACACTGACCCAGACCTTGTAGTGAGCAGTATGTACACACAGATACATACACTGACCCAGACCTTGTAGTGAGCAGTATGTACACACATACATACACTGACCCAGACCTCGTAGTGAGCAGTATGTACACACAGATACATACACTGACCCAGACCTCGTAGTGAGCAGTATGTACACACAGATACATACACTGACCCAGACCTCGTAGTGAGCAGTATGTACACACAGATACATACACTGACCCAGACCTCATAGTGAGCAGTATGTACACACATACATACACTGACCCAGACCTCGTAGTGAGCAGTATGTACACACAGATACATACACTGACTTGTGACAATAAGACAAAACATCAAACTAACAGACATCAGTTATTGTCAATAGTCCCGATTCCTTATACAAAATTATCTTAAAATCATAAATATTCGATACAGGGTTAATTTTGTGATTTTCTGAATAAAACAAGATCTTTGCCCCCAAATTTGGAGGCAAATTATTCAACACAAATTAATGTTCCCTGTGACCTTGACCTTTTGATTGTTTACCTCTAAATAATTAGGAGTCATTTACTGGTCACATACAACCTGCATGCCAAGTTTGACTATCCTAGGCCAAACCAGTTTTTGACACACAAATATAGATATCTAAAAACATGTAATTTAGGTAATAAAAATACTATAGAATTTTAACAAAACAAGTCAGTAATAATATCTGTTGCCTGATATATAATTTCAACCCTCAAACATATATATACCAATAGCTGATTGTCATGTTCATATAAATACATATAAGAACTGCAGGGGAATTATTAACCTCTTTACTCCATATACCCTGTGATGTATGAGATACTAGTTATAGATAGACCTATCTCCATACCAACAGTGGAGATTGGCATTCGCATAGAAATAGGTCACAATAGACAGGGGTTTATTGAGTAAGGGGTTCAGGATCAAATATTCTTAACTAAACTAATTTACATCTACTTGGACTAGATAACAACACTGATTGTCAGCCACATCAGTAACATAGATAATACTGTAAACAGACAAATTCTAACATTATTGTCCGAAATTATTTACCTGGTACCTCATGAATATATGTGCTTATCCCTCATACTGTATTGGGTTTGTTAATTAACAAATTAAAACTACTGATGATATAGGCCTTCCCAGAAACAAAGCACTTTCTACTTCTTTACTTACACTATATGCCGCTCTTATCAGGACATCCCGGAAGTAGTTTTATTGAAAACCAAGGGAGTTAAGCGATTATTGATCAAGGTAGACAACCTAGATTTGGGAAAGGCCTATATAGTAATAAACACACAATTGTTCTGCCGAAGACTAATGAGTTCCAGGTAAATACTTTCTTCTCACTACACCTCACAATACAAGTAACAACCAGTTCCTGGTAAATACTTTCTCACAACACAAGTAACAACCAGTTCCAGGTAAATACTTCTCACAACACCTCACAACACAAGTAACAGCCCTAATCTACATAATACTTCACACAAACATCTTCACCAAATCAAATAATATAATACATTTCATACAGTAATATACAATGTATATCTAACCTTAAGCCAAAATATAAATTCCAATTTTTTTATATCTCTCCAATATTTGTTTCATTTTCTTGAAAAAACATGTTACACACTAATAATTCAAACATTCCTTAACTATTCACAGAAAGGCACCAAGTGAATTTAAACATGTTTTAATTCAAAGAAAGGCACCCAGTCAATGTAAACATTTTATAAAGTAAGACTGATAATAATCCAGCATTTCATCTTTTGGCCTTGAAGTCCATAATGCCTCAAGAGATCACTAAAATATGTATAACTTACAATAACAAATCACATGTTATCACTTAGAACACCTGTTACCAAGTAATGATGTTCGAAAATTAAACGGTCACATTGGCAAGCATTGACAAAACAACCCAAAAAAAATCATCACAAATTTATCAGAAATAGTATCACAACCCCGATGCACAGACATTTAACAAAATACATTACATTAACAGTGATATGAATACATGTACACAAAATGTACATGGAAAATGCTCAAGTCAACAAAATATTTTTAGACATATAGAACAGACCAACATCAAACAAGGACAGTAACAGTTAGAGATTTATAAAAATATATTTATAATTAAATGCCTACGAAAATACATGGTTTTTAAATGTATTTAATCCAAAAACAATATACATGCATAAAATCTAATTAAAATAATACCTAATCAATGATTGAGATTCTTTGTTCATGGAACTGATATGCCAGCTTCTTTGTCATATATTTAAAATCTTTGGGTTAATTTACCATATTTTTCATATACATAATTATAAACATCTTTGGGTTAATTAACCATATTTTTATATACATATTAACATCTTTGGGTTAATTGTTCACTGAACTCTTTCTAGTCTGGAATCAGAATAAACTCTTTTATTTACCTATTTGTGATACATTTAACATCTTTGGGTTAATTAGCCATATGCCATATACACACACACATCTTTGGGTTAATTAACCAAAATTATGTTGCATAGTATAAAACATCTTTGGGTTAGTTGTCTTCTTAACTCTACCCTTTCATTCACCTAGTTGTGAAACATTGAACATCTTAGGCTTAAATAAATTGTACAATTTAAGCAACATCACTTGGTTATTTTCAGCCTGCATCAAAATATAATTACATTCAATATTTGAGAATTTGGCATTCCAGTGCAACCTCTCCTGAACTGCTGTCCATACAGCTACATTGCAACAACCTCTCATTTACAATATAATCATTTTGTTCCAGAAGTAACCACTTACTATAAATTTTACCTCTCCAGGGCTGGTATTCACAAAGCATCTTAAGTGAAAACTTAAATATTTTGACTTAAGTCAATTTTTGTGCAGCTCATATTTCCCGCAATTTGAAAAATAATCCTTGTTTTCTTAGTGATTATAGTAGCTGTTTACCTAATACTTCAAAACTATGTAAAATATTAAGCATGTTGATTTTCTCGCTTAGATGATACACTGTAGAAAAAATTAAGATTTTAAGAAATTTCTAAGTTTTCTGCTAAGATGCTTTGTGAATACCAGCCCAGAGCAACAACCTCTCTACATTATTGGTAGGTGAAGCCTCTCAAAGGTAGCATTGTCTATCTCATTACCAAGTTGACACCTTTAGCGGAAACAAATTCCAAATTCAAGTAGTTCCAGAAACTGTCCACATTTTCAATACTGCTACATATGTTTCTCCAAATATTTAATTTTATACAGAATTTGGTGTTTCCCAAAGGGTTTTGCTCTGAGAGGGTATACTGTATATGTATATTCTTGGCTTCATCTGGTAGTCAGCATGTTCTATTCTGATATCAACGTTACTGTGATGTAACTCAGAACATTCACTCGGCATGGGTTCCATTCACAACAGGTTTAGCCTTGTAATGTTGTGAGCAGAAATCACTTATCCTTTCACAGGCTTCCTTCAACTTATCCTGAGGCACGGTCAAGACAACTCGGAAAAAGTTTGGGAACTCAAAACACTGAAATACAAGCAACGACACCTATAATAGTTATATATTCATCCTAAAAAGACTTGAAAATATGAAGATTATTTTGTCAAAGGGTGAGAAAATGTGAAGCCTCACCTGGGGACCCTTCACATCTAGCGTGAATGCCCGCCCCACTGAGCTATCCAGCCGCTTAGACACTCAACTATTTGTGACCAGGTTGAGACTGTGACAATTATATCTATACAAACATGCAACCAGGCCTGCATGCAACATCCTAAACATGATGTTTATCTAGCAGTATTAACTAATGCAAATCAGACCACGTGTAAACAAAGGCCAATTTTACAAAAACCTGTCTGAAAAGACCATCAATATCAAGACCATTTTCTATATCAACCTGTTAAGAGAGATAACTTGTATGCTGTTCCCATAAGTGGTTTTAATAAACAGGTTTGAATGTATGTGTATATGTTAATTTACAGTAATAGTGCTTGAATGTCACTATGTGTATCTGTTAATTTACAGAAAATTTATGCAAATAATGTTTTTCAAAGATTTTTCCTTTGAAATATGCACACACTATCAAGCAAAATATAGGATTGAACACTAACATATATCTTACTGTTGTTGTGTTTTATTGAAACTGTTGTAAAAGAATAGTCATCAGGTTATTTCCTTGCCTATTAGGCTAATTGGCCTATGACCTCAGGCTTCAAGGGAACAGACAGTTGTGTGATACAAGGAATTTGGGTGCCATAGCTCATTCAGAATACACTCTTGGGTACTGTTTTATCAAATCACTTATGATAATATTAAAGTTACACTCAAATTTAAACGCTATGTAATTCATAAATAGTTGCAAATTGTGGTGAGGGGGGTCTGTAATATTAATGATGTCCTTCAAACCACATATGTTCTGAATGTGTATTTGTTCAAGAATTATGAAGCAATTTATATGTGTGAGAAACTTTATGATTTCCGTAAGTGCTTTGATGAAACAGTACTCTGAATTCTTAAACATGCCCTGTGTATAGCAACAATACAAGCAAGACAACCTCTGGGTTAACAACCAGTTTATCTATAGTTGGATGAGAAACATTGGGAAGTGTTTCATTTATTATCTTTATATCCCTATTCTCTATGAGATTTACCTTAGCCGGCAAACAGAAGACACTTTGTTCAGTAACCATGGCTTCAGTGAATTCTACATCATCCTTGTATTCAGCAAAATGTTCCATCTCTATTCCAATCTAAAACGAACAACACAACACATGCAATATACAAAACACACTCTACAAATGGACATAGGAAAGATATTTTCATTGCAAATTGAAAACCATTTCAAAAATCGTAACTTCATACTTAACTAACATACAATGTAAGTATGTTATTTCCACTTATGTGGTTATGACTATTATGACAAGAGCCAGAATTAGAGAGTGTGGCTCACAGAAACGGATCAAGTACTGTAAAATAATTCAATTTTGTGAGCATTAACTTTTTGGATGTTGGTAAAGGCGATTTTTATAATGTTGTAATTTGTGGATTACAAAACAAAGAAGGGAAAGCCCTTGTTCCATATTCTGGAGGTAAAGTATTTATGTGGATGAGATTTTAACTAGTAAATCAATGAACATTCAAACCCCACAAAAAATAATGAAAACACATTTGATACACCATCTTACCATCATGTACATTGCTCCTTGTGGCATGACAGGCTTCAATCCTGGTATCACTGATATATGCTTGTAGAAGAGTTTAGCATTGGATTCAATGAAGTCCAATGTTTCGGAATAGAAGGATTCTGGTGTGTTCTCCAGTATGTCAGGTACAGCTGCTTGTACAATCGTATTTGGACCCAAAATCTTTTGGGACAGGCACTGTAGTCCCTTACGAACCTGTGAAGATAACACATACATAACATAAAAAATTATTCAAAAACCGTATATGAACACTCAACCTGTGGGTGGGATTCGAACCAACAATCCCAACTTGTCCATTGTATTTAATGGAGAGCTACTGTCCCAGGCATTCATAAAAGCAAAATCACTTAAGTCTGCGAGGCAAATAAGTAGTTAAAAAAATATCAGACATAAAAATTATAGGATACATACATTACAATTACATAGTCCAAACAATTCCAATTATCTGGAATTTAATTGTGTAATGCATTAGATTACAATAATCATTACTCTGGCCATTGTAATGCATTACAGAACATAGATTATACATTCAAACCAGTGACGGACAACATCATAATTATAACTATGGCACAAAAAACTCTTGTGGAAGCAACAACCTCCTGAATTCAATCGTTCTGTCTTAAAAGATATGATTTGGACTGAAACATTTTTAATTGGACTCATTTTGGAACATTTAGGAAATATAATTATAGCCAGTATACTCAGGAGCGTAAAAGTTCCTTTAAACTGTTCACCGGTATATAAAAGTTTTGCGATTCACAGGCCAAAGGCTGAAAACTACAACAAAAATATTTCTACCTCTTGACTGAATACATTGTTTTTGTCATAGATCACAATCCACCCCAATCTCCAGCCAGGTACCAGGAATCTGAAATATTCATATAGAAACCATGTAGCACACCAACACCAATTAATTTCAATTTTCTTCAGTAAATCTATTACAATGTTGCAATGTATTCTTTGATAAAGACCAAGGTGATCAGAATGGTAGTACACATAAATGCTATATAATATTTCAATAATGTAGCTTAAAGTATGACCATCATTTCCAAACTTGTCATCTTTTCCAAGATGGCCACCACAATCTGCACAGGTGATTTATTTCAAATATGATCTAAATCTTTATGTCAGACACTGATACAAATAAGGTTGTAAGTGCAAAAATGTCAGTTTGAGAAAACAAGAAAAATGTCTGAAATTACTCTTTACTTTGGGAATAAAAAGCTTTTTCTTCTTCAGTTTGATCAACGTAACATCTTCTGATTTTCATGAAATAGTTTCATAATAAGCACCTTGTGATGCAGACATTGAATATGTATGGGTCTTATAAGGTCATAAATAGCACTAATGGTCATATTTTTCTGGCGATGATGTAATCATTATTGAACATGTATTACCTTTTGGTTAGACCGCTACATGAGAGAACAGGGACAGTATCTGTTAGTGAAGCCAACGGATGGTACTCACAACCACTGAATACCTGCAATAAACAAGACATGTTTGTAAAACAAGTTGTACTCCCTTGTGAAGGGGTTGGGGTCATGATGGTGAACAAGTATGTAAAGTATCAAATCATTATGTAAATGGACTTAGAAGATATAAGAGGTTGAAAAACTTACCTAAACTTCAACATTATCATTTCTAAAAGCGGTACAATTTCAACAAAATACTTGACAGAGTTATCTACTTCTGTGTAGGGGTTGGGGTCATGATGGTGAACAACTATGCAAAGTATCAAAAGTATTATGTCAATGGACCTTGAAGATAATAAAGGTTTTAACTTGTACCTAAACTTTAATATTGGCATTACGCCAATGTCGATGGCAACACTTGGGTGACTGCAGTAGCTCCCCTTATTCTTCGAATAGTGGATTAAAAGGTGAACAGCAATATATCCCCACTGCTTCAATGACAGGATAACAAACATAATACATTATTTTGGTTTGACTGACAGTGCATGGCAATCTGGTTTTTTCCCTGCCTAATTGGCTGATGACCTCTGGTTTTGAGGGAACAATACATAATATTAACATTGGCAATTCAATTCTTGCTTGAAACAATCCATATTTATACATGGCAGTAAATGGTGAGAAATCCCCTTTTACATTGATGTATTATACATACATAAACTTCTTATAAATTACATTTGTTAACTATACATCAAGACATTAGGACAGTTGTTTTATCTATTAGTTTTGGTCTAAGAATGTATAAATCATTCTTGATTTAGTATTATACTGATTTCTGGGTAACTAAATAGCACTCACATCTAAAAAAATAGATATACATCAAAAGCAAGTGCAAGAAAAAAACATGCATTTGTGCCCCAGCATGCTTATCACATGTGTGGCTAACCATGAAATCTTTAAATATTGATTTTGGTTGTTGAGACAGTAGCAACGTTACATGTGAAATCTTATTTCATACTGTTGAAAAAAACATTTTATTCAAATTCAAACAATTATTTGACGTATATAATAATGTCATTTAAATTTAAGTGTAGCTTGCTTAAAGCAATTACAAGATAAGAGTTACCGAGTATTATAAACCATTATCTTAAAATACACACAAATCAAACATGACTGAGACAACACCAGGACCAAATTTGTGGTAAGAAGTCTGAAGAATATTGAAGTAGTAAGGAGTTTACATTCCATATGACCTTGACCTTCACATGCAGACAACAATAGTCTGGCTTGTATCATAGACAAGACATGAACCTTGAAGGTTGACGTAAAGTGGGCTAATATTTGCTACTTCTCATATTAATAGTCTGTAATACATTAACCTACAATAAAAGACCCAACAACTAGGTCAATTCATCTGAAATACACCTACATTTTCAGGTACATATAATTCTATATTGTCAACTTTGGCAAGACAAATTGCATAATTATTGCATGAAGACCTGTAGTGCATCATAAATTGACCTAGTTGTATAGCACAGGTTCAAGGTAGCACATTTACATTACCAACTGTGCAACTAATAAAATGACACAATGGGAAACTTGACAGAATGTTGAGCAGACAACCTACATATTTTCATCAGTGTATTAATGTCAAACAAAATACCATAGCATTATGGGAGAGGGTACTTTAAATTTGAGTGCAATCCAGACTGAATACTGCATTTAATGTATGCACTAAGGCCAGAGTTCTTTTATTTTTCGTTACTCGGACCCTCCTGCCCATTTTTTTGGCATTTTCAAAAAAAAAAATTTGAAAAACTGGAAAAAAACAAAATTGCATATAATGTTTTGATGATAAATGGACCAGCCTTGTATTATTATTTCATTAATTTGTTAATAATATGTTTTATTATATTAGTGTTTCACTACAGTGTCCTAGTCTTAAGATAAATTGGCTGTTTTCTTGAAAACTAACACTGTTGTTGAGTGTTGAATGCTTTCAATAGGACCGTCATTGACTATTCTACCACCATTAGCTCGTGCAAGCTATACTTTTTCTGAAAAATGTCCGAGTAACTAAAAATTAAAAAACTCTGGCCTAAGATAAGAATGACATCAGGCTTTAGTAGTATAGTTACAAGGAGTCAAGGACACTTTATTAATAATCCACTATAGTTCTCAATAGCTCAACCCAAATACAGTATTTTTTATTCCCGTTGATTATTTTAACAAATGTTTTTATTGTGATTGAATGTTTTCCTGACTACTTAGGTCTGCTATTTCTTAATACTGTTTTATTAAAATTGCAGTTATGTCCACTATATTCAAGGTTAGGTTAGGAAAGACATTGGGGGATCCTTCCAACATTTGGTTTGCTTACATTTTACAATATTATGTTAACCTGGTACAAGTCTTCTTTAATTTCTTACTAAGGTATCGTATGATATAAAATCCTCTTTACCCTGTAGCTATCTGATTAGAGCATAGTCACTGGTTGGTTATTGAGGGTTCGGGGTCAAAGGGCCATTTCATACCAAAGACAGAATAAAAATAGTACCAGCATTTACCCAGCTTGATGCTCATATTTAAAAGGGGAAACTGTTATTTCTTCTCTAAATATCTATTGGCATTTTATACCATCAGGAATAAGGTGTCCAGAATGATTAACATAAGTCTTTAAGTACTTGTTTTACAATTGCTTTACAACTAAAATACTAAATCACAAATAAGGTGACGAGTGGATAACGCAATTAGGGATCACGATGTCTCTGGTTTAATTCCCAGCCAGGGCACATGGTCATTTCTGAAACTCTTTTCAATGTTTCCCACCAACTAAGAACTGGTTGGTAACCAAGAGTTAGTCTGGCATGTATCAGTGTTTTACACTGGGAACATTAAAGCACACCTGGATTCCTTGTCTTGTACTTGTTGTAACTGTCTCTTCTGTCATAGTCGGAGATCATTGGCTAATCTAGCAGGGAAAACCGTATGATCACGCAATTATGACTGTCAGGGATCATTGGCTAATCTAGCAGGGAAAACTGTATGATCACGCAATTATGACTGTCATGGATCATTGGCTAATCTAGCAGGGAAAACTGTATGATCACGCAATTATGACTGTCAGGGATCATTGGCTATTCTAGCAGGGAAAACTGTATGATCACGCAATTATGACTGTCTCAATTGAATATGAACAAACTTCAGAAAAAAACAAACAAACTTACAAAATGTTCATATATTTCATCAGCTATGACTGGAAGTTTCCATGTATCACATATGTTGAGGATATCTTGCAGATGCTGTTTGGAGTATACACTACCACAAGGATTGGACGGATTGTTTACAATAATGGTAGCTGTGTCATCATCTATCAAACTTTCTAAATGATCGAGATCAATCTCCCATGATTTCTCAGGCTGAAAAAATAGATAGACTTTGGAGTTGGTCATATTTATCATTATCATCATCATCAAAAAATCTTTTCTATCATTACCATTATAATTATCATCATCATTATTATCATTATCACCATTATTTCAATTATTATAATCATTATAATTATCATCATCATTATTATTATCATCATTAGCATCACCATTATCATTTTAATTATCATCATTGTCGTCCACAGAAATGATTATTGTCTCACTCTATCTAAGTATCTTCAAGATTTGATACAACATTAAAAATACTATTAGCAGAAAACCAGCCTTATCTTCTAAGGGCCTGTTAAGGGACACCCAAAATGGGACTGTTTATTACAAATGTATTCAAAACAGGGTTTCAATCATACTTACTGCTTTAGACAGGTGGCTGTTTAATTCAGAAGACGCTGACCACAGATTGGCAGTATATACTGTTTATGTAATTTAAAAACTTGTAAAAACAAATTACACAGTAAGAGAAAAGAACTGCATTCTCGTTCATCAGCCTGAGAGTATTTTTCACCTGTAAGAGGTAGTCTGGGAACTTGACTAACCACTGATGTATGAGAATGGAGAAATAAAGGTGTTCCTTGACATCACAACATATTTGTTTTGGAGAAAGTTTGAATGACCTCGAATGTGTTTGTTTCACCAAGGTTAGAGAAGTTTCATCATCGAGTATAAACATGTGTCTGTTAACATCTTGCTTACAGCTCCTTATCACAATGTCATGTTTACAGTAATACCTGTAGATAACCTGTGTTAGTGGTCACCTGAATTAAACAACCACCTGTGTTAGTGGTCACCTGAATTAAACAACCACCTGTGTTAGTGGTCACCTGAATTAAATAACCACCTGTGTTAATGGTCACCTGAATTGTTTGTATATAGCCGAAACCACTGGTTGTGTTAGAATATAGTTTTTTTACCAAAGGAGTTTGGTTAGTAAATGAGTGCAATGTATGCAAAGTACATAATATTTTTATAAATTTCATCCTCATTCGTCAGAGGTTAGTCAAGTTTCCATGATTCTGGGTGAAGAATACCACGGTGGACAACAATTATAAATAATGACCAGCTCCAGATCAGACTCACAACGCTGGCTGACAGTGCTAAACAACTTGTTGGACATCATGAATATGTAATCAATCATTATTTGATCGATACTTTACCTATTCACTTAAAACAACGATTCCGAAATAATAGCGATTTTATGATTTTTTTTGTTCCGTTATTTTTCGGCCGCACTATACACCAAACACTGCTCTACACCGAACTGTAGCTCTATGTGATAAAATGTTACAGATGTATTGACAATGGAATACAACACCATCAAACATATTGACAGTAAGACCCAAAGTTGCGTTTCTAGATGTACTCAACATAGTAAGTGTAAACTTTGACTAAATTGGGGGGGGGGGGGCAGAATCATGTGAATTCAGCCTCATACTCGCAAATATGCAAAAAACATGCTTGATAATGATACCGGTATATAATATATATGTTTCCATATAAAACCTACCAGCAAGTTGTAGAATTTGACTTGCATGCCGAGGGATTCTGCGAGGGTTTTATAAATGGAGAATCCTGGTCTGGGAACCAGTATGTTCTGTCCCGGGTTACACAAACATGTGATACATAGATCCAGGGCACCAGAACAACCACTTGTGAGGATAATATCCTAGAAATAAGAAAAATAGAAATTTCCATGCATGATTATTTACGACAAAGAATATAATTCAATGAGTTTATCTTAAAGTTAAATACATGACTTTTTATAATGTCAGGCTATTATACAAGGGTATCCGTTGTACTGACATATAAAATTAGTCATATTCCGGTATTGACATCATTTTCATGAGGTGAAGATGTTTTGCAGCACTATTAAATGTATCAATTCAGTATACTGACATATTCATTACTGCAACATTTTTCATGGGATCGAAGAACATCATCGTATCGAGACATGCCTTGCGTTCAAGGAAACATTACATGACGTACGTTTCGCACCTGGTATGCACCTGTTATTCTTTGAACGGTATGTTTATAAAAAACATGTTTGTCACATGCGCCATGTTTGGCTTACCATATCCTGAGGTGGTGTGCGAGTATTAGTGTTATTAAACAAAATGGCGGACAGAGGCAAACAAAATAATGTGAATAGTAAAACCGGTGCATCCATACATATTTCAAACTGAGAACGGAAAAAACAGGTATTTATTGTTTGCCGCAAACGAAGCGTACAACGAAGCATTATAGCGATAAAAACCTGTGACTTTTAAACATGTTTGCAGGTAACTTTCCTTGAACGTAGGGCTGATTGTATCGATAATCACTGAATACAGAAACAGAAATATGAAGCACGTTGACAACCTAATGGTGGAGCATCCTGATAATGACTTGTGAGAGCTCAGGGTCGGCACCTGAAGGCCATGTCATACTTGTCATAGTAATATCAAAGACAAAATAATAAATGGTACTAAGTATTCCAAATTGAATCTTCCTATGCCGTAAAAATTAACTCAGATTTCACTCCTTTTATACCCATGTGGCGATGGATCCTTCATGAGTTTTTTCAGGACATAATTATGCCGTTTAGGCAACTCTGCAGAGTTAACCTGTGAATGAATATATCAATGTATATTATACCTTGGCTTCAACCACAGCGTTCTCCGTAGATGCATATTTGGCTATGGCTTCTCGAGATTTCTCATAACCTAAAATTAATTTACAGAGTATAATATTCATTGATCATCAAATATCTCACAAGATTTGTTGCACAACAAAATCTGACAGAAACTATTTTATACTGGTAGTTGTTTGTTTATCTCGACACCACTATATGGTGAAATATTAATGCTATAAAGGTATATCTGTGTTAGTGGTCACCTATATTTAACAACCACCTCTCTTAACATCAGTTAAGTCTCCTTGTATAGGTTAGAGTTTGTGAAGCGATTTCTACAAGGATAAGTAAACTAAAGGAGTGCAGCGATTGTGTTTACTAATCCTTCAAGTAATTGTTTCACAAACTCCAACCACATTAGTGTTTGCTCAAACCACACTAATTAAATCCCCAACAAATACATGGTTTATGTGCCTCAACATTGTTGTCCAGATGAAAACTTTTCATGAAGAAAGCGTGTATTATGACCAAATGGACGACTACATTTAATTAGGGTTGTCCTTCAGTAAAGCATAGTTGGAAATAACTCGACAACAACACGTGTTCCGTATTTTTATATTATAGTTTACGTTTCGGCTTGCGCCTTCATCAGAATATCATTTTTTCTTCAGTAAAGCATGCATATTTATAAATTGTTGTTTGACTGATACCACCGTTCATATTCCATAGCTCGAACAGCTTATCCCGGCTTCCACTGTGAGGCACAATCTACACAGAGGCTTCAAATTACTTCTTGGTGAAGAAGCATTATTTTGAAAAATAGAACATTCTTTATGGATTCGACGATGAAAATTAACCTTACTGATTGGTCGAAAAAGTCGAGCAAACACTTAATTGAGGTAATGTTTAAGTGGGTTAATTCTATATTTAATTATTTATCAGATCAGTGATTGTTCTATACCATGTACACCAACTGACAGGTTTATTGTGTACAAAAGAATAAATGCCAAGACTTCAAGGTATTGTAAACAAATAAAACATGTGTCAAGCCATGTTTTACATTAGAAGACAATACAGCACATGTTTACAAAATAAGCTTATATAAATTTAAGAGTACAAATTATTGAATACAATTTAGATCTATTACTCTGCAGAATACATGTGGCCTGATCTACTTCTTTGCAAATCAATGACATCGAAGTGTGCCAACTGTGTTTACAAAAGCAGGTTATTTATAAATTACAATAATGGATTTCATTTATTGAACCAGACTTCAATACAAGACTTAACCTTGCTCAAGGATTTAACTAGGTCGGTTAATATAAAGCATTTAACAAATTCATTACTCCAACAAGCAACAAGCTTGTTTAAATAACTGAGCTTTATATAAATAATGGTAAGTTTGGCACGTATACCATAAGTAAGTCAATGAAAACTACCCAACCATGAGACATGTATAACATACATGTAGTTTATGAGACCAAATACTATACATGTAGTTTATGAGACCAAATACTATACATGTAGTTTATGAGACCAAATACCATACATGTAGTTTATGAGACCAAATACCGTACATGTAGTTTATGAGACCAAATACCATACATATAGTTTATGAGACCAAATACCATACATGTAGTTTATGAGACCAAATACCATACATGTAGTTTATGAGACCAAATACTATACATGTAGTTTATGAGACCAAATACCATACATGTAGTTTATGAGATCAAATACCATACATGTAGTTTATGAGACCATATACCATACATGTAGTTTATGAGACCAAATACCATACATGTAGTTTATGAGACCAAATACCATACATGTAGTTTATGAGACCAAATACCATACATGTAGTTTATGAGACCAAATACCATACATGTAGTTTATGAAACCAAATACCGTACATATAGTTTATGAGACCAAATACCATACATGTAGTTTATGAGACCAAATACCATACATGTAGTTTATGAGACCATATACCATACATGTAGTTTATGAGACCAAATACCATACATGTAGTTTATGAGATCAAATACCATACATGTAGTTTATGAGACCATATACCATACATGTAGTTTATGAGACCAAATACCATACATGTAGTTTATGAGATCAAATACCATACATCTAGTTTATGAGATCAAATACCATACATGTAGTTTATGAGACCAAATACCATACATCTAGTTTATGAGATCAAATACCATACATGTAGTTTATGAGATCAAATACCATACATGTAGTTTATGAGACCAAATACCATACATGTAGTTTATGAGACCAAATACCATACATGTAGTTTATGAGATCAAATACCATACATGTAGTTTATGAGACCATATACCATACATGTAGTTATGTTAAGGACTTTTTTGACATCTGAAATCAGGACCTGCAGCAGTTTTGTTTCATTTTCTTGTTCAGTTTTGTGTTAGGCATTGTGGCATACGCTTATAGTCTACACTGTTTTGTTTCTATTTTGTGTTTTCCTTTTTGTGATTCTAATGCACAAATGTTTCTGTTGAATGCTATCTTACCTATCTGATTTTACATTATCTTTTTCTTTCAGGTCACCATGTAATATATACGGAATATCAATGCAGTGTGCATAATTATGTTGACTGCATTACCATGAGTTGCTTGTGTACTGTGGTATTACTGAGGATGAACCATTTTCAAACTTGGCCTAGAAGTTATTGAGCCAAACATTGTGACCACGTATTCACGCATAATAATCATTAAGTTCAGAGAGCGGAGAATGGATAGATAATGGACAGACAACGGATGAAAAGCCATTCCAAAACCTTAACCTTTCAAAAAATCAAAACAATGTTCTTACCAGTTGATGGACCATAGCCATTGTATTTATGCTGTTTGAGAGATTTGATGACTGAAGTCTCTATTTGTTCCGGTACTCGTAAATTTCCAAACACTGTTGGATCTCCTGAAATTGAAAGTTCAATTACAAATCACACAATTTTGAACCATTCCAATTACCTAAATAAAACCTTATTCAACTTTTTTTAATCATTGTCACCAAGACCATCTGATGAATTTTTTTGTGTTTGGAGTACAGACGAATTTCTAGATGCCGCTGTCCGCCCGCCCACACGAACGGGCTAAATATTGCCCGTCTGCACAACCACCAAGGGTGTTCCCAGGACATGTTTCATTTTCAACAGGCGAATAAAAATTGTTGAAGAACAGCATTAAATCCCCCAAGAATAAACAAACAAACAGTAAATGAGTAACTCACCAATTGAGAGAGCAATCATAGCCTTGTCAGGATTAGGGGTCAGTTTCATACCATCTACTATACTTCGGATTGGATTGAACGTATTACGTGCTATACTAGACGCTGGTACATCCCACGTCATATTGGCTCGCTTACGTTTCACTGGTGGCTCCATCTTGTTTGATATCTTCTGTGAAAGTTTTTCAACTGAAAAAATATATAAATGTAGAATACACAGTCACTATTGCTTCAAAATTATAGATGAACTAACCGATCCAAAAGATTTCCCCTGCACGCCCCTCTCCCCTAAATTGGTTTGATTTACTGCATTATTAATTATTTTAATTTTTAGCCGACCATTTATTGATAGCGGACTATACGCAGGCCGTAAGGCCTGCGGATGTCGTTCCGCTTTACAATAACACATGTCACGTGATTTGGTCAGAGTTCGAATTCACTAATGGATTTGGAAATTTGTGTTAAAATCCCGCACTGAAGCAAAGATACTGAAAAATGGCTGCCAATAGAATAAAAAAAAATTTAAAATGCGATATTCGGCAGCTCATAAATTTCTTTTATTTTTTAATAATGTTTAAAAATATTCCAAAAACTAGCGTAGGCCCCTGTCTAGAAAAGAAAATATAATTATCAGTCTTCCATGGTTGCTGTGCAACCCATCTTCTAGATGGGGAGGGCTATTTCCTAAATGTTTGGAAACAAAAATAGCAGCCATTTTTTTGCCAACTTCGGAAGGAAATTACAACATTTTTAGTGCATAAACGATGCTACAAACTGTTATGAGACACATGATTACTCTGAGATAACGAAGTTAGTCGAGCGGGAATCGTTCATATGTGCGAAATATCAACCAAGCTTAAGAAATTCTAATAAAAACGACACATGTTCCGGTTACTTGAAGTGAAGTTGAAGTTGACATGTTCCGGTTACTTCCCTTTGCAAAGCGGTTACTTCCCTTTGAAATACAATTAGTATAAAGTCCGTTTCGGGTCTTTACGTATCCGGTCCGGACTGATAATTCCACATCGTAGTTGTAGGTTATTGTAAAGAAAGTAAAACGAATGCAATTTCGTAATTCCTCGCCGAGATGTAATAAAAATCCCTCCAAAATCGTCAACAAATGTAAAAATATTCACGGGATAAAGGTCGCGAAAACTAATTACATGTTGTTGTTGTTATTGGATACAATAAAACCCGGAATTTTCCGTCTGAATATCTCTAATGTTTTGACGATTTGCAACAGGATTTATTTAACAAGAAAAGGTGATTAAGATTAAAGATGTTTGATATTTAATCGTAATATGATTAATTGAAATGAAAATAGCCTTTTCTCTTGAACAAAAGTACTGTCTGATTTACTCATGCAACCAGTTACTGTGTAAAAAGGTAAAATATCAAATTAGGCCTATTTGAAATCAGTTGTTATCTGTGTTTATATCTAATTATGCATGTTTAAATTAGTTACCCCTGAATTAAGTAGACCTAGAATTAAACAAATTGATAAACATGCATTATCCACAGACAGATATAATTTCATTTTGATCGGGCTGACAAATGTTCATTCGGACTGACAAACGATAGCAGGTTTGTATCGTCCTTCGTTACTTCGTACCCAATATTTCGTATCAAACCGCTATAGAGCGCTTTCTTGTGCAACGGACCGCTTCTGTAGGTTGTATAGACGTAGGGAAGCGCTCTGTAGCGCCTTTTGGAAACGGATTAGTTAGGTAACGGGCTCCAGGTTTGTAACCGAACAATTTATTGTAAAGTTATACATCATCAAAAAATCCAGTACTAGATGAGCATGTTACAAATAATGTAGGTCCACTAAAATATGCTGTGCATTAGTTCATATTATATTGTAATCATTTTACGAGGCTAGAAACAGATTTGAATTTTTACATCTACCAAGATGATATCTTGAATTCACCTCGGTTCACTGTGAGCCTTCTTTAAAGACAATCAAATTAAGTTGTTATACATGATGTATATGGGAGATTAATTTTTATTGATTTATGGCAGAACGTGACCATGAAATAAAATACACTCAGTTATCATATTCTTCAATTCTGTTTTTCCTATCTTTACAAAATATTGCCTCTTCACTACAACCCAGGAAATTTAAAGCCCACAAATATTAACAATTCTACAGTATATACTGAAATTTATACAATGAAGATTCACATACCATACAGGTCAAAGGTGAGTTATTGAACTTACCATAGATTATCAGATTATCCCCCTGATCATTCGGAATCGTATAATCTACATTCGCATACATATTTAAAAGATACTATTGTTTAACAAACAGCTATTATATAAATTTAATAAATACTAAACAAAAACAATGATTTGCTTTATCACGGAGTTCAGTTACAGTCTACCGGTACTACAAAATATCGCCTTTATATATACACAGAATTCGGCTAGCTGACTTAAATACTGTCATCATATTTACCGTTCACCCTTTCAGAGTTTGTCCTAAAACGGGACCATTCATATCAGAAAATTATATGACAAAGTAATTTGTCATTGCATATAAATAACTGGCAGCCAGCATAAAGCATGTATCACTGTTTGGAATAAAGTTGTAGTTACTGCAGTATAACTCTAACATCTTGAGTAGAATTGTCATGTTTTTCGATAATTAATTGTTAACTTGTCCGAGTCAGTGAAATTCGGTCAGAAAGAAGGTTTATGTTAAGGTTATACTTTGTACACTTAACATTGTACCAGATGTAAGACAAACATGTTAAACTGAGAAATGATTAACCAGTAGTGGTATTCAATATAGATCTTACTTGACTTAATGATAAGGACAACTGATCAGATGACACTAACTCTTGGTCAGTAACAGGCTTTTTGATTGGGTATTGTTATTCTCCAATTAAATCATATCTATAATGAATATACAACCCCCCCCCCTTGAGTGAGTTCCTCAGTGGTTGAGGAGTATAGTTTAAAATTCTATCAAGTCACTTTTATTAATTATTTTTTGTGTCATACCGGAAGCTAAAATTTAACTCTTAGATGAAAATGAATTGCAACATCTTTTGAGTTAACACTTTAATTCTTCTCATTCACAAACTCGTTTATTTCAATGATGTATTTAATTGATTATTTCTAAATTACTGAATAAATCAACTGCATCTGACATAAAGAGTATACTCTAAAATGTTCCCCAGCTTTATACATGTATTGAATTTAGATTCATTTCCATTGGAGCAAATGCCAGTGCACAAATATATCATAAATTGGTGTAAATTAAACAATTGGCTGTCTAGGCGCAAGTAAAATGGTATACTCACTAATTCAAAAGAAAACACAACATTTGTATTACAAACAAAATGTACATAATTATAAACAGAACATATATCCATTGCATATCAAACAGTCACCAAACATATTGTTACAGGAAATAATAACCTTAAAATTTTAATGTCAATTTAAGACCTTTTATTTTTAGTATGTTTTAACATGTAAAATAAAAATCGTCCGCCAATTACTGCACATGATTTTGTACATTCAAATTAAACATTTAAAATACTTTCTCATTAACATTTTACAAATATTTACAAATAAAATTACAAATTGAAATTTTACTGAAATAAAATATTATAACCAGAAGCTCACCTGATTTCTTTAATCACTAATTCACAGAGCTCACTAATTCAAAGATATATATATATCCTTTGAAAAAATGTACTTTTCACTACGGTCAATTTACATAAGAAATGGTCAGCAAATCAATCAATTTTAATCAATTGTACTTAACAGCGTCACTGATATACGTTGGTCAGTTAAGGTTTAAATACCTACCAGTCTATAAGGTTAAGTAGAACAGTATATATTTCAAACATGAAATAATGAGGAATAATTCAACCTTATATAAAATGTGTATGTGCATGACTAAAGTATATACCGGTTCTAGATAGATTATCGGCCATACAGGTCAATAATGGGTCTCATAATTAACCACCAATAGGTCAAGCCATATATATACTATAACTATCAATGGAACAATGCCAACCATGTCAAATAATCAGTTGAAATAAAATAGCATGTGTGAAAAAACAAAATATATACATGTACTCAGCAATCCAATACTAGTAACTCAAAAAGAATAAGAACAACTCCCTCAATAAGATCCCTCTTTGTCTATATCATTTTCCATTATTCTCTCTATTTCTCTTTGCTTATCTCTTATCTTTCTTCTTCCACTCCCTCTATATCCCCTATCTCTGTCTCTATATCTTTTACTCTCTAGTCGTTCCCTCCCTCTTTTCCTTCACCACTATCCAGTTATTTTATAATCTCTCACCCTCTCTCGAACTCCCTCCCTCCATCCTATAACCCTTTCCCTCTCCCTTCTCTATCACCCTTCAGCCCATCACTCTCCTCCCTCTCCCTTCCCATCTCCCTTTCCCTCTCTCTACCTCCTCAATTCCCTCTTGCTGTCTCTACCTCTCTTCCTTCTCTCAAACTCCCCAACTTTCTCTATTTCCCTCCCCTATATGAGTCTCTTATCTTTCTTTTTCCCTCTGTCATTCCTGGCCCGTCTTCAGCCTCATTTCTCACTCTCACCTCAGTCAGCCAAACAATATTGAAGATAAAACTGTCATCATTGACGGATGAATACACTTTATACAGACCTCCTAACCTTGTACACTCATTTTCTCATCAGCTAAATTTAATCGTTATATATTTAAAAAGCAATTAAATCAATGTATAGCATCTTAACGATGCAATGCTGTTTCAATGAATCCATCAAATGTATGGACTGCAAAAATAAACAGCTGATAGATAATAAGCAACAAATGACAAGAATAGGTCGGGACATAATTAAAATCCTAATTTTAGTTGCTTAATTTATCAACCTATAAATACCGGTAACACTATTCCCTTATAATGTACAATATATCAAATAATCATGAAAGTACAAAATTTGTAATTAAAAACGTTTAAAACATTCTGACAGTCTTGTAAATTAGATTAAGAAATAGTGTAAATAGACAGCAAAATAAGCACTAGTCCGGTTGTCTGGGACATGTAATTGTTGATTGAAGCAAGTAACTTCTGCAGTAAATATACATAGACTATAAATAGGAAAACTATTCAGCTTTGAAAATTTGGGCAAGTAGTTTAAATTCTTTAATTCACAGATTGTGTAAATCTGAATCACACTTGCTATTCATGAGTGATACATGTAGTGCTTTATTTGATATCATCTGAGTACAAATTATTTATTCTTGTTTAAAGCCTCATTCACATGATTATACAAATTATATATTATACACATTACTTTGTGCATGCGCTTATATTCACCAAGACCATTTAGGAACTACATGTAGTTGCATTCTAAAATATTTGGATCACACCATACACTACCTTGACCTTGTCCACATATCTAGAACAACGACATTCAGTAAATCAGTCAGTTGTAGCATTCAGTAGTACTTCATTGAAACATGCAAGTTTATAACATGCAAATGTCAAAATGCTTTGCAGTTCTAAAGCTGCACTCAGTAACTGTTGCGTACAGACATATCAAACAACCATAATTATGAACTTAGGATAGATCTAGATGTAATAGATTAAAGGTGCTGCCTCACATTATTGGGCTAAAATATTTGTATATCACGATTTTCCAACCTAACCAAGTATTGATGTCATAGAAAGCCACTGACAGTTGCTTTTTGAAAGATTTGGTGCAGATAAGCAATTTTAACCACTCTCGGCATAGCCCACTGAGTAATTTTTTCTTGAAAAAAAATCGCTAAGTTTCCTTCCAACATGCTTTGTGAATTATGTAATTCACACATGATTGAACTATAACATCAAAAAACTACAGTGTAAACTTCAGTGATGTATTTGGTTCATTTTTCGATTCTTTTCCATCAAATACGAACAAATTTCAGGCAATTTAAGCAATAGTAGTGTTACATGTAATTATATAGGGTATTAATACCCTCTGGAATTTTTTATGTAAAAATACTAAATAACTACAAAATGCTGAA
The DNA here is from genome assembly GCA_947247005.1 of Spisula solida. Classification (NCBI taxonomy): domain Eukaryota; kingdom Metazoa; phylum Mollusca; class Bivalvia; order Venerida; family Mactridae; genus Spisula; species Spisula solida. Next base: position 3,855,035 of record OX365949.1, on the reverse strand, counting down.
GTTTCTCGAGTTAATTTTGATGTCAGTGTGGTTGTTTATGGGATATACAGGCAACTATACCAAAATTACGCGAATATTTGACAATTTTATTTTATTTTAGCAATACACCAAAATGTGAGGCAGTCCCCTTAAAACCAAAATGTATCACTGATAAAAACGACATAAATTATTAGTTAGAAATACCCCAAGGCTAAAACATTAGAATAACAGATCAGAAGGAATGCCTAATGTACAAAGCACATTATACTGAAGCTTTTTTGTTAACTAGCTAATTAATTACAATGGTAAAAATGTAGTTCTCAACAACCAAAAGACATTCATGACAAAATTTATAACATCTTCATCTAGAATACTTCATTTAATTAGTAACAAGCATTCCCTTGTCTGTTTTAAAGCTAGAATTATATAATTATTATCTAAGCCTAAGTTGTAAACAGATCTATAATTTTATAAAAAAGCAGCTAAATTTAAAACTAGATTAAACAATTAATGCAAGACATCAAAGCAATTAAATATCAATTAGTGTAGACAAGTTACATTGATATAGATGTTTTCCACATAAAAGTTAAATAAACGACGACAGTTTGAAAGATGTATCTTTTTTAAACGTACCTGAATTCACGGCTATGTGCGACGTAATTTCACAGGGCTATGCACGAGTTCTTCGCGCTCTACTTCTAGGCTTGATGACACACTCTAAATTAAACTTTGAATTAGGTAACTTGAAAAAATAACTTCAAAACTGTTTTGCAATCTTCTAATAAACCAATAATAGTAAATATGATTCAAAGACAATTCGTTTACAACAAAACACGAACTAGAATTCAGACGCTCACTGATGATGAAATATTTTGTTTGTTTACCTTACTAGTACGACCTTGAAGATTTCACCTTCAACGGTGATTGGTCAATTTCGGGGGCTTGGCACTTAGACTTCGTTTTAGAAGTTCCGGATTTTCCCGAATTAGATACCAGGACTATATTGATAGGGTTTCGTCCCTTAAAGTCACAGTGTGTGGATTTATACGATACCTTATCTTTATAAGTCTATATTTATATTTCATTTCGACCAGAGGCTGCGAAAACACATGTTCACGGAATAAACCGAAAGCTAACGAAGAACTCCGTAAAACGAAATGCTCGTTTCATGATAAGAAATAAATGATGATGAATTTTAATCGAACTTTTAAATATAATTTAATCTCATTTACTGTATTCAGAAGAAAACCCTCTTTTTATTATAAATAGTACTTTTAATGCATATAAATATCTTATATACTTATATTTAGAGATAATTTGCAGAGATTTAAAATCAAACGTTATTTCTCGGTGATCCGAGGTTATTTCTGTTCACAATTTTTAATCAAACGTGCAAAACGGAAGTTGATTTTTTGTCACCCACTCTCAACATTTTGTGAAGATGTCATCTGAAAAAACTTACACTTTAAAGGAAGTAAAGAGCCACAAGGACTCAAAGTCAACGTGGCTCACCATTTATGATAAAGTTTACGATGTAACCAAGTTTTTGGAGGAGGTCAGTGCTTAATAATACTTTTATTCTAATTTTACCATAGCTGCACGTCGCCGGTTGAGGTTTATGAAAATAATGCAGACACTGCTTGATCTGTAATTTGTCATGTTAAGTAATCTATCAAGTTGTAATACTCATGATAATGTTGTTTCCATGTGTCTAATAATATTAAATGTTTGAGTGAGTTTGTACTGATGGATATTACGACTCCTTTTTGGTGATAAACAACCCTGTGCATTTGCCCATGATTTGGTGTCCTATTTTATAACCTCGTGAACCTCTAATAAGTATTTATGTATGTGTGTCTCATTTTTGGAGATAACCAAACAAACCTGATGCATTGGGTGTGCTATTTTATAACCTGGTGATTTCAAAATGATTGATGTGTCAAAACTCATGTTCAATGATCATCTTATCATTACATTGTCAGTACAGACTACAGTGCTATCACGGTATTCTGCGCACCTAACATGCATCAAAGACCAAAGAAAAAAGATCCCTGGAATCTGCAAATTAAGGTGTGCAGAATTACCTGATCTGCAGAATTAGCAGTACTTGATTTATTAATATTTATGCCTTCTAAAAGTTCTATTGTTAACCTGCAATTTTTATGACATTATGCAAGTTGTCAATCATTTAGAAGTCGGTATGACTAAAATACGAAATGGACAGTTTCCTGCGAAATGGACGAAAAGGAGTTTCCAAAATAATATATTGTCATTTTCTTCTGTTTTAATCACTTTAAATAATTATTTTTTATGTAGATACAATTATTAGATGATAATGAAGTTGATAAAGACAAAAAATTGACCATTTTATCAAATATATTGAGATTAAATCGATATACCCAAGATACAAATTGCATCTGCGAAAAGGAGATTTCATAGCTGATAGTGATATACATTCATTTCATAGTTAATAATAAAATACTTTATGATATTTGTGTGTATACGGCGAAAACAAAGCTATAATTTATTTATTATTGTCCTAAGTGTAAAAAACTCCTACGAAGGAGATTTCCCCGTAGATTTTCCTACGAAATGGAGATTCCCTACGAAAAGGAGTTGTGAAATCACTATATAGCCAATTTTGATAGAGTTGTAAGATCTTAAGTAAAATTATAATGCATGTCTTTGGTTTTAATGTTAATAAAGTTAATGAAGAAAGAAAATGTCGAGATTATATATTTAGACAGATCGATTGGGGAAATATTGTTCTCTTTGAAAAGGAGATTTCATAGCTTATTATTTCCAGGTAAATTATTCGTAATAAAAACATTGCATTTTCATAAAGGTATAAGATGATTACAAAGATTGAATTAAAATATTAATGCTATATTAAAAATAGTAATTTGAAAGTATGTTTGTTTGATTTCAGCAGAGCGTTACATGTCATTTTCTAGGCAATAAACTAGATGCTCCCGCATTTCCGAAACAATAAAATTAATAGAGAAATTAACCATACATGATTACACTTATTGAAATTTTCAATGCAGGCATCGCGAAAACCGTCGGTCCGCCGGTCCTGACCGACAAAAAATGCTTTGGTCCGGCAAAATTTGACTGAATGTCGGACCGTTGGTCCGACGGAGATTTTAAGTCTGGACGGCGATATTCCCACATCCGTAGTTGAAGATTATTGTAAAGAATGTAACACGAATATTTTTCGTAAATCCTCGTCGAGATTCAATAAGATATCCCTCCGAAATCGTCAAAAATGTAAAATAATTCAGCGAAATGAAGGTCGCGAAAACTGATTATTTTTTGGATGCGGATAAAACCCGTAGTACACGGTACGGATTCCGGAATGTTCGCGATTTTTTTTCTGAATATATTTTTATTTTGACGATTTCCGAGGGGGCTTTTTAACACGAAAAAAACGTGATTTAGTTTAAAGATGTTTGATATTAAATGGTAAAATGAAAATAACATTTCTCTTGACAGAAAGTCCGGTCTGATATATGCTCATTGAATGGGCTGAATGAGCCCATTGTGAAAAGGCAAACTATCTAATTAGGCTTATTTGAAAACACTTGTTAACTGTGTGTTAAAGCTAACAATGCATTTCTAAATAATTTACCACTGAATAATTTAAGAAGAACATGCATTATCTATACATCTCTCTTCATTTGGTTTTTTAACTGTTTCCTATTAATATTGTTCGGTCCGGCCAAAATTGATTCGGTCCGGCCAAATCTATTTTATGCCGGACCGGATGTCCGGCCTTTTTTTCTCACTTTCGCGAAGCCTGCAATGGCTAATAATTAATGATTTCACTTAATTAGAGCCCATACAATACAATAAGTACATTGTAACCTTATAATTATAACATCAAAAGAACAACTTTTTTTGTTTTAACCTATTTTAAATTTGTTTACTGCATAACAAATTTCCAATAAATGATATTTCGCGGTTTTCGTAATTAAATACAATCATAATTTTTAATTTTCTTTACAATACACTGTTTGTTCTTTTTTGTATTGAGTCTAAAAGAAAACACCACTTCTATGATCTTCATTCATGTGCAAGTACATGCATTTACAAAAAATACATTTTTAAGTAAAAATATAAATATTATAGTCATCGGTGAAATAAACATTTTCTGCACACACCAATTTGCACTATCTATAATTAGTTAATCCCCCCCCCCCCCGCTCCACAGGCATGTTTCAAATATACAACATAATTAATGTTCTGTATACAAGGCAATATACAACGTGATTAACTGTCAATACCGAGATTTTTATATGATACCGGTCGACACCGCAGGATGCCACCTTTTAGTAGTCGCCGTAAAAAATACCTTTATGAAAAGAAGATTTCTCTGCTCAATAGCGAGTAGATACAATAAAATATTTTTTAATTGCTAATGCTCATATTTTGTTTGTTTTCGGATAAACAATATCGTACCTTAATCATTAAGGGCACATCACAGTTAAATATTTTAGACAATCAACTTTGGGACTTTATTACATTATCCCTGTGTCACCCTTCGTAAGTATGTCAATTAAAGGTGTTGAATGGTTGTATAATCCCTTTATCCACACAATAAGTTGTCCCGACAAAAACACCGTATTTCTGTGATATACGAAAGTCATTGTTTGATGATATTGACAGTTTGTATATTATTAATCAATTATTTACCATATCGACATTATAGGTTAAAATCCGTTTTCCGGGATAACGGAATTTATTTCGCATAAATAATATGTTTAACTTGAAAAATGCGTATATTTTCTCGCCATCGGTATCGAGCTACGGAAGCGGCAGTGTAGAATAAAATGCAATATTTCAAATATGAAGCATTTTTTAGGATAATTCTTGCTAAAGTTTAAAAACAAAGATGTTTAATGATAATGTGTAATAATTATGTTTTTCATGTTTAAACGTTGAAACAAGAATAATTATATACACTCCCGCTATACCGCTTATTGCTCGCTAACTCCCTGACCGTGAAATTTCGGTTCCGGTTTTATTGTGTAATGTCGATATCGAGAATGAATTCCTTAATCATATGCAGTGTACTCATTACATGATCATCGGAAAATCTCCATTTCGTAGGCCCAAAATTTACATTCCGTAGGCCCAAAATTTACATTCCGTATTGCATCCAATAAATAAATATTGATGTTTTATCAATACTATTTTGAAGTTATGTTTACTGTCATATTATAAATATATATTGACATTATTTTATCCTTTTATTGCAAATAGTTATGAAATGCATATATATCGGCGATTGAAATCTCCTTTTTGTAGATGCATTTCGACCTTGCGTATATCGATCTAATCTCAATAAATTTGATAAAATGGTCAATTTTTTGTCTTTATCAACTTCATTATCATCTAATAATTGTATCTACATAAAAAATAATTATTTAAAGTGATTACAACAGTAGAAAATGACGATATATTATTTTGGAAACTCCTTTTCGTCCATTTCGCAGGAAAATGTCCATTTCGTATTTTTGTCATACCCTTTAGGAGTAGATCTACTCAGTTAAGTCAGTGAGTCATTTGACAAATATTATAAACTATTGCGGTAAATTATAGCAAATATTTGCTAAAATTACTGATAGTGTTCAATGACTTTGTATTTTAATATGACACACTAAAATTGCCTAAAGTTACTGTTACACAATAGAAACAACACTGCATAATTTTCTAAACTTTGCTGAAAACCTTTCTTTCTGTAAATAAAACTGACAGGATGATCACAGTCAACTGTTGTTTTAATTGTCATTCAACAATTCATATATCTATTGAACGTATATGACTTGAATAGATTTTGCAAGTGATGGTTATATATTGTTGATATTTATTAGAAATGTAGCTGTCTACACTAGTGCAGTGCTAAACACTTGAAATATTGCAAGTGAAAATACCCATACCTTGAAAACCTAGTTTCTTCATATCATTATCATGTATTGTATTGTTATAAATATATATTATACACTCATGTAATCCTACCTTCTGTTCAACACTGGAGATATTGGAAGTAAGAAAAAAGTGACCATGCAGAGCTTGGTCTAATCAGTATCTTGATAAATAATTGAAGCCATCAGAAAAGATTATTATCATAATGACATTATCATAATAATCTCTTATACCACATTGCTTATTTCATGCTACTTCCATAATCTTAACCATTTGATTTGTTAGCCATCTCATGGATTAGATAGACATGCAGGGCTCGACACTAACACTGGTCCGCTGGTCCGAGACCAGTGAAAATCCAGAAGGACCAGTGAAAATTCTGGAGGACCAGTAACTGTCCTATTTACAAATTAGGCGCTTTTGCCCTGTCAGACCAGTGGCCAAAATAGTGAGTGCCTACACTGACATGGGTGACATAGTCTGTCTAAAACTATTTGTTCACATAAATGTTATTTATCACATAAATACTGTGATCTTCAATGTGAGAACAAATGACGGAACTATGCTCTCTAACGTGTGTGATGACAAATGCATGATGTCACCAGCTTTTTGGCACAAAAATGTAACGTTGCCTGCTTAAATATCTCGGTAACTGTAGAGTTGTCGTAAAAAGAATCTGCCACTTGATGTCTTTGGAGATCAACATTTCTTAAACTCGTCACAAACACAAATTATTATGCTTTTTATGCCCCCCTATCGATAGATGGGGAGGCATATAGTGATTCACCTGTCTGTTCGTTCGTCCGTCCGTTCGTCCGTCCGTCTGTCCTGGTTAACCCAAATTGACAGTTTCTTCTAGCATTATTATGGCTTGCTACAAAGATTCCATACTTGTATGAATGTTGCATATGAACACTCTCCACACGCCTGTATCACCTGACCTCATTTTGACTTTCACCTTGACCTAATTTTGGACTTAGACTTATAGAAGGGCCAAATTCTTGGTTAACCCAAATTGACCGTTTCTTCTAGCATTAATATGGCTAGCTACAAAGCTTCCATACTTGCATGGATGTTGTATATGAACACTCTCCACACACCTGTATCATTTGGTGCCATTTTAACCTTCACCTTGACCTAATTTGGACTTAGACTTATTGGAGGGCCAAATTCTTGGTTTACCCAAATTGACCGTTTCTTCTAGCATTAATATGGCTTGCTACAAAGATTTCATACTTGCATGGATGTTGTATACAAACAATCTCCACACGCCTGCATCACCTGACCCCAATTGAACCTTCACCTTGACCTAATTTTGGACTTAGACTTATAGAAGGGCCAAATTCTTGGTTAACCCAAATTGACCGTTTCTTCTAGCATTAATATGGCTAGCTACAAAGCTTTCATACTTGCATGGTTGTTGTATTTGAACATTCTCCACACACCAATATCACCTTACCTCATTTTGACCGTCACATTGACCTAATTGTGGACTTAGACTTATTAAGCGTCTAATTCTTGGTTAACCCTTTAAACTTGGCATACTTGTTTACCATCATGAGCCCCTTACATTATCAAAGCCATATAACACTATCCAACATTATTACAGAATTATTGCCCCTGATTGACTTAGCTTTTTATGGGCAAGGCTTCCATGGGGGCATAAGCGTTTATTGAACGCAGTCTTGTATTAATTAATTATTGATGGTGTTTTCTAGACTCATTTAAAAAATGTTGATCTCCAAAGATAACTCATGACAGATCCTATATTTCTGCTGTTCAGCATTTAACAATTTCATGATGGAAAATTTGAAATGAATGTTCAATTAAAAAAAATTAATAATAACGTAATAAAAATAATTTAACATTGTTTTGAAAGGTCAGAAATGCTTTCCAGACTATGAGCAAATGTGATGTGTTGTGTCCAGTGATATCAATGAGTCACTGTTGCTGACTTAACATAATCTTTATGAAATTCAGTCACAAAATCTGTAATTCTAGACCAAATTCAATTTAGGTCATCTTCTTTTAAAAACTCTGTGTCTCATGTAGCCTTAGTTGCGAAGAATCCAGTTTCAACAGAGTTGGTTTCCTTATTTTTCATTATGAATTCTCATGTTTCTTGTTGTACTTATTTCAGCATCCTGGTGGTGAAGAGGTTTTATTAGAACAAGCAGGTGAGTTAACTGTTTAATATGTATTAATGTGAATTCAGAAATATTCGCAAGGGTTTAATATTTGCTTTATTCGCAAAATCAGTAATTTCACAAATTTTCCTTCAGTGATAATTCATTCACGGAGTGTAGGTGGTCTCATCAACAACTGAATATTACAAGACAATGATTTTCCTATGGTGTAAATAAACAAATTATTGGCATAGTTCAATAAAATAAAAAATGAACTGTTTAAAATAAAACAGAAGACAGTAACATATAGTTGCATAAGTTGTGGATGTCATGTTGAAATTTCTCACTAAGGTTGTAGGACGACCTAGAAATCTTAAGAATTCTGTCGGACCAGAAGGTTTCATAAAACTGATGATCCTTCGAGCCACCTTAGCAAATATTTCAATGCAGTATCAAGCAAATATTTCAATGTAGTATCAAGCCCTGTATTATATAGCAATGATTTTATAATGACCTTACTATTGTAGACCAGGTACTTAAATTAATCCTTGTGTAGTTTCGTTATGTTACCATCAGATGCTAGTAACATAACTAATTAGATGACAGAGAAGTGTAAATATTTATAGGTTTAAAGTTTTACACAAAATAAGGATGGTTTAATGCATGTGTGAAAGTTTTCAGGCACATGCCTGAACTTCAGGTTTTTGAGAGTGCCAAAACGCCTATGTAAATTGACAACATTTGAGGATAACACTGTTTAATGTTTCACTCTTTCTTTAATATTTCGCCATACAGAAAGAGTGAAACATTAAACAGTGTTATTTGTGAAATATTTGTCCCTAAATTGGACTTTATTCTAACATTTGAGGATTTCAGGTTTTTTAGCATTTGAAACTTTCACCCATGTTAATGTACTTTTAAAGTTAAAAAATGTCTGGATTATATTACTATAACAGTATAAATATGTGTCCCATTTCTGTGCATGAATTGATGTGATGAATGGATGTAAAATAGATGCTTGACTGAGTTTTGAATTATAATTCATACATCTCGCAATTTTAGTCAACCCTGCACCTGTACGATTCATCAAAACCAGTCAGTATTCAAATTAAACTGTTGTTAAATGGTTTGAAGTTGCGCACATTGCATTCACAAAATTATTATTTGAAATGTAATGTTCAGTGCATCATTTATAATTAAAAAGGACACATTAATATTCATAATGTTTGTTGTTATCTCTCTCTGTTCAGCATCGTTATGACTTCATCATCAGTTTATATTGTCAATGTCTTCAGCACAGGTCCGTGAAAAGTGACCTTGGCCACCAGATATAGGCAATATGACTTGGATATGACACTTGGCTCAACGGGCAAAAATAACATGTATTTTTTTTATCTCGATTTCATTCTCATTATTATTGTGTAAGACACAAATTGCTAAAATACATACCAAATTTACACCAGTTTTTTTTGACAAATCCCAGTTTGGACTATGACATCTGGTTGGATCCTGCCAAATCCAAAACAGGATCCCACTTCAGTTTCACTTAGGAAGGTAATCATATCTCAGTAATTTGATTTACTCCCTCTTGAGATCATCATCATACATCAGTGGTTAATCCTGTTAAACTGTTCCCTGACCACTAGGACTCAGGTGAAAAATATTCTGGTGAAAAAAAAACATCCTAGGATGTAATAAACTGTGTAACTGTTGGTCCAGCTATAGGAATAAATGTACTTATGCCACAGGACCAGTATTTGACTGATACAGCCACTGTGTACTATAGGAATAAATGTGCTTATGTCACAGGACCAGTATTTGACTAATACATTTACTGTTTACTGTCAACAGCCAAGGTAGCTCAGTTGGTAGAGGATCTGACTTGCAAGCAGTAGGTTGCGGGTTGGAGCGCTCGTCATGGATATATGATTTCATAAACCATACAACACTTGTGTTGCATTATTATAGGTGGTGATGCAACAGATTCGTTTGAAGATGTGGGACATTCTACAGACGCCCGGGAATTAATGAAAGATTATTATATAGGAGACATAGTGGAGGTGAGTTAACATGGCTGATGACAGTCAGGTATAAGTTAGTCTTCCCTAAACACTGTCTCTATATCCAGATGATAATGTGTTCACATATTTAGTTTTATTGCCGCTTTCAATTTTATTTGCCTGAAATTTTCAAATGAAATTATTTTGTTATGTGCTGTAAATATTGAAGCAGCTTTTCGTTCTAGATAAAATTTTGCAAAAAAGCTTGGTGATGTTCATTTTCAAACGTTTCACAAACTCCTTCTTTCAAATGAAGCGCTTATAATTCATGCAAGCTGTATTCACCTAGCGCTGCATAAAGAATGTATGAAATCTGGATTTTTTTATACATTTGACATTAGCGAACCCCTCTTTTATGGGTTTTAATATCCAACACAAAATAAAACTACTCAATGATACCATAACATAATGTAATTTATGTTTATATTTTCAGTCTGAAAGATTAAACAAGACAGTACTGGTTTGTATTTTCATTTTGTATATGGCCTTGAATAATTTCATCTTCTTGTAAACCTATATGGCCTTACACCTTCAGATCATTATCTGTGATTAAAGTTGCAGTCCACCTCTGATGTTCACTGTCTATGTAGCATTTGGAGAGTTGTTACGGTCATTGAGTTCTGTTGAATCAAGTTTTACTTCCATATTTTAGATATTCTTTCTGTGTTTGTACAAGACAGACACACGTCAAGCTAGCAGTTCAGGGCTGGTATTCACAAAGCATCTTAGTAGAAAAGTTAGAAAAATCCTAAAATCTTATATTTTTCTAAATGGTTTCATCTAAGCAAGAAAATCAACATGCTTAATATTTTACATAGTTTTGAAGCATTATGTAAACAGCTACAATAATGCCTAAGAAAACATGGATTATTTTTCGAATTGCAGGACATATGAGCTGCACAAATTATTGACTTAAGTCAAAATATTTAAGTTTTCACTTAAGATGCTTTGTGAATACCAGCCCTGATTTATAAAGGTATGGTCGATTAATATTTACCTATGCCTATGTTAGGATTCGAACTATCAGTCTTCATATCTTGGAATTACACCATTAGATCTCAAGCTGTCAAGACATAATTTAATAATTATGATGATCTATTATAGAATCATGGGTCGAATATGTGTCTCTTAGAAGTTCCATTATTCTAGTTGGTGACACGTATAGAATCATCTGTGAGGATTCTTACTACTAGGTGTTGTTATATGAGCCTTCTGTATGCTGTATGTTTATTTTAGTGAACTGTATTAACCAGTAGTTAATACATGAACGAAGGCCACAGCGTATTTTAATGTCAATTTACATGTTTGTTGTTTCAGGATAGGACGACTATATCAGCACCAGATGCACAACAATCAGGGTAAATACATTAATTACACACCCATGTAGGAATTACATGGATTACTCATGCAGTCATGCTTGAGGTTGGTTTGCTGATTTTGTCTTGGCCATTTCTCAGTAACCATTGATCAGATTTCATCGAAACTTAGCAAGACTTATAAGTACCAAGCCTAGTTGGGCATATTGTCAGCGAACATTGGTCTGATAAATGTTAAGTGAGTTATTGCTCTTTGGTTTTATGCCCGGGCATCTACTGATGCGCAAGCATATATTGATTGTCCTGTGCGTCCATTTGTTTGTTTGTCCGTCCCAATGGAAATGTTAACCAAAACTTTCAAGTTTTTGAAACTCAAATATTTTATATAAGTCCCGACGGTCAGTTGGTAAACGCTTGCCCTAGGATCCTCAAATTGTACATGGAGGTTGGTTATCAACAGTAGATGACCCCTGTTGATTTTAGGGTCAGTAGGTCAATGGTCACTGTGACCTTTACCATTTCTGACCACATGTATTGGGCTGTAATGGGTGCATACATGTTTTACAAACATCTTTTTGTTTTAATATTTGATAACAAAAATTGCGGCTTTAATACTTGTAAATGAAAACTTCCACCTTCATAGTGGTAACATGTAAGATTAACAATATTATGATGCAAATCTTTATTTTGCCTTTAAAGACTCTTAAAAAAGCGGTCACTAGATGTGTTGATTCATGGAACGGTTCTGATGTGGCTGGTAGATTAACCGTCATCTACTGGTCGCTGTATCAGTGCATTAACTCATTGAACAGATTGTGTTCTTTTGGTAACTTTGGGTTCAATAATATCTTCCGCATTTGGAAGTTTCAGTGATGTTCTCCATATATGGAGAAGATTCGGTAACATCCTCTACATGTAGAGATTGTGTGATATCCTGAAGAAGTTGTACTGGTTGATAAATAATTCCAGGAGAATGAGTTAGATCATTTGTGTGTTTATACAATGTCATAGAGCTGAAAAAGGCATCTAACCCAACAAAAAAAGTTGAAATCTTGCACCCTCTGTATATTTGAATTCTTTGTTTTCAGTGGTGGACTAAGTGGATGGCTCATACCCCTAGGAATTGCAATAGCTGCAGCCCTTGTTTATAGGTTCATTATTGCACCAGGAAATGCTTGATGGAGGCATTTCAGAGTAGAAAACTTTTTGTGATCGTCAATATACATTACTTAAACCTATGTGAATAATCAGTATGCTGGAATAATTGTTATATGACTATATGGGTCCAAAAGTGTATGTAGGGGCTTATTATTTTTTTTTTGTCATACAACTGTTCATTGAGCATTTTATATTTATAGTATTTGGTGTAGTGCAAATAAACTGGCTATCACTTTAAAATACAGTAGTTTATTGCAATAGTATTGAATTCATAGCAATTCATTCCAATGGTATTCTGTTTTGGAAGTGACAACATATTAGTATTGAATTTTTTAAAAATCAGTTAAAAAATATTGCATTTTTGGCAATGATTTCAATAGTATTGTGTTCATGAAATGATTTAAGTATTTTAGTGCAAATGTATCCTGTTAAGATGGAACTAGTAGAATCTAATTTCTAAAAACAAATTAAGCATGTTCTATGAAGTATGTATACATGCTGGTTATCTCATAAAGGAAATTGCATGAGTGTCTGTTCATGTTGAATTTATAAAACTAGTTGAATACAAAAATAAAATGCCAGATTTTTGTCAATTTTATTCAACAAGTTTTGTAACTTCAATGTATAGAAAGCCACAAATGCAATATTCTTTTCATCGCAGTCCTAAGACATAAAAAATAGAACTTTCTTTAACTATTGTAAACAAGCCACTTATAGAAATGTCTCTTATATGCATAGAACGGCAATCTCATTAAAATCAGATCCTAACATTCTTTCCTTTACGGAAAGATGTCACAATTTTATTTAAAGGCTTTATTATACTCTCGCATTATCAAAGGTGTATTAATTATGCTTACTACATACTGCTTAGCTTAATTAGTTGAAAGTAGTTGGATGTCTAGATTATCAACCCTGTGCATCTCTTGGGGGCATAGCATTTTAAGACAATTAAGAAAAAAATCGGTTAAAAACTATCAAAATAAAGGATGCACAGAAACATGTACCCAAATCAAATCCTTTCCCTTTTAAGGAAATATTCAAACACTATTCTAGCTATTTAATTTATAATAACCCACCTAACTTACAGATCAGTTTTCAATGTTTATGACTCCATGGCATACTGAATACTTTTTCTTAGCTTGTCTACTGAGTACTCAATAAATGAGGAGGGCTATTAGAGGTGCCCTCGGTTAGTGTAGCAGCTCACTGTTAAAAGTTTTACAAACAAGGTACCATTTAGTTTTTAGGGTTTATCTCTCTAATCAGTCTTTGTATAGAATTCTGACTTTCCATTCATACAACTTTCTACTTTCTTGTATACATTAGTATTTAAATGAGTGCATAATGACCATTATCAATGCGCCAAAAACTATTCATACAAATTATTACATTAGAAAACTAAGTTTCGGGTTTATGTTATGCCAAGTTTGCCTGTTCAAAATTTTCATTGGAGACATTTTGTGCCAATCCTATAAAAATCAGATCCTAACATTTGCTCCATTCCTTTACGCTGTTAGAGATCTGACTACACTCCGTAAGAGGTCATGTTTAAATGACCTCTGGCACAAAATGATGTCACGTAACCTCAGCAGTGTTTCACCGCACTTTCAAATTTGTGAAAGAAGCGATTTGATTGGATAAAGTAAAGTTCACATCGATATGACCCTATACGGAATGTCGTCAGATCCTATATCAGCGTAAAGTAGTGAAGCGTAATAACTGCCTGATTTTAATGAGATTGGTTTTGTGCAATTCACTTTCAATTCTGGTTGCTGTGAGATATTTTGGGTTTAATTACATCCTTGGGCAACATATTAAATAGCATGCTGTCTTTCATATGACTGTTCTTGATTATTGTTTTGTATGACATGTAGTATCATAACGCTGAAGTAGAAATTATTGTGGTTCAGGCAACCCTACATGTGCTAGACTTTTTAGGAAAAACCTAATACAGATAAAAAAAATAATTTTCAAATTATATGTATGCATTAGTTTCTTTTAAATAAGACAATAAGCCAATGAAGTAGGTTTATTCTATTATGTAATACATGTAAAACATGTAAAAGCAAAATCTTAAAAAAAAATATTGCCATAACTGAAAGTTTCAGATATCGCTTGGGTTTTATACCTAAGCATGTTACCTGAACCAGACATTTTTTATTAGGCCTAAGTTGTATAACGATAATAATTTGCATAATGCGGTATAAAGAAAATTTGTATCATGTGTACCTCTTATTTAAACAGAAAAAGTGACGTTATATTTTGTATATTCTTATACAGATATTGAAATATTACTTTAATTTTGTGAGACGCCATTTTATATACAGCATTTTATGTATCACCATTGGTAGTTGTGAAATAAATTAAGTTAATCTCTAACTTAGTGTTCTTCTTTTTAAATACATTCAAGTCTAGTCCCAGATTACCATCCTGATCAAAGCGATAAAGGGAACAGTCCTCGTAAAGTCATCCTTCTTGCCATGGAGCTTCTTCTCAAGGGTTGTTGAATCTGGCTACATAACTTTTTCATGTCTTTTCAAAGAAAAAGGTTTAGCTATTGTCTTGACTGGATCATTTGCGTGTGCGTCCACTTGAAACTCATCATATTTATTCACCATCACAAGGGGAGTCTATACTGACATGGTTGGTAACCCTGTTACATATATTTATGGAGTTATCTGCCCTTGTTTAGATTTAGTACATAGAAATAGTGGCACATTTTACGCTTAAACTGTATTTTCTCAAACACTCTCGAAGCTGTCAACTTGAAACAGAAAGTCTAAATACTTGTGGAATGTGATGACCAACATCTACTGACAAGAGGAAACATATCTATCCAGCATTTATAAGAGTTATTCCTCTTTTCTGACTTGGAATTTTTACCCAAAAATGTCAATTTCTCAAAGACTATCCACTTAAAACACTACATACATGTACCAAGTAGTTATTCAACATGACAAGGGGTTTTCATACTGGCAAGGTTGGTTGCTTGTCTGCCCTTGTAACTCTTAGAATTTTCACTCGGAGTCAAGTTCGAGAAAGTCGAGCGTCCAGCACTCGTAGGCGGTACTCTTGTTTTCTTAAGTAGTCGTCCAGATGGCACACTATTTGTATAATCTTTATGAACCTTGGAAATGGTCACAATAATCATCTTCACGAAATCTATGTCAAGTTCATATTTGGTCATCTGGAGTCAAAAAGTAGGTCACAAGGTCAAATAAAAGAAAAACGTTGAGAACACGCTAGAGATCGCAATTATTGTATATGTAAAACTTCAGGAACTTTGTCAAAATGATCATCTTCACAACATCCTTTTTGGTCAAGCTAGATAAATGGTTATCTGGGTGGGAGGGGGCGGGGGTAAACACTAGTCATAATGTCAAACGATAGAATAATCTAACGCACATACTAGAGGTCACAATTTTGGCCTAGTCTTTATAAAACGTGGTCACGAACCTGTGAG
The DNA here is from genome assembly GCA_947247005.1 of Spisula solida. Classification (NCBI taxonomy): domain Eukaryota; kingdom Metazoa; phylum Mollusca; class Bivalvia; order Venerida; family Mactridae; genus Spisula; species Spisula solida. Next base: position 3,839,005 of record OX365949.1, on the reverse strand, counting down.
CGATCCAGTGCCCTCTTGTTCAAACATTGCATCTTCTTCCAATAGTGATCTTGGTCCAATGACAAGCTTAAATACATCTTGGTTAGTTCTGTTTATGGGTTATCTTGGACCAAAAATACATGATGGGTTATCTTGGACCAAAAATACATGATGGGTTATCTTGGACCAAAAATACATGATGGGTTATCTTGGACCAAAAATACATGACTAGATCGAATCAGTAGAAGCACGCATGTGAATTATGCGTGGTAGAATTCAATGCAATACTCTACAGTGTGGGTACAGTACGTGAGGCAAATCGGAAATTCTCCTTACGATTTGTCCCACCTGGAATATGTGGCCAAATTCGGGGCCTTTTCAGTGACGGACTCTGCAACGCTTCGTGATTCAATTATAATTGCAATGTGGAGCACTCGTATATCAACTAAGAAAATGTATAATTAAGTCTCCGCATCTACTCGGATCTTACAATATTTAGCTCCTTTATTACTCTTCGTCCGTCGTCTGTCCGTCAACAATTGCTTGTTACACACAAGAGGTTAAAATTTTGGCCTTACCTATATCATGTAAATACTATATGAAACTTGAATTCAATGATCCTCTCAACAAAATGTAGGTCAAAGATGATATATCTGTGAAAAGTTGATCATACGATTGTGAAAAAGCGAAATAATGTCGACTTTTCACTATTATTATATATCTTTCTCTCGTTGTTTTGTGTTGTCATTTTGATTTTAGCGTTCTATAATATTTTCACTATCGTACTTATCGACTTTTCACTATCATCGAACTATCGTTGTTTCATACTATGTGACGTAAACTGGTGTGTCGTTTCATACTCAATCGACTTTTCACTATCGTTTTATCGTCTTTTCATTACCTATGCAACGATGGCCCTAATGGTCACTATAGCATAACGACATAAGTTATTTTTACACCGATCTAAGTCATTTGTATCTTTTATAGTAATTGTCCCAATTAGTGATGGCGCTAAGAAGCACGCGCGCACCGACTGACGTCATTTACAGTTGCCGTGACGTCATTTAGAAGTTCCGCACATGATTTGTGTGCATGAGGTCGGGTAAACAATACTTTAATACATTTTGTGTTTTGTTTTGTAAATCGCTCATAACTAAATTGATTTCTTAACTGAGCTTTCGGACATAGCGTTGCCGTTGGTTTTAGAACTTTCCAAACAATCCCTGACCCCGCTAGTCTTTCTATGCTTTGATTCCCCACCCGTTTTCGTTTTCTTTAATAAGAGAGCAATTATGGAACCATTCTGTTGGGTAGATATATCCTTGTGGTGAGAATCTAGAGCCTCAAATTGCTCTCATTGTTTATAACATGCCATTATTTGTATTTTCATATTTTTATCGCCTAGCTGTGACTTTTCATTTAATTTATGATGTTTTTGTTGTTCCATTTTGTTTGTATTTGTGAAAGTTCTGTGAAAATCTGCCCGAATGGTAACCCTACTACATAAGTCGATACGTGTATATCTGCCTTTATTATAAAAAAGTTTATAATATAGTTCATATCTGTTTTATAGATGCTGATCGGCATACACAGTGACGTTCATGCAAGCTCAAATCAATCACGAAATCAGAAAATGGTATCACTGAAGTCAGGATGACATATTAGTGTTTCTGTGTAGTGCATAATTACGTCAATATACATTTTTTCGTAATGAAAGTTTAACTTTAACATACATTTGTAATTTTCTATTAACGACCAGAGGAGCATGCTAACTTTATTATTAGCCATGGATGCTTCGTCTGATGATGATTGTGACAACCAAGATGACATTGTTAACGAATTCAGCACTCAGACTTGGAAAGAAGATTTAACATTGATTGTTGAAGGGGAACGTATGTATGTCGCAAAAGCAATTCTTGGAACTGTGTCCTCTGTTTTCGACAAAATGTTTTCGACTGATTTTGCTGAAAAACATAAAACCGAATTAGAATTACCCGGTAAAAAATTCAGAGATATTCATGATTTCTTAAAATGTTTTTATCCCGGACACAATAATTATGTTACTGAAGGTAATGTGGATTACATTCTTCCCTTGGCTCATGAATACCAGATTACAAATGTGTTAACGGAATGTGAAGAAGTGCTTCTTATGAAGGTAGAGGACAAGCTTGCTTCGAGTGAGCTTTACGAAGGTTTATGTAACGCAGATTTGTATAATTTACCACGGCTGTTAGAGAAATGCTACGAACTTGCATCTGAAACATCATACAGTGATGTTGCGACATGTGCTTTTCTGCCAGACAAACTAAAACATAAGCTTTACGAACAGATGGCAAGCACTAGTCAAAAGCAACTAGATATAAAGAAAAAACAGTTAGAAGTAAAGGAAAACGAAGTGTTAGAACTAAAGAGACAGAATACAGTTCTCAGAATAATTGCGTGGTATAACCAAACGGAAAGCCCTGTAGGCAGATTTCCCCTCACATTTGACACCAATCTAACCGATAGTGTTGCCTTTTCTTTCGTTTTGACAAAATCACAGTTAGCGACCACCTGGTCATTGAATCTAGTTGATAGAAAACTATTTTCATCGGTAGTATGCGTTCAACTCTCCCCAACAATGGTGACTGTTACTTTACCGGCGGATACTGGAAGAAGTTGGAAGATGGACTTCACTGGACGTGTTATGGTTAAAAGAACAGCCAATAGCTGTGTTAGTAACTGGGACTCTAAATTGAAGCTGCTATTTAGAAACAAAATCAAGCAAACACACCCTTTGCGTTTAGCTAGTGCATTACCATTGTTCAGCGGTTCTCCGGATCTCGAAAAAATAGAGTTCTCAATGGTTTTTATCGTAACAAGAGAAAGGATAGCTCAAAAACGCAAAAACTGAGTAAAACCCAGCAAAGCAGTGATACCAAACTGGTCATGCCTAAAGTGTATGTAATACTGTAAATATGCTGTTGGGGAACAGGACATAAAAAGTTAATGCATATGGTATTCAATATTATATTATACTTGTTGATTTGTTACTATTGCGCAGTTCTTTAATGGATATATGAAGTTAACTTGATAATGTACTATATTGTGTGCAGTGTTCAATATGATATGTTCGAATGTTTTCACTGTATTGATTATTCAGTTCTCCTTCCTGAACAGGAAGATCCCATGGTGAAAGATGTACATTCATACGCACACGAAAGTATAGATAGCACATGTAGAGAAAATGTAAATGCTGCCCAAGGACATACCCTGATAAGTTAAATTGGGAAAGGATCAGGCCCCAGGATCACGAAAGAACTTAAGTTCGTTCTCAATTCAAAACTTAAGTAGTCTTATCCTCCAATATTGATTTTATTTAATTGGAGAATAAGGATAGCCAATTGAAGATTAAATCGCTTATGTTGTTGATAAATATTAATGGTTGAGTCATGAATTTGAACTCAGTTGAGATCGGACTTAAGTTCGTTTGTGAACACAGACTTATGTCATAAACTCAAGTGAGTTGAAAATCGAACTCAACGGTGGACCAAATCATATCGCCTTCACTGACCAATAGTTTAATATGGTGTGATCTTATTGGTAGTCCTTATCCTTAAGTCAAGTAAGATCAATATTGAATAATAGTACCACCCCTGGTTATTTTGTTTCACCAATAAGAACGTCATCCCGTTGCCTACGAGTCATTACGTGATAATTTAAATACGTACTTGCTCAAAGTGGTTAAGTCCAGGTATGATCAAACCCATTGCCCCAAAGGAGCTGCGTTATGAGATCCTTGATATAGTATCACTCATTTTTAAAAGATCCTTTAATCACTGGTCAACTCCTATCACATTGGACAAAGGCTAATTTCGCTCTTTTATTTAAATCAAAGCGCCGAAAGCACAAAAGCTGTTCGAATGAATACAGGGGAAGTATAAATCAAAGATGATGTAGCTGTATTTTTTATGATTTATTTGTACATTTATTACTAGCGCATACTTTTTAATGATACATGCTTGACTGTCATGATGTAAACTCCTATCCGTATATGCTAGTACTGGAAGATATATTTTCAGTCAATATTTTGCCCCAAACAGAGTTAATGATATGCGTGGTCTATAAATAGTAAATATAAATCGGTCTATTTATTGACCTTGAGGTAGACACATGCTGTTCATTCAGAAGTATGGTATGGTCTCAATTATCTTGCGGTCACCGTGACATTTCGGATGTTTCTACTTCCTTCGGGAAATATAATGTTGCAATCCGACGAAGACCAATGTGATCCGTATGAAATAAATCTGAACTATTTTGCATGACCGGTTTACATCCACGTAGGTAGTTACGCAATATTACTGGTTGACCGGTTTACTATTGAGAACGTGGCGCCACCTAGGAAGAAAAGTAGTTTAATCAACTAAACTATGAGTGATAGTAGAAACGTGTCTATAAATAAAGTTCTTCCATCGAACAAACAAAAAAAGGTGATACAAGTGACCCAGTAAATTACAGACCCATATCCCTGACATGCATATTATGCAAGCTCCTCGAACATATAATTGCTTCCAGCCTGGCTTCCGCGAAAGACGTAATTGTGAGACTCAGTTAATTCAGCTTGTTGGTGAGCTTTCTAAAAATCTGTCCACAGGCAAACATACTGATCTTGTCCTAGATTTCTGCAAAGCCTTTGACAAAGTAAACCACCTCTATAAGTTACTATCCAAGCTTCAGGAACATGGCGTTTCCAGTTAGGCAGTTGTATGGATTCATTCCTTCTTAATTGGGAGATCTCAGTCAGTAGTGGTCAATGGTTTCATGTCAGACCAAGTACCTGCCACTTCTGGCGTACCACAGGGATCTGTTCTGGGACCCCGTCTCTTCCTTTTATAAATGCATAAATGACCTGCCCGACACAGTTACTTCTCAGGTGCGATTGTTTGCTGATGACACAGCCGTCTACCTTACAGTTTCTTCCCTTTCTGATTGTCAATGGTTGCAATATGACCTAAATAAGCTTGAAATCTGGGGAAAATTAGGGAACATGGAATTCAATCCCAAAAATGTCAAATTCTTCATATTACATGAAGTAGAAAGCCAATTAAATTTCAGTACATGCTGCATGGTCAAACACTCTCCGAGGAAATGATGCTAAACACCTTGGTGTTGACATCAGTCATGATCTTAACTGGAACATACATATATCTAGAATAACCACAACTGCAAATAAAACGCTTGGTTTTCTTAAACGCAACACCAAAACTAAAAATGAAAATATCAAATCACTATATAAAAAACAATTTTGCGACTCCAGCTAGAATATTCTTCATCTGTATGGTCACCACACTATCAGGTTAACAATGTTCATAAATAAATTTGAAAAGTTCCAGCGGAGATCAGTCAGTTGGGTTAAAGAAGATTATTCTAGGTACATTACAAAAAACCCTTGGTTGGAGTACCCTTGAAAACAGACGTCTGGTTTCCAAACTTGTAATTTTCTACAAAATCTATCATGGTTTTGTAGCGTTCACCTTACCCAGTTAACTTGAAATCCGAACCAGGTTAATAAGGCACATGCACCCCTATAGTCTCCGCAAAATACATGCCAACTCGGACTTCTTTTAATATTCCTTTTTCCTCATACCGCCGTCTTGTGGAATAGGTTACCGCGCATATTGCGACACTGTCTTGTCTAGAACCATTCAAGCAAGCAGTGGCCCAACTCCACAATTAGTTTTTTATGTACAACAGTTGTTATTTTGTTTGTTCTTGTTCTTTGTTATTTTCTTCCATTAAATTTCATTTACTTACTTCTTTTCTTTTGGGCAATTGGGCAAAATGGATGGATGGATGGAATTAAACATTTTCATTTTTTTGGAAAAAAACATACATGTATATATGTATCATATTGGTGCAAATTGAAGCAATTGAAAATTTTGAGGACATGTTTAGTTTTACTTCTACCATTGCTTCTATTTGTCAGTAACAATAGCATTGATTGAATATTGTTTTCATATCAGGCAATATGACTATTTCATCGTTTATTGAAAATAGGTCAAATTATCCAACTCGTTTACATAAAAAAAGGTCAAAGGTCAAATATGTAGAACATTAAATAAAAGTAGTGTTTTTAGTTCCTATACATCCTTTAAGAGCGGACACCTGCGTAGAACTACCGACCTTCTGTAAGCTAGCTGGATGGCTTCCTCATATGAAAGATTTGACGTCCCGAGGAGGAAAATGATGTGATAAGATTTAATCATCAAGATTACAAAATATTGTTCCGTTCCGCAAAGTATAATTATCCCCTGTGATAATTATACTTTGCGGAACGGAACAGTCTCAATCTTTGTTCACATATTTCTTAAGAAATAAAAATATGTTCTTACGTTTTATCTAGTGAATAAAATATGGGCATGAGTTAGAGTATAGTTACTCATTCAAATCAAAAGGAATAAAAAGATCAACATAAATTATTTATCACATATTATGGAATAAACTGTTATGTCCCCATGTGGGGCCCCAATGTCTGTTCCTTTCGTTCCGTTCCGTTCCGCAAAGTATAATTAGCCGTGTTAACGTTAACTTCCAGGTTTCTTAAAATTAATAATTTGCACGTAGTTTCATTTCTACTTGTATACTGAATTCATAACAATATATATTTGGTTCAAAAATAAGTTCAACTGCACATGAAAACGATCATTTATCCAACTGGTAGCATCACAAAATGGCCAGCATATCGAGGAAAATCCCCATTAACCATGGGCGTAGGAGAAGGGGGGGCCAGGGGGGGGCAGCCCCCCCCCCCCAATGTTAGGACAAGGGGGGCCAACATATCGTTTGGCCCCCCCAATAATTCAGACAATTTTCATAATTTTCCATCTAAAATAGTCTTGTAATAAGCAGTGTACATTTTATTCTTGGTTAAAAAGTATAAAAGGAAAATTTTCGTGCTCGCTACGCTCGCAAAATAATTTTAATCTATGAAATATGTTATCATGTAGCTGTTGAAAGAGCTACACAAACTATAGAAAGACATTGTAAGATAAACTTTGCCCCCAGCTCCTATATTGCTTTTAAACTTTATCATTTCTATGTTAAATTATCCCTTACTTAAACCCCTTAACTCTCAGAATGCGGGCACCTGTGCAATAATTAGTAAAAATATTTTCAAAATAAGGACTTCATTTTGCTGGATCTTGCAACAAAACATGTCTTGTAAAATACCAAATATTTATCTCAGAACACACAGAATGCACCAGACTGGTCCATTGTTTTAAATTTTTCCCGGGGGAACATGCCCCCGGACCCCCCTACTTGCAATACCAGTTTATGATAATGTTAATCTTTTACCCGCTATTTTGACAAGCAAAACAACTTAGTATATATATCTTACCTTAGTTATGATATACACAAACATTTACCATAAGCTATTAACACTTAATGTGATCCCCCTATATCTCAAAAGAAAATTCGCCCCCCCCCCCTCCCAAATGTTTAGCCCCCCCAATGTTGAAGACGCACCTACGCCCATGTTAACGATTACATGCGAAAACATGCGATTGTTGATGTAGTTTGCATTGACTAAAGTTCAAATCCCACTTCCGGTAGAGGCAAGTTAATAATTGCTCAAGACTTGAGAACCAATCTTTTTTTATTTTATTTTTTTATCAATATGAAATAGAAATTTAGTTTTACTCTTTTAATAACGTTTCGGCATAAGTCTGTTTCAAATCATGAACATTATTGAAAAAATACATAATCTTACTTCAACATGATCCAACGTAAAAACAATATAGGCCTAGTGACGTCGGAAATGACGTCACACCATTTAACTCGACGTCGTCGCACGGCATAGCGGGCCAAAATGTCAATATGTTGAATTTGAAACGTAAACATAATCTAGCAAGTAAAAGGCGAGTGTAAAACTATTATAAATATTTATAGTACATATCTATTATATCAAAATTTAAAAAATGAATCAGTCGTTCATGGTTGCTGTACAACCCGTCTCCTAGATCGAGAAACACTATTTTTTAAGTATTTGGTCGCCTATGTAGTGCTGCCTGGTAGAAACTATATATATAGCCTCTGTGGAGGAAACAAATGCCTTGGTCTTTTTTTCATCTGCCTGATTATCCAAAAACTTATGTGAAACCGCCGCTAGATGCAGTGCATTTGTTCATATCAAAGTTACAGAAAGGAATAAAAGTGTTTCTGCAAATACTTATATTGGTTTTGTATGAGCTTTCTAAACGGTAACTGTCAGATAGGCCTAAATGTTTACTTGTTTTAATTTTCATGTCATAAAATCTTTGCATGTAATTCAATTCAGGTAGATTTAGAGTCGTTGTTGATTTTATGTACAAATCTAACTACAAACATGTATTAGCGTTTGCTCCATTTTGTTATTGCAAGAACATAACTTGTTATTTTACATCAATATGATGTGTTAAACTGATATAACGCATATTTCAAAATCACAAACAATTTAAAACCTATATATACTTAACAACTTTTCTAAATCCTCATTTTTATTGATCAAGAACTTTTGTATTATAAACAGTGACGCAACAAGATTTGTCAAGTGAAGTTTGTACGAGGCGGGCACAAACTGGCCGAATGTCACGTGGTTTGTCTGATCCGAGACGCACGTGTGTTTTGTATTTTTCCGCCTTCGATCACGCAGTTACACATCTTCGGAATTTGCTCCAAATACTTACAAAATACGTCGACAAGTCAGAATAATTACATAAAACATCACTTTCAGATTGATCTACAGCGTATACATATCTATGAGTGTTTAATTAAAGGTAAACGTATTGTTTGTCTGTTGTTCAATGCTGGTTGCCAGATCGTTTTGTGTTTGAAGTGACGTTATGACATAAATCGGACGGCAAAACGATTAAACACGCATATTTATTTGTGACATGAGTCCGCTCTAAATAGAGGTTTTTATGAAGTTCCCTCGAAGGGCATGTGTGGTCTCTAGGGGGGGGGGGGGGGGGGGGGGGCTCTTGAAGTGAATGATTTAGTGGTGACTGACCTTTGTCGTAGTTATCTCCCTTATACTGGTTATCGCGCCAACTCCTTTGATTGGCCAAACTCCGGAAAGGTCCAGGACTTACTGATTGTTTAAGCTATATGGGCCATAGTGTAAGTTTGTTTGATTGTATTATCATTTGTATGTGTTATACTAGTCATATGTGTACTTCGTTACGTTTCTGCAGATCAAATATGCTTTTAAACGATTTACAGTCAACTCACCCCCCTACCAACTCACCCCCTGACCAACTCACCCTGGATTTGGATAACTCGCCCTACGCAATGACCAACTCATCCCCCTTAAAAAATAACATACCAACTCACCCCCCTAAAGATATTTTTATTAAATTTAATAGATTTGTTGGAAAAAATCACTTTGAATTGGTAATAGTTTATTATGAAATTATTAATATGTTCAATTATGTGATATTGGAGGCGTTTTTTTGTAAAATTCACAGTATTTTCAAACAGTTGCCATTTTGAAAACGCTGTAATGACAGTGAAAAAAGCGAAAAACAAAGGAAAAAAATAAAACAATTTGTCAAAAAACATTATGATTGAAAAAATTAGGACTATAATCAGATAATTAGATCTATTATATCAATTGTCAATAGTCAAATACTTTGTTTAAAAACATTGGAAAATTAGATAACTTGCATAGAAAATCATAGTTTCCGAACGATCAAGTTTTGAAAATAACGAAGGTAAATAACTAACAAACTCGCAAGTATTCAAGAAAGCAGCTAGAGATCTGTTAATTTATTTGTGTATAAATACACTTTATTATCATGAATTAACACTAAGTTTAAAAATAAATATAAATTGATGAGGGGGGGGGGGTGAGTTGGACATTTCGAAATTGACATCGGGCGAGTTGTCCAAATCCAGGATGAGTTGGTAGGGGGTGAGTTGGTAGGCCAAGGGGGGGTGAGTTGGTCGGATACCTTTTAAACAGTTAATTGGTTAAGTTTCGGTTGGATTGTGTAAAGCCCGTCATATCATTTTTGTCCGGTATTATTTTGTCCGGGTTATGTTTAGGCATCAGGCTACTACAAGTTGTAGATAGATTCGATTGTATTTTTGTGACCAAAGTACCCGATTTAACTACATTAGTAATAATTGGTAATTGGTTCTAATGTTCTTTTTAGCTTACCTGTCACAAAGTGACATAGTGAGCTTTTGTGATCACTCGTCGTTCGTCCGTCAACAATTTGCTTGTGTAGACACTAGACGGTCACAATTTTGGCCTAATCTTTATGAAACTTGGATAAAAAACAAGGTCACAAGGTCAAATCATAGAAAAATCTTGTGTAGTCACTAGAGGTCACAATGAAAACTTGGTCAGAGTAATCATCTCAACAAAATTTAGGCTTATTTCGATATTGGGTCATCCGGGGTCAAAAACTAGGTCACTAACCTTGTGCAGTCATGCACTTGAGGTCACACATTTGACTTACTGTTTATGAAACTTGGTCAGAGTGATCATCTCAACAAAATGTAGGTCAAGTACTATATTGGGTAATGCCATCCGGGGTCATAAACTAGGTCGCAAGGTCAAATCATAGAATAACCTTGTGTAGTCACCAGAGGTCACAATTTTGACCTAATATTTACGAAACTCGGTCAAAATGATCATCTCAACAAAATCTAGGTCAAGTTCGATATTGGGTCATCCGGGGTCAAAAAATATGTCATAAGGTCAAATAATCAAAAAACCTTTTGTAGTCACTAGAGGTCACAATTTTAACATAATCTTAATGAAACTTGGTCACAATGATCATTTTAACAAAATCTAGGTCCAGTTCGATATTAGGTCATCCAGGGTCAAAAACTAGGTCACAAGGTCAAGTCATAGAAAAACCTTGTGTAGTCACTAGAGGTCACAATTTTGACTTAATCTTAATGAAACTAGGTCACAATGACCATTTCAACAAAATCTAGGTCCAGTTCGACATTAGGTCATCTTTGGTAAAAAACTAGGTCACTAGGTCAAATGATAGAAAAACAATGTGTAGTCACTAGAGGTCATCATTTCGACCTAATTTTCATGAACCTTGGTCTCAATTATCATATTAATAGACTATATGTCAAGTTCGTTATTGGGGCATGTAGGGTCAAGTCATAAAACTCTTGTAATAGAGGCTGAATTTTCTTGAATCTTATTCAGAAAATGTAAATGGAATTATGGTTACTTAGGTCACCATAGGGGCTTGCATGCACTACTACGACAGGTGAGCGACCTCTTTGGGCCCTCTTGTGTACATATTTACTCATTAAAATCTGCTCAAATTTGATATTGGCTCATCTAAATTACCACGTTCTCAAAACAATGTTATGGTCGTCTATAATTTCTATGAATGTTTAACCTACTATATAAGTCGATACATGCGTTATAATCATCCACAAGTTTATAATTATAAATTCTTATCTCTGTTATAGATGACGTACACAGTGACAAACATATGGAAGATCAAATGCAATCACGAAATCAAATAAATGGTACACTGTATCACTGTCAAAGTCAGTATGACAAATAAGTGTTTCTATGTAGTGCATAATTACGTCAATGTTCATTTTTCACGATGAAAGTTTAACTTTTTACACACATTTGTAATTTATTATTAACGACCAGAGGAGCATACTAACTTTAAAATAAGCCATGGATGCTTCGTCTAATGATGATTGTGACAGCAAAGAAGACATTGTTAACGAATTCAACAGTCAGACTTGGAAAGAAGATTTAACATTGATTGTTGAAGGGGAATGTATGTACGTCGCAAAAGCAATTCTTGGAACTGTGTCCTCTGTTTTCGACAAAATGTTTTCGACTGATTTTGCTGAAAAACATAAAGCTGAATTAGAATTACCCGGTAAAAAATTCCAACATGTTCATGATTTCTTAAAATGTTTTTATCCTGGACATGAGAATGATGTTTCTGAAGACAATGTCGATTACATCCTTCCCTTGGCTCATGAATGCCAGATTACAAAATTGATAATAGAATGTGAAGAAGTGCTTATGATGAAGGTAGAAGAAAAGCTTGCGTCGAGTGAGCTTTATGAAGTTTTATGTACTGCAGATTTGTATAATTTACCACGGCTGTTAAAGAAATGCTACAAATTTGCATCTGAAACATCGTACCGTGATGTTGCGACATGTGCTTTTCTGCCAGACAAACTAAAACATAAGATTTACGAACAGATGGCAATCACTAGTCAAAAGCAACTAGATATAAAGAAAAAACAGTTAGAAGTAAAGGAAAACGAAGTGTTAGAACTAAAGAGACAAAATACAGTTCTCAGAAGAATTGCGTCGTATAATGCAATGGAAAGCCCTTTAGGAAGATTTCCCCTTAATTTTGACCCCAATCTAACTGATAGTGTTGCTTTTTCGTTCGTTTTGACAAAATCACAGTTAGCGACCACATGGTCATTAAATCTACTTGATAGAAAACTGTTTTCATCGGTAGTAGGTGTTCAACTCTCCCCAACAATGGTGACTGTTACTTTACCGGCGGATACTGGAAGACGTTGGCAGATGCACTTCACTGGACGTGTTATGGTAAAAAGACCAGCCAATAGTTGTGTTAGTAACTGGGACTCTAAATTGAAGCTGCTATTTAGAAACACAATAAAGCAAACACACCCTTTGCGTTTAGCCAGTGCATTGCCATTTTTTAGAGGTTCTCCAGATCACGAAAGAATAGAGTTTGTAATGATGTTTATAGTTACAAGAGAAAAGTTAGCTCAGAAACGCACACACTGAGCAAGGAAAAACAGCAAAGCAGTGCCAAAATTGCCATGTCTAAATTGTGTGTAATGCTGTAAATAATGCTGTAGGGGTGGGACAGAACATAAAAAATAAGATTATGCATTTGGTTTTGGTACCAAACCACCAAATAAATTTGTTCTTTAACTCAATGTAAAATGACAATTTGCTGACTCAAAAAATGTCTTATGTCCATGGGGACCTCTCAAAAAAATCCACCAATCGATAGTAATAGCATACAGCCTCAAGAAAATGAAAATAAATCAGGGGGTTGCATATCATATAACTTATAAGAAAATTTTGGTTCGGCAAACGCAGTGAAAATATTTTCTCTCCAACGTGGACTGATTCGAAGTCTGTTAGCCACAACCCTACTTAAGTACTTTCACTTTCATATTTAAGCCAGAATATCAAATTTTCTTAACAAAATATTTTATTACATCACATACAGGTGTACAAAGCATTTAAACCCAAATTTTACATGATGCTATTGCTGATTTGTCAGGGTGCTGTTTAAAAAAATGTCACCAAAGTGGTTTGAAACATCTAAATTTTAATTAAGATAGTTCATGAAATAATCTTGTGAGAAATAATGCATAAACATCATAGTTATAGGAATTGGTAATGCGAAGGTTATACCGCAATACAATTTTCGTTGTAAACCTTTATAAGGCATTACCTGGCTACGCAATTTCCACAAAACGTGACATTTTCAACATGTAACAAACTAAATACTGATGGCAAATAACCTTTTTTCAGTGTGTACACACTAACTACTTGATAACTTTCAGGCCTTTCTTTGTGAAGGATTGCATTTAACAAAAGCCAAAACTTTATTTTTCGTATTGTAACAAAATGTAATATTAGAAATGAATCATCCCTGCTTAGAGTAACATGTTTTGGGGTACTAACTGTAACTTTCAAACATTGGTGTATATTTGAAAAACCCTATCAATTAGGATAAAAATGTTATACTCCTTACATTTTCATACACAATTACAGTTTACAGCATTTTGTCTTAAAGAGAGTTTACATTACGTTAAATTGTTGCTTGTAATTGTTGCCGTCAACAATTTGCCTAATGTATTCACTCCTGCAACCACTGCACAATTGTTTCACAACATTTTCACCAAATAGAACTTTTTTCCTGCAACAATTTTCCAATAAATTAACTGATAAGGGGGGCAAGAAAGCTGTCAGGTATCCATTTTCATCCTGATAAACCCAACTCTTGGTAATTATTAAGTATTTTATACGAATGAGAGCCAAAAAGGTATCTGGACAGATGACTTGATTGAAACTTTTTTTGATCAATATAAAAAAGATGAACAATTATCAAAGATTTCGTCATCTCAGGTTATTTTTAAAAGGATATTTGTAAAAAATGTAGCACAATTTAATTTACCTTTTTCTAAACACCCATTGGTTTATGTGCCGAGAGTGTTGTTTTGTAGCGGCGAACTGTTTAGTAAAGCTCAGGAATAAAATGATCATGTTTCTAAATAGAGGTTGTTGCTCAGTCAAAGAAGGGGTGCTCAAAGAAGTGTTGCTCTCGAGCGGTGGCACTGTATACTGGGTTTACATAATACAATTATGTATTACAAAAATGATTAAATACTTCAAGAGACTATAGATAACATTTTATTTATAGTCTCTGATACTTCCAATTTTTAAGCAACATGCATGAAAACCAATGTAGAGCATGAGTTCAGCAACAATTTTCTGTGTGTATACAGAACTAAAACAATAACATGGAATCAGTTGGCAACAAATGCTCTAGTCTAAATAGAGCTTTACTGACTTGTATTATCTCTAGAGTAACTTGTAAAAGGAATGCAAAACAAGTAAATAAGTTGCGTTATATGTTCTTATCAAGCCCTAAATACTTCAAAATGTTGATATTCCATGAGTCCCTAAATTTCTTAATTTTTAAAGAGTAGATTATGGCACTGGTCCAACAAAATTCGGTCTTAATTTTCTCAGCATGTGGTCTGTAATTTGTAATTGTGGTCTGTAATTTGTAATTGTGGTCTGTAATTTGTAATTGTGGTCTGTAATTTGTAATTGTGGTCTGTAATTTGCACGATATGTACCAGTATTGCACCCTATCATGTAATATTACATAATATTGCATACTCTGTTAATTAGTTGACTAGAGGTAGATAATAAAACAATGAGAGAACCCCTTTAAGACAGGAAGTTAATTATATAAGTTTATATATATACATGTATAAATATGTATAAAGTATGTGTATAATAAAAATAAATTGCTGTATAAGTTACTTCAAACAACTTTATTATAAACATATATTGAGGAGAAAAATGTGTGAAAATTAAAATACGAACTTATAACATGCAGTAACATTGACATGTTTATCTTATTACTTGAGTAGATAAAATGATTAACTAAATATAATTCATGTTTTAAATCAAAGATACAAAAATGTTATTTTGAGGACTTTGGTTAAACTGTTTTGATCACAGAAATTAAATTTATAATCTATATGAGTAGTTTATTATTTTTTATTTAATATCTTAAAACTACATGTATAAGATATATTTATTTATTTTTATTTCTATCTAGTTCTAGTGTGTACACATGTTATGCCTATCAACTTTTATATAATAAAATCACCAAATTTATTGACATATAGGGCAAATATATGTTACACACTTAAACTAGATAGAAACAAAAATATATCTGAATACTCAAATTTAAAACAAACATAAATGATAATATGATACATATTGTCTAGTGTACATACATACAGTAGCACACAAACATAAATGATAATATGATACATATTGTCTAGTGTACATACATACAGTAGCACACAAACATAAATGATAATATGATACATATTGTCTAGTGTACATACATACAGTAGCACACAAACATAAATGATAATATGATACATATTGTCTAGTGTACATACATACAGTAGCACACAAACATAAATGATAATATGATACATATTGTCTAGTGTACATATATACAGTAGCACACTAGTCATTTTCAGTAGCTGGGGCCTCTTGTTAATTACATTATCCAGTTACTGTGTTTTTATGACCCTAGATAAACACTGATAGTGATGTCCTGCTGATATCATGCTGTTCCTTCTATAAAGTTCTGGTCCAGAAATATAGAGGACAATTCTAGGTCTTTAAGGGTGCCTAGAAAAGGTATCCAGTTGTTCTTATTCATTTCTATATAAATATTATAAATATTGAGTAATGCAAAAATTTCACCGAAGTAAACAATGAGGATACTACAATACACAATATGGTAGGGGATAATGGCCACTTTAAATGTTACACTCCTTACACAAATCAGTACCTAAAACTACAACAATATTGTGTCAACGCTTTAAAGATAAAATTTCAGCAACTCGAAATTGACTTTAACTGACTCTGCAGTAGGCGCACTAGTACACTACTAAACTCTTGCATTTCTGCATAATGACAAAAGTAGCGCCAACCTATACTGATGATCGGATGTTTGGAACTGCCATAGAGTGACTAATGATATCCCCGCATACCACTTTGTCACAGATGCATGGCAAACCATATCCATAAAAACTGTCGCATGGTGGACAAAGCAAAAATAAAAACACGTTCGAACTTCATTTCTCAACCGGTAACATAGATGTAAGGAGGGTAACGGCACACCATTCTTTAAAAACATCTAAACAAACGTATTATAAACATCAAAGTTTTACAAATGCAAGTCATCATTTGAATAGAGAAATGTTAATACTTAAGAATACACGCGTTTCATGACATTCTTAAAGTAGTTTTCCTCTAAATTGTACCTATATTACACAAATTTTGGCTTAAAATAAGTATTTCTATATGCATTTTTTTGTTAAATGATGTTTAAACTATTATTTGATGTTTTTATTGTTGATATTACGTATCTTCAGAAAATGTTGGCACTCTAGAAAAGTTGGAGTCAACGGTGTTTCTGCGACTGCTTTAAATACTCTATGATCAAAACCAAATAAATTGCGTTACAATCCTTACATGCATTTGTTGACCAATATCTTACCAAAAGTTAACTAAGTGTCACGTATGTATACTTTAGGACTAGTTTTACCAGGAAATAGTCATTGCTACTAGGACCGGGCCGGGCCGAAAGTCCGGTTTTTAGCTCACCTGTCACAAAGTGAGCTTTTGTGATCACTCTTCGTCCGTCCGTCAACAATTGGGTCGTGTCCTCTCTAGAGGTTACACTTTTGGCCTAATCTCTATCAAACATAGTCACAATGAGCATCTCAATAAAGTCTAGGTCAAGTTCGATATTGGGTCATCCGGGGTCACAAACTAGGTCACAAGGTCAAATCATAGAAAAGCCTTGTGTAGTCACTAGAGATCACAATTTTGACCTAATTTTTATGAAACTTGGTTACATTGATCATCTTAACAAAATCTAGGTCAAGTTCGATCTTGGGTCATCTGGGGTCAAAAACCAGGTCACAAGCTCAAATCATAGAACATCCTTGTGTAGTCACTAGAGGTCATAATTTTGACCTAATCTTTAAGAAACTTGGTCACAATGATCATCTCAACAAACACAAGGTCAAATCATAGATAACCACTGTGTGGTCACTAGAGGTCACAATTTTGACCTAATCTTTATGAAACTTGGTCACAATGATCATGTCAACAAATTCTAGGTTAAGTTCGATATAGGGTCATCAGGGGTCAAAATCTAGGTCACAAGGTCAAATAATTGAAAACCCCTTTGTAGTCAATAGAGATCATAATTTTGACCTAACCTTTATGAAATTTGGTCACAATGATCATCTCAGCAAGATCTAGGTCAAAATTTATATTGGGTCATCCAGGGTCAAAAACTAGGTCATTATGTCAAATCATAGAAAAACCTTGAGTAGTCACTAGAGGTTACCATTTTAACATAATCTTTATGAAACTTTGACTGTCACAATGATTATTGTAACGCAATCTAGGTCAAGTTTGATATGGGTCATCCTGGGTAAAAAACTAGGTCACTATATCAAATCATAGGAAATCCTTGTGTAGTCACTAGAGGTCACCATTTTAGCCTCATCTTTATGAAAATAGGTCACAATGATCAACTCAACAAAATCTAGTACTGTATATAGAAACAGGATTCCGATATCTGACGGTATATAATTTGATTTATTTTGTTTAACCATGTGGGTTTTGTGACAATAGTCCTGTTTATTATTGAAATAACACGTAAATATGAGTTTGGTGGTGAAGGTATGGCTAAAAGGGGAAATTTGAGGCCTATGCAGCTGTATCGGAGTTGCAAACATCGCGAACAATCATGGAAAATCACCTTTCAGTCTGGAAAATCAGGGAATTATCAGGGAATTTCAATCTTCATTTTCTGTGGTCATCCTGTGCTGACATTCAGCCGCCCATGTGTAAATGTTTGCACCACGAAACGTTTCGCTATCCATCTGAGGCAAACTTTGTGGACGAGTATGCTGACAAAAATATGGACAAAAACCCAATGTAACAAGCTTAGGTGCTGCCCTCACCAAAAACGATTTTTCAGGGTAGATTTTGTAAACCAGTCAACAAAAACTGTTTACATGCGCTTTTATGCACATTTTTGCTTCAGTGACAGGAAATAGTTCTCCTACAAATTTGGATATGTTTTAGATAGGAACCAACGCGACACGTGCGTATATTCGACCAAAATAGTTAGAGCTCGGGTCGATGAGAAGGATCGAGTCGATGAGTATCAAGTAATAAACAATATAACAATCAAATAAACAGCAATTATTGATTGGAAAAAAGATTAGTTAACAAATTATTGCAACCTGAGTTATATAACTAACTTTGGTTAGATCATAATAGTCATGACCATCAAACTCATTATATATACCTATATAACTATAGAATGAAATACCTACGACAGATATTACCACAGTTATCCTTACTTGAAACATGCACAGTAGTTTCTTTTGCGTTTGAGTATATAATCAAGGCAATATATAATATGTATCCAAAACAAAATGCTTGATGGATAGAGCATTTCCTTCTTCATCATGCGGTCATGATGGCGAACAGATGTGAATCGAATTAAAGCAGAACATCGATACCTAGGTCGAAAATATTTTGGGAGTTACGCCAAATTTAACATGGATATCCAAGTCGAAAAGGGGGCATACTTGCAACATAAAACTCAAAAGTTACCTTCTCTCGTGTAGAGGTCGGGTCACATAATATTATTGTGAACGAGTGTGCAAAGTATCAAGCTATGTATTAATTAAAGGACGTCAGAAATATTTGAGCAAAGATCATACAAACAAAGATCATACAAACAAGTTTAGTCGTATTCGTTGCTTTGAGGTAGTAACCGAATTTTATTATGAGTTTCAAAGATTCTTTCGAATCCGAATGAAGGACCACAACCACACATGTAAATGTTTTAGTAAACTTTTATGTATCCTTATTTATATGTGTTAAGAACTCACTTATTCTTTTAACTGTAGACGCACAAACATCTGCAAATGTTTTGTCACCAGTACGGCTATGTACTTTCATATGTCTTAACAGATTGCCTTTTTGTGTGAATGCATATCCACAAACATCACATTCAAATGTCTTTTCACCAGTGTGTATGTTTGTGTGCATTACAAGTGAGCTTTTTGTGCTGAATGCAGATCCACAAACATCACATTTAAACGGTTTTTCACCAGTATGTATCTTCATATGTGTCATTAGATGGGTTTTCTTTGAGTATGCAGATCCACAAACACCACATTCAAATGGGAATTCACCAGTATCGGTATGAAGTTTCATATGCGTTCTCAGATGACCTTTCTGTGGAAATGCAGCTCCACAAATATCACATCCAAATTGTGTTTCATCAGGATGTACTTTCATATGTCTTAAGAGATTGCCTTTCTGTGTGAAAGCAGATCCACAAACATTACATTCAAATGCCTTTTCACCAGTGTGTATTTTTGTGTGCATTATAAGGGAGCTGTTTGAGCTGAAACCAGATCCACAAATGTCACATTTAAACGGGGTTTCACCAGTATGTACTTTCATATGCCTTCTGAGATGATACCTCCGTGTGAATGCAGTTCCACAAACACCACATTCAAACGGTCGTTCGCCGGTATGGTCTCTCATATGAATCATTAAATTGTGTTTCATTTTGTATGCAATTCCACATACACCGCATTTAAATGGTTTTTCTTCAGTTTGACTGGCCATTTGACAGTTTATGGAAGCCATTGCTTTTAATGCATCCTCCCAAACATCACACATAGAAATGGAAGTTCAACGGTATGTAATTTCTTTCCTGCAATAGATAAATTTATGTGTATATGTACGTATACTTGGATTCATAAACAACAAAGTTCTCACAGCAACTACGACTAAGTTGCTAAGTACTGTGCAAGTTATTTGTATTTATTTTAAAATACGTTAAGTTTCATTTTTGACCAAAATAAATTTTAAAAATGAAACATTAATTTTGAAAAGCATATCTCTATTCTTACATTCAACACGCACGTTAATTAAATGTATATTGTTGTATTTTGTATATCAATAAAGTTAACTCAGAATGAGTTTTCCACAAGAGCGTGGTGTACAAATAGATTTAACACAAACACGTGTATCCAGTACAAGAACTTTAATATAACTCTCTGATTCAGTGTGTGCATAGTATGTATATACATGTGAGATATACTACATTCCCCTTGTTTTGAAAACAAACAAAACATTTTTTTATAAAATAATGATGAATCAAATGTATGCTTTATGCATATTTACGATCATGTATGCTGAATATATTTTAAATCATGCGGGCATGTAGCAACACATTTTTATTTCGATTTCCTTGTTTCTAAACACATATCAGTTCACACTTCTTGTTTAACACTATAGTTCACAAATGAATATGCTGTCCTCTGTTACCTCACATTTATGGAATAAATTTACATTTACAACAACAATGTATCAAATGACATAAAGTTCATGTTCAGTTACTTTATTATTTTTTCCACTCTTCACCATAGAACAGTTTGCATGGTTTTACTACACGACCTGATCTAGTTTTAATGACATTCGTCATTTGACTGTTTGGCACAGATTTTGGAGAAATTTGCTTCGTAGACATCGGGTCATGTGTATTTTTAATAGGTGTTTGCTGTTGAATAACTGACTGCTGACCTGTGTTAATTGGTGTTGTTTTGTTACTGTCAGACTTCAAATCATTGTCAGTAGGCCTATGTTCTAATGGGGTGGAATTTATAAAGCGCCTGTTCCTTCTGTAGGTAGCACCATTAGAAGTCTGTATGTTGTATGAATGGTCGTTGTATGGTGCTATAACAGTTGCTGGTTCCCACAATGTACCGCGTTGAACTCTTACTGACTCTCCTACATTTAGTGATGGTAATTTCCGTGCTGACTTGTCAAAATATTGTTTTGATTTCATTTTGTGATTTTTCATTGTTTTTCTAACAAGGGAGGTTTTAACAAGTTTGGGTGACAGCTGATTGTTGGTGCTTGGTATGTTTGATCTCAGACGTTTTGACATTAACAATTGTGCTGGTGAATAACCACATTTGAGAGGAGTGTTGCGATACTGCAATAATGGCATATAAATGTCAGTATTTGATTCCTTTGCTTTTTGTAAAAGTCGTTTTGCAATTTTAACATATACTTCACTCAAACCATTGGAACTAGCAAATGTCGGTGAGCTTGTCTCGTGTATAATATCCCATTCTTTGAGAAATAATTGAAATTGCTCACATGTAAAAATAGCTGCATTGTCTGTCTTTAAGTTCATTGGTGATCCAAATCTACTGAAATGAACTTTTAACTTTCGAATGACTGTAACACTTTTGGTGTTAGGTAACAAGTCTATTTCAAAGTACCGACTATACGCGTCAACTAAAACCATAAATTCTTGTCCATCCCATGTAAACAAATCACAGCCTAGATTTTGCCATGGTAACTCGGGTACCTCATGGGGATGCAATGGTTCCCGCATGTTTGAGTCTTTGTGTCGGTTACATATCTGGCAACCTTGAACGTGGTCTGATATCTGCTTGGTCATCAATGGCCAGAACATGATATCACGTGCACGTCCAGTCGTTTTTTCAATACCGAAATGACCTACATGTACTGCCTCGATCATTTCGTCTCTCATATGTGTCGGAATAACTAGTTTCTGACCTTTGAAAACAATGCCGTCTTCATATGACAGTTCGTCCCTATGATTCCAGTATGGTAATACTGTTTTAGGGCATAATTTCCTTTCGTCGGGCCACCCTTTTAAATGCCAGCATCTGCATGTCTGCGTCATTTTCAGTAGCATTTCTTAACTGCTGAAGTTTACTATTGCTTACTGGTAATGACTTAAGTACCGTATGTACGTGACAGTCTAGATCTGGTATCAAGTCTGGACATGTGTCGCTTACAAAATTCCTACTGAGTGCGTCTCCTAGTGGAATATTTTTGCCTCTACAATGAATAATTTCAATGTCATAGTTTTGCAATTGTAACAACATTCTCTGCAGCCTAGGCGGTGCACTACAGAGCGGTTTTTTCATGATTGATTCAATAGGTTTACAATCAGACTCAATAATGGTATGTCTACCATATATGTATTGTTTGAAACGAATACATCCAAAGAGAATAGCTAACATTTCTTTCTCTATCTGAGCATAACCTACTTCCGTCGAAGTCAGTGTTTTCGAAGCGTATGCAACAGGCTTGCCATCCTGCATGCAGCAGATTCCTAAGCCTTTAGACGATGCATCAACCTGCAGCCGTACAGGTTTTTTCGGGTCATAGTAACATAGTACTGGCGACTTAGTTATAACCGCCTTGACCTTATTAAAAGCATCCGTTTGCTCAAAATCCCAACTAAACTCTATGTCCTTGCGCAACAGAGCACGCATTGGGCTTGTGATGTCAGCTAAATTTGGCGCGAATTTCGTCAAGTATGTGATCATGCCTAACAGAGTTTCCAGCTCTGCGCGGTTAGTAGGACATTTCATCTGCAAAATAGCATCGACCTTGTCTGGGTCAGGCCTCAGTCCGTCTGCACTGATCACGTGCCCAAAATATTTCACAGATGTCAGGCCAATCCTAAGTTTATCTGGGTTAAACCGTAAACCCACGACCTTTGCTTTATTCAGCATGTTTTTCAGATTGCTGTCATGCTCAGCGCGTGTGCTGCCAAACACTAGTATGTCATCCACTATTGACGTTACGCCTGGGCAACCGTCAAATGTCTCGTCTATTTTCCGATTAAATACGTCTTGGCTATTACGTAGACCCATTGCTAAGCGTAAATACCGGTATTTTCCAAATACAGTATTGAAAGTAGTTAAATATGACGAGTCGTCGTCTAACATGATGGACCAATAGCCCTTGGTCGCATCTAGGACGCTAAAATACTTTGCACCTGACAATTTTGCGGTAATGTCGTCTAGTGTACGCATCGGGTAATGCGGTCGAATTATATTGTCATTCAAATGCTTAGGGTCCAAGACTACCCTGATTCTACCATTTGGTTTTTGGACACAGACCAATGAATTGACCCAGTTAGTAGGTTCAGTTACTTTACATATTATCCCATCTTTAACCATAGAGTCCAATTCCTCCTTAAGCCTGTCCTGTAACCCATATGGAACTTTCCGTGGGGGGCACACCACAGGTACAGCATTATCTTTCAAATGCAACGAGCATGTTCCGGGAAATAACCCAATGCCCGTAAAAAGCTCTTTGTACTCTTCAAGTACAGTCGTCCTGTCAATGATAATGTCACAGTCAGTCTGACATTTGTCAACTGAACATGTAAGTTTCATCAAGCCTAAATCCAAGGACGTTTTTAAACCAAGTAATGTAGGAGCATTTCTGTCTATAACATGAAATTCGGTCACAACAGACCGTTGCTTATATTTACATTGTAACTTGATCTTTCCTATGACAGACAAGCGATTTCCTGTATAGGACGTAAAATTTGCATTCCCGCAAGGTTCTAGAGAGACTTGGCCTCTACCTATATGTCCACCCCTGGACCTTGAAACGTAACCACGAGGGCGTCCTCGTCCGCGGCCTCGCTCCCGAATTGCGTCAACATGCTGTTCTTGGTTCCCCATTTCCTTGGCTTGTGATTGTCCAAGTTCATGGGTGTACGCAATGTCCAACGTTTTTGCTAAGGTCAAGCCCGACCCTTCCATGATCAACTTTTCGCGTATCTGTTCCGACTGAACTCCATAAACTATATGATCTCTAATCAAATCGTTCTGTAAGTCATTTGGATAATCACAGTCTTTGATTAACATCTTCAACTCTGTCACAAATTGTTCAAATGGCTCGTTCACCTTTTGTCGTCTTGTTTTAAACAAATATCTATTGTATATAATATTTGTTTTCGGTTTGCAGTACTCATCAAACTTCTCATAATAATTCTGAAGTACTTTCTTTTCTTCCTCTGACAGATTGAACGTTGAAAATATCTGCCTGCCTTTGTCACCGATCCATATCATTAAATAATTACATTGTACTTCTTCTGTTTTTGCTGCTAATGGTCCTTTAAACATGAACTGAGCATGGTCCTTAAATCTGTCGAATGTTGACTTTAAATCCCTGGATTCCCAGTCCATTTTGGGATTTTGGTTATTATCCATTGTTAATTAACTGTTTAATAAGTTTGAGGTATATTGCACAGTTCAGATGCACTAAATTTGGCTCTGACAAAATTAAGATTTTCATGGAAAATAATAGGAATAAAAATTTATAAATTACATTGTGCTGTAGGGAATTTTATATGGATTTTTATAGTGAAAAAGGATTATCAAATAAATTTGTGAATTGTGTTTTAAATGACTTAAAAGTTTGAAATATATATGGAATATTGTGTACAAATTTGTAAACACCACGTATCACACTTGCCAAAATTACATGACATTGTCTTGAGGGCATAGTTGAATAACAACGGGTTACAGTTACTGATACTTATCAGTCAATTTAACTGCTCAGGAACATCACTTAAAGTGACATCTACAAGGAGTTACGTAATCTACAACATAAACTAACCATTAAAGGTGTCAAAATATACAACTAATATTTGTGTCCACTGTAATAATATGGCTTCAAATAATTCATCTGTGTACGAAACAAAGGATGCCTCAAACACCACAATGTGTGACAAAAACAATGGTGTTCTTTATGATGTCAAATTTCCAGATGCAGTGGACTGTTTTACTGTATCTTTCCATTCGAGACAAACATATGAACAAATACAAAGCCACCTAGTCAAGTTATATTCATTCAAGAAGAATAGAAACAACACAGGATGGATTTCTTGCGGTGCTTCTAGGAATGGACTGACTATAAAAATAACACTGTTTGCCAAGACCAACAAACTGATGGTACAGGGCAAAGGCTACATAAATTGGTACAACTTGGTCTTCATGAAAATATCTGAAGAGTTAAATCAACCCTCTCAAATGTCACCGAAAAACTTAAGCTTTACTAAAGTTAAAGGACACTATTTCATTACGCCAGAACCAAAACAAAATCCGAGAAGTCTATTTGGATCCCTGAAAAGGAAGTTTATAGACAAATCAACAGTCAATTCTACTCCAATTACTTTGCCGTATGATTTACGGTCTACTAGACTGCACATGCATCAAACCCAATTGAGCAATACAAGTACTGATCCCTTTGAGATTGATATATCTCAAGAAACAACCTTGAAAACAATAGCCAGTGAAGTCAGCATTACCTCTGGGTATAACTTAGAGGATACCTCAACTACAAGCTCTATTTCATCTTGTGATGACAGTATGATCACACATAGGCAATCGGTAGAACCCTCAGTAGAACCATTTATTCACTCATTGAGTCATAATAAAAGCTCCCAAACCAATCAGAACACTGAATCTCATGCTATGGACAATGAGAAGTTAAATACTGAAAATGGACTGCTTAACAAAGAGAATGAGGCACTGAAACTGAAAAATGCCGAACAGGCCAAAAACCTAATTAAACTACAAGAAGCAACAGTCACTTACAAGAAGACTATGGAGAACACTCAGGCAAAAGTAAATGAACAAGCTAAGCACATAACTTCCCTGTCTGCCAAAGCAATAGATTTGGAGCAACAACTGGCTGAAGCACGCGCCCAGTCCTTAGTACAGGAAGAGGAGCTACAAAAAGTCAAACAATCCAAAAAAGAAGTTATTGAAGAAAAGCAGAAGCTAAAAAACAAATTAATTGTCCAAAACAATGAAAATGGTAAAACAACACAAATTGACAATGTGCGCAATCTTAGAGACGAGTTAAGTTATCTACACACTGAGGTACAGCAGATTAAGGATAGGCTCAATACAACAGCCACCGTCTCTGACATACAAGTGCTAAGATATGAAATAGAAGGATCAAAAAAGAAGCAAACTGGTACGAGCTCAAAAAATGTTCCATCAGAAACTCAAAATCCAGAAACGCACAGTCCAGTTATGGCATTAAACCCATCACCTACAAGAACCACTCAAGCTCGACCAAACAAACTACCAAAAGTTCTTATCATAGGAGACTCAGTAATTAGCAAACTGGATGCTAATCTCATGGCAGGGCAGACCATGGATGCTACTATAAAAACCCACCCAGGTGCCAAGTTGTGTAACATAAGGGACAGCATTAATAAAAGGGAAGATATGGACACTTTTGATGCAGTTGTCATACATGCTGGCATCAATAATGTTAGCAATGCAGAGAAACCTGACAGCATTGCACAACAATACCAGGAAGTGATCAAGGCTATACGAAACAATAATCCAACTTCAAAGATAATTGTTTCATCAGTCCTTCCAAAGAAGCATGACAAACTGTCTTCACCCAACATACTATCTCTGAATACACTTCTCCGTACATCATGTAGTGAAAACAACCTAATCTTTCTGGACAACACCCAGCATTTCATGTATGATGACACATCTGCGAACAAAACCCTTTTCTATGACGAAGTTCACCTGACATCGAAAGGAATAAAAGTACTAGCCAAACATATGAAATTCATTCTGCATAAAGAGCTGAGCATTTGTAAGGAAGGAGAAAATTACTCTACTGTAAATTTTCGAGTTGCCAATCCCAGGAGAACCAATCATCGCCGACAGAGTCCTCACAATCATTACTTCCAACGGAGATACCCAGCACAGTGGAGGCTTCCAAAGCAGTAATAACAGAAATACCAGCTGTGACCCCTGGATATACACAATCTCCTCCCATTCAAAATGTGAATAGTGATACTTTGTTCCCAAAAAATGGAATTAAAATAATGCACCTTAATGTTCATTTTCTCTACCCAAAATTTAATGAAATTAAATATTTTCTTGACGAGCATAGTGAAATTGATATTCTTGGATTTTGTGAAACATTTCTAAATGATAACTTTGCAGACAATGAATTCCACTTGAAAAACTATCAAATGTTTAGGAAAGATAGGAAAACGAAGGGAGGAGGAATAATAGTGTATGTCAAAACGAAATACCCATGTTGGCAAAGAACAGACTTGGAAATTGAAAATATAGAAACTCTGTGGCTAGAAATCAAACCGCCAAAACAAAAATCATTTCTTTTATGTTATACATATCGACCACCCTCCTCTACAACAAATTGGAATAACGAATTTGAACAATCTTTAGAAACTGTTTATTCTGAAAACAAAGAAATAATAATGCTTGGAGACTTTAACTATAATTATGTCAATAATATTTCAGTTAACAATGTGTGGAACAACTTAACTAGTGCACACAATTTTAAACAACTTGTTGAGCAACCAACCAGAGTTACATCCACTACGTCCACTATTATTGACCACATATATTCAAATAGGCCATCAAATATAATAAATGTTAAAGTCCCAGTCCTTACATTTAGTGATCATTTCCCAGTCTGCTTTACCAGGAAATGCTCTTCCTGTAATGAAAATGGCCCATTGCATTCTACAATAAAGTATAGATCATACAAAAACTTTGTAGAAAATCAATTCTTACATGACTTGGAAAATCAGCCATGGTCTGTAATAGACATATATGATGATCCTGATGATGCACTAGATTATTTTTTAAAGATATTTGATGATGTTATGAACCGTCATTTACCTAAGAAAGAAAAACGTGTCAAACACAAACAACAACCAGACTGGTTTAATGATGAAATAGCACATGCTATTGGTCAAAGAAACTTTGCTAAGAAAACATGCAATGAAATACAATTTAAGTTCTGGAGACAAAAAGTCAAAATATTAATTACCCATGCAAAAAAATCATTTTATTCCAAAACCATTAATGAAAACAAAAGAAACCCCAAACTTCTATGGAGAAATCTCAAGAGCCTATCTGGTAAAGAAAAACACCA
Organism: Spisula solida; assembly: GCA_947247005.1. Lineage (NCBI taxonomy): Eukaryota > Metazoa > Mollusca > Bivalvia > Venerida > Mactridae > Spisula > Spisula solida. The sequence goes on along the minus strand of OX365949.1, from coordinate 3,810,843 downwards.
CCAAGCTAACTATATCAATGATGACAATGGTACTCCAATTCTAAACCCAACAGACACAGCAGAAGCTTTCAACACCTTCTTCACAAACATATTTAGAACAGTGCCAGATCCGCCTCAAACTCTCGTAGAAGAGAGTGAGCAAAAAATCAAACAATTTGTCAACAGCAAAATACATGATGAAACATTCCTTATACCTCTAGCAACCGAGGAATACATATTAAAACAACTAAACACACTTGATGGTTCAAAATCAACAGGGCTGGATGACATTGGTCCCAGGATATTAAGAATAAGTTGTAATGTAATTGCAAAGCCACTAACAAAACTAATTAATCTAAGTATTAACATGGGTAAATTTCCAGAAAAATTTAAAATGGCAAAAATTTCTCCAATATTTAAGAAAGGATCCAAATCTGATAAGACCAATTACAGACCAATCTCAATTTTGCCAGTTTTATCCAAGATCATAGAAAAACATGTATCTGATCATATAAAAAACTTTTTAGAGATTCACAAACTTTTGTACGATAAGCAATCAGGCTTTCGATCAAACCATTCTTGTGAAACAGCTCTTACTGCCATTATTGATGACTGGATTACTGCTATCAATGATAAGTCTTATGTTGGGACTATTTTCTTAGACCTCACTAAAGCTTTTGATCTTGTTAATCATTCTCTTTTAATAAGCAAACTGAAACTTTATCACTTCAGCGAAGTTTCAGTGAAATGGTTTACATCCTACTTGACAAACCGCTCACAGAAAGTATGCATATCTGGAAATCTTTCAGATGCACAACCAATCTCAGCAGGAGTTCCCCAAGGATCTGTTCTTGGGCCTGTACTATTTATACTTTACATAAACGACCTTCCACTCCACACTGAAAATTCATCAGTTGACATGTTTGCCGATGATACCACACTATCTGCATATGGCAGTACCATAGAAGAAGTACATAACATTTTACAACATGAGGTCAACACTGTAGACGAATGGTGTCGTCAAAATGCTATGATTCCAAACATTAACAAAACAAAGGCGATGTATATATCTGCTTCCAACAATAACCAGAAAATTGTTACGCATACAAACTCTCACAACATCCAAATGCAAGGACAGTCACTGACATACTCCTCGTCTGAGAAACTCTTAGGAGTGCATGTAGACCAAAATCTAAACTGGAAGAGTCAGATTGAACAAACTCTTAAGAAGTGCAATAGTTATCTATATCTTCTCCTAAGAATCAAAAGCTTCCTAAACATCCACTCTAGGAAAATGTTTTTCAATGCGTACATATTGCCCCATATTGACTACTGTTGTACAGTATGGGGAAACTGCAGTGGAGAACTGTTAGACACTGTTCTGAAGTTCCAAAAACGCGCAGCCAGAATCATTCTTGATAAGGAATTTGATGCACCATCTGCAGAATTATTTAAAGAATTAAAGTGGATGACTTTTCAAGACAGAATTCATTACAAAAAGGCAATATTGGTATACAAATCACTAAATAATATTTGCCCAGAATACTTTCATTCGAAATTCACATTTAACCAAAACTACCAACACTCAGATCGTCATCTTAGATCAACTGAAAATGGTGAACTCAATATTCCTAAACCACGGCTCGAGTTTTACCGCAAGTCCTTAAATTATTCAGGGCCAGTCATCTGGAATGTCATCCCAAAACAAATACGTACTTCAAAAACACTCAAACAATTCAAAAACTCCTATCTACAGTGGATGTACTCTGGCCACATGATGTAACATTTACATGTTTCACAACATTACGCTATTAATTATATCTACAAATTACAGTGTTGAATTTTGTATATCATAATTATTTACCATTACCTTAACATTGTGCTTTGTTTTGCATCTTTATTATTGACTCCATGAGTTTTTCTGTTATGTTTTTCTTTTGCTCATAATTATCATGTATTCCTGTAAATGATTGTATATATCCCATGTTGATGTGGACCATATTGAAAATTGGTCTAGAACCAAATATGTCATCCACTATAAATAAAGTCGTTATTATTATTATTATTATTATTATTATTATTATTATTATTATTATTATATTATTATTATTATTATTATTATTATTATTATTATTATTATTATTATAATAAAGTCGTTATAATTTTCCTTTGTTTTACAAATGCTTATTAAATTTGGTGTGTCCTTTTAATCCATAAAAACTTCTGACACCATGTTGTATTTTGTATATCAATAAAGTTAACTCAGAATGAGTTTTCCACAAGAGCGTGGTGTACAAATAGATTTAACACAAACACGTGTATCCAGTACAAGAACTTTAATATAACTCTCTGATTCAGTGTGTGCATAGTATGTATATACATGTGAGATATACTACATATATGACACTCTATATTAACGTAAATATGCTGTCGCTTACACATATCGATCGGCCGATTAACAATGTTACCGCGGTAAGCGTAAAACGCACTAGTCAAATTCTACCCTACTTTATATAAGACCTCATAATTTTACTATCTATTATCCGATTTTAAATATTTAAAGCTCGTAATGAAGCAGAGATATATGTCTGTCTTTTAATACAACATTCATCACGATACCCTAATTATTAAATCCACGGCGACGAGTAAGAATCCGTTCCGCGTAAAAGTAAGTTTAAAATATCCCGTTTTTTACCAAATAAAAAATCAATCAACGGTCGAAAATCATCAAATATTAATTTAATTTTCGAGCGATTTTGTTCATTAAAGCTTGTTTTAAAAGCTATACTTGAAGGTTTTATAAAATGTAAAACTTATTTCTAAAGCATTTGCGAGTTGTCGACCGCCAACAATTTGATTAAACTTTGTGCATTTGTGTACTAATTATTGCAAATAAATTTTCAAAATGGCGGAATCACGTCGAAAAGCGTGTGAAACGGGCACCTGCACACCTTCCATGCGCTAATTGAAAACATATTTTTGATTGAAACTTGTTTAAATTGTGAGATTAAACCCTTTTTGAGGTATTGGTTGTACTTTTTTATGGTTTCAATTGGTTTTGTCTTTATTTGTTCCGTTCTTGTTTGGAACGTTTTTAAATAGATAGTCTGGACGATTCATCTGTCAATTGTGACATAGACCACATTTTCTGTGACCTATCCTGATCGATAAATTTTCAATCGACGGGTTTTGGATTGCTTCCGATATTTACTTTTTTAAATCCCTAAGGAAACTTATTTGCGACTGTTTTTCTTATAAATCAATATTTTTTGTGATCTTTGGGGTGTCCTCTATTTGTAGAAAATGATCAAACCACTTAGTTTTGTGGTTTTGACACGAAAAAAAGATTTTTTTGGATAAGCCATGTTCACAATTATCGTGCTTACCGAAGCGCGCAATGCATTATGGGTAGTCGGGTCATAATTAGGCTATTTTTAGACCTGCTTATCCGTTCTGTGTATATCCGTGACAAAATGGAGTCAAAAATAGTGATTTTTGTCACGATGCGGGACTATTTTTTTCGGTAGCTGTATTGAACTTGCGGACTTATTGCCGAATGTTAATTATAAAATCATTAAAAATGGCGATTATTTACAATATAACCTGCTATTAAATGCATATTGTGAGGTAATGGTTGCATTAAATTACGAACCATGATGCTAGCTTTTGAAAAAATCGCCACAAAAGATGATCAATGGTCGGCGTAGTTTACATCACACATTATTATGAATACGTCCATTCTGTTTTATTTCGTTGGCGGTCGACAACTCGCAAATGCTTTAAAAATATGTTTTACATTTTATAAAACCTTACAGTATAAGCTTTTAAAACAAGCTTTAATGAACAAAATCGCTTGAAAATTAAATTAATATTTGATGATTTTCGACCGTTGATTGATTTTTTATTTGGTAAAAAAAGGGATATTTTAAACTTACTTTTACGCGGAACGGATTCTTACTCGTCGCCGTGGATTTAATAAATAGGATATCGTGATGAATAATGTTTAAATAGAGAGACATATATCTCTGCTTCATTACAAGCTTTAAATATTTAAAATCGGATAATAGATAGTAAAATTATGATGTCTTATATAAAGTAGGGTAGAATTTGACTAGTGCGTTTTACGCTTACCGCGGTAACATTGTTAATCGGCCGACCGATATGTGTAAGCGGCACCATAGTTTACCCATTTTACATATGTTAATATAGAGTGTCATATACATTTAATTAACGTGCGTGCATTCAAGAAGTCGAGTAACACTTACAGAAGTTACACGTTTAATTTACGCTAATTTTAATTTTAAAAGCGCGGCTCGATTTTTTGAACTCATTATTTTGAATACATACGTTTTATTATACCAGTATGCAAGCACAGAACTTTGCCTAGTATTTTTTGCTGTCTTGTGAGTATAAAGGTCACAATCATTTGCATGCGGAGTCGCTTTGCAGTATTTTCGAGAGATGGACTGGACGAAATAGAGACCGGGTCCGAGAAGGTTAAACTTATTCCTGGGGTAGTATTCAGTATTGATCTTATTTAATTTGAGATTAAGGATAGCCAATCATATTGCCTGTTACTGACCAAGAGTTTAATATGGTGTGATCTGATTGGTTGTCCTCATCCTTAAGTCAAGTAAGATCAATATTGAATACCACCCCTGGACATTTAATGTAATCCTTTTACACATACATGTATAATGTTTACAGGTACGTCAGTTTTAAACCTCAATATTAAGGCCAACTAGATAGTCTATATATATTATTAATTTATATTATAAATAGGTATCAACAAGGGTAATCGAGGGTGGACTCACTACAATGCATTTAGGTGTTAACGTTAAATAGGCCATATTCAAGATCGTTACCAAATGGGAGCTAACTCGTAGGTGTATATACACGTAATGATGACCTGTATATACATGTATTACTAATAAATAGGCCAGGTAGATCTATAACACTTTACCTGTTTAATTATCTGCTGTGCACCGCGTGGAAACTCAAAGATCTTAATTTCTATCAAAATAAATAAAATCGGCCACGTACCTGCAGAATGAAAACAAGTCTGTGTAACCATCTGTAACGTTAATTAGTTAAATTCAATCGTTTATACACGGCTGTTGTACACGACACATGCTATTTTTGTAGCGACCTTGACAACTGTAGTAAACATTAAGGGATAGAGTTTCTTCCCTTTGGTAACCTATTAACTCCACATTCCATGGTTTATATGCATTGCTTGTGATACTGGATTGCCTGTAGTAGAAAACAAATAGTTTTGACATGTTAGGGCGGTATCCATAATATGAAGGTGTTTTTTATGTTGTATATATAATTATATGTGTGTAGTTACAGTGTATACATATTCGGGCGGTATTTATAGAATGAACATGTATGTGCAAATATATGTTGTTAACGAAATAAAAATCTGTTCTTGTATTTAGTCGGTGAATAAACTTGACACAGACAGGTGCTGGGGTGCGGAAAAATTAAATTCACCGACAAAATACAACAACAGGTTTTTATTTCGACTCTAAACACGATAATGTCCCGTACTATTTAACTGCGCGCATTCCATTTTCATCCATTTTACATTGAACATAATTCCACACTGAAATTGAGTGGCTACAATTACCTCCCTCGTTAATGAAAACGAGCTTCGTAATTGTCTGAAGGACAGAACACATTTTAAACATTAAAATAATTTTAAAAATACGAGTATAAGGTATTTATTGCATGAAATGAAAAATATAAATGAATTGATTATCGGAAGTTTTTATGAAACTTAGTGTCGAGAGTACAATGGAGTTTCTAAAAGTAGATCTGCGTCATCGCTGAAACACTGGATACTCGTGCAATTTGCCTTATTCGCCACTACTACAAAGTTTACGTTCATTCATTCATATATATATCATATGATAATAATTTTCACTGAACTACAGGGTGTCCCAAAAAAACCGGGGACCTACCCAAACCCCTTAACTTATTTAACATTTAATGAATTTGACTGTTCTTTTGTGAGAGTATGTAAAAGTGATTTATACTTCTAAAATAGGTACTTAACATGTTTTGGTTTAAAGTAGGAAGTGACGTCATCATTTTATCCATAGCGTCATTTCCTTTTTTTGTTGACCTCATATGAAAAATGTCATCATTTGATAAGACATTGTTGTCAGGGCGTTCATTTTGAGAAAACAATTTTGTTTAATACTCAACAAAAAAAGAAACTTTACATTATTTCATATATTGATATTTCAATGCTCATTCAAGAAATAACCAAGTTCAGACATAGTGACATTTTAACTGCGTTCAGGAATTCCAGGGAAAACATTACATAACTACTGAACGCAAAGAGGAATAACTATATTTGTTAAAACAGCATCATGCGTATCCATTCATGGACGGTTGACCTGTTTTAATGTTATAAACATCAACACACGTTTTGTTATTAAGAAAAACAAGTTTGACACTGAAAATGTCTACCGCTGATTAGGCGCGTGGCTGGCCCTCTATTCATGTGGATTCACTGTTGTGCTAGTGGTGTCGGGGCATGCTCCTCCGGAATTTTTTTAAAAACAATGATGCAATCTGATGCATTTGGGACGTTCTCGTTGTGCTTTATTTAGTTCTAAAAACTTGAGGTTTCTAATCATTAATTTGTAAATATACATGTACTTTAAAATTGGTAAAATACTTCTCTGAAATACGGTTAAAATATAAATCATTATAATTATTGTAGGTTACATTTTTATCAATCCCGTATGTATTTAAAAATTATAAGAGTACATTACGTTCTATATACAAACGTATAGCACATACAATAAGAACTTAACAATCGAATGTACATGTTCAAATACCATACAAAATGTACCAGTTAGTGAACACAAGGAAATATCGTAATTATTTGGTGTATGCATCTTTGGTTAACATGCTAGAAGCCTATATAGTTGATTTACTAACATGTTTCCACACCAACAGGTAAACAAATAATGTGATACATGTACAATAAATGTTTTAAGTAAAAAATGGCTACTTTTTAATCATAAACATCGACAGAAAGTATAGAGATATATTCACGGAATTTGTATTATTTTTATTTCGAAACTGTCGGAATTTGTAACAGTGACAAACATAATTTGTATCATCAATGTCAGCTGATCGGGTTGGGATAAAATACATGACAATTGACTGCATTTATATAAACACGATTATTTTTCATACTATTTTATGAGTACAGATAAAAATTTAAAACTAAATGTTCGTATTGGAACATCTTTCATTGTTCATTAAGAATGAAGTTTTTATGTGCATTACTTGCGTGAAAAACGGTATAAAAATCATAAAATCCATTAAAAGAGAGCGGTTTTTCGACACATGTTTTAAGTGAGCATTTTGTATCTTTTCAACTCCCAATCTCATAGTTTTAAAATTAAAAGAATGGTGAAGCAAAGCATTACCTTGACAATCGTAACGATACACCTTTTTCGCATTGCTCCGACGTATTCGATCTCCACGCTCGAAAATACGCTTAGACCTGTACATGGTTACCACAATATAGCTCACCTTAAGCACTTCGTGTTACAGGTCTGTTTGAAAAGGGTCAACAAATCCTAAGTCGCTCACCTGTCATAGTAGTACATACAAACAAACCTCTACGGGAAACTTAGTTATCATGCACATTTTCTGAATAAGATTCAAGAAGTCCGCTCTATTGCAAGGAGTTTTATGGTTTGACCAAGTTTTTGACCCCATGTGACCCAGTATCCCACTTGCCTTAGCTTTTACTGAGGTGATATTTGAGACCAAATAACGATCAGGCTAAAATTGTGACATCTAGTGTCTACATAAGGGTTTTTCTATGCTTTGAACTAGTGACCTTGTTTTTTTTGACCCCAAACGGCCCAATATCAAACTTGACCTAGATTTTGTTGAATGATCATTAATTGTGACCGAGTTTCATAAAGTTGAGGTCAAAAAGTGTGACCTCTAGTAACTACACAAGGTATTTCTATGATTTGATCTTGTGGTCTAGTTTTTGACTCCAGATAACCCAATATCATACTTGACCTAGATTTTGTTGAGATGATCATTGTGACCAAGTTTCATAAAAGATTATGTCAAAATTGTGACCTCTAGTGACTACACAAGGCTTTTCTATGATTTGACCTTGTGGCCTAGTTTTTGACCCCGGATAACCCAATATCATACTTGACCTAGATTTTGTTGAGATGATCATTGTGACCAAGTTTCATAAAAGATTAGGTCAAAATTGTGACCTCTAGTGACTAAACAGGGGTTTTCTATGATTCGACCTTGTGACCTAGGTTTTGACCCCGGATGACCCAATATCGAACTTTACCTAGATTTTATTAATATGATCATTGTGACCTAGTTTCATAAAAATTAGGCCAAAATTGTGACCTATAGTATCTACACAAGCAAATTGTTGACGGACGACGGAAGGATGAAGAGTGATCACAAAAGCTCACTCTGTCACTTTGTGACAGGTGAGCTAAAAATATACAATAAAGTTATGTTTCTTGGGGACTGCACTTCCACTTGATGAGATACATTCACCTATGAAGTTTCAAATCAATGTATCCAATACTATATGAGTAATGTCCCGAACAAGAATTCCGTATGGAAAAATACAAAGGGGAATAACTCCAAAAAAATGCAATTAAGAGTTATGGTTTCTGAGCACTGCACTACCCCTAAATGAGATGTATGCACATATGAAGTTTCAAATTGATATATATAATACTTTAGGAGTAATGACCCGGACAAGAATTAAGTATGAAAAATTACAAAGGGAAATAACTCAAAATATATACAATGAAGAGTTATGGTTCTTGTGCACTGCACTACCCCTTAATGAGATCCATTCACCTATGAAGTTTCAAATCAATGTTTTCAATACTATATGAGTAATGTCCCGAAAAAGAATTCAGTATGGAAAAATACAAAGGGGAATAACTCCAAAAAAATGCAATTAAGAGTTATGATTTCTGAGCACTGCACTACCCCTAAATGAGATATATGCATATATGAAGTTTCAAATTGATATATATATAATACTTTAGGAGTAATGACCCGGACAAGAATTAAGTATGAAAAATTACAAAGGGAAATAACTCAAAATATATACAATGAAGAGTTATGGTTCTTGTGCACTGCACTACCCCTTAATGAGATCCATTCACCTATGAAGCTTCAAATTGATATCTCTAATACTGTTCAAGTTATGGCTCGGACAAAAGTGTGACAGAGGGACGAACGGACAAAATGGCGACTATAATTATGCTCACCCTTAGAAGTATGGCCTAAAGTCCAAAATTTCCACAATCATGAACTCCTCCAACCATAACCACCAACTTCAATACTTGGGTGTGTAACATCATTCAAGACTGGCTACGCCCCTGTCTAGTGTCTACTCAAGCAAGTTGTCGACAGATGAAGGCGGGACAACACACGAAAGACAAACGAAGAGTGATCACAAAAGCTCACTCTGTCACTTTGTGATAGGTGAGCTAAAAACAACAAAACACATTTTTGTCTTTAATTACATATATATTTAACAACATTGAAGACAATATAAATTAGAAATCTGTTTCAAACATATTAACATGCAAACTACTGATAATCCATATATAATTACATGTACATTACAATAAAAACACAGATCAAAAATTCAAATATCAATAAAAGTACACAAAAACTTATGTTGTAGACTATGCCCCAACTCGCATACAATCATTCAGGTGACTTGTAAAGGTCACTGTGGTCTTGATGTGTTGATTTTAAACCAAAATGGTTCTTATACAGAATGACCAACATACATATCCAGTTGAGGGTTGCAGTCTGAAGCTTTCTCCAAGGACATAGTTTGGTCAAAGATGGACAACTGGACAGGCCGACATGAGCAAAGCTGTAAACCATGTTGAAAAGGGACACAGTAATTATTGCCATCCAAATCAAGTTAGCAGTTGGATATGAAACTAAGATTTGTCAGGCATACACAGACTAAAAGTAGAACAATACCAAATAAGGGAGTTCTATTGACATGGAGCACACAGTAGAATATCATGTAGAAGTGGTCATCTGAATTAAAAAGTCACCTGTCTTAATCTGATAATTGTAATGAATCCCTGTGTGATTCCACTTTCATACCACACCCACTTGTGGTATAATACAATATGTTTCACCAGGCCACATTAGGAACATCACTTGAGTGGCTTTTCAGCTGCTTTTAAAGCCACAAGTTAGAATAAATGCAGATTATTGCAATCAACAAGAATCAATTTTAAACTTATTCATTTTCATAGACATGAAATTGAGTGCATGACATGCTTCCAAACCTCCCTGATTCAATAAGGAGTCTTACGATTAGGATTCCAAGATTAGGATTCCAAGATTAGGATTCCAAAATCCGATCAACTGAAATACAATGTAGTAGATAAAAAAACTTGCAGAATATTGTGCCACAAAAAAACTCCCACTTGATATCATGAAAACACCTCTTGTGGGTCCAAAATGGTTGGAAAGCATGAAATGTTAGTAAGAAGGCAATTTTGTGAGGGCATAGTCAATCGATGGTTTTATAAAGTAGAAAGTAAACCATTCAAGATTATTATACAATTGTTACAAGTGGTTACATGTGCATTGTAATCAATTTGAGCAAAATTTCTGTTGGATTATTAACAAATAAATTTTTAATATGATTATATTGATATGCTTGACAAAGATAGATATAATATTATGGCCATGTATAAACACATGTATGTTGTATTGAGAAGGCACAAACTATTGATATGTTGATGTACCTGTATTTGAATGATAAGACACAAAAACTCTCCTATCACCTGTGAGTTTTGATGGAGTAAAGGTACAATATATATGTCAAAATAATAAGTTGTTCAGTATCCCTGATTGAATTATTATTATGATTAGTAATTATTATTCAATTAGTAAACATTATGAGAGATCATCCAATGATTTAAAATAGAAACATGCATGTTGATGAGTAACTGTTGTAAAGAAAATGAATTTGGTCTTAAAAATCAAGTTGGTCACTTATTACAGTAAAACATTTACAAAATAAAATAATAAACATAGATCTACATCAAAGTATCAAACCACATACAATGTTGACAAAAATAAAAAAATTTACCCCTTATTCCATAAATCCCTAAATGGTAAGGTATGACATGTCGCGACTTGGCCTTCGACCAGGATTGGTGGGTTGCAAACCCAGTGTACTAACCACTCGACCTGATCTACATACAGAAAATTGTAACACAAAACAACGTAGATATTAAAGCTACATGGGATTTCGAAGAATGGTTTTATACAACAACTTATGTAAATGGTATGATTAACAAAATTATTTGTAGATAGACAAAACTTCCTAGAACATTAATGTACCTCCACTGAGACAAAAATAACAACAAGAGATATTTTTGTAAAACACATAATTATGTCCCCTTGACAGCCAAATGTCAGAAATCGTAAAGGTCAGGACCTCAAAATCAATAGAGGTTAATAACTGATGGTGAGTGACCAACATTATTATGAAATTTTAAGATCCTGGGCATTATCTTTATTGAGTAATTAATCACAATTATTTTGGTCTATTAATTCATGTTGAAAGAGATCGCGACCTGGACCTTTGACCATCAACCTCAAAATTAACAGATATGGTTCATCAACTGTTGCTAACCATTGAACCACTATGAAAGATTTGAGGATATATTAGGATCAAGCATTTTAGAGCTATTGAACAGAAACTATTTGGTCTATTTATTCATATTAAAGGTCAAAGTGACATTGACCTTTGACCTCAAAATCAATGGGGGTTATCTACTAATGATGACCAACCTTTATGTAAAGTCGAAGGATCCCAGGTACAATTAAGTGTCCTTGATTTATTGAATGGAAACCATTTGGTCTACCGACCGACTGACATAATCTGATTGACACACCTGTGTGAGCAAAGCAATATACCCCTTCATCAAATATGGGGGGGTCAGTCATAATTATCAACAATATCAGACTGATAAACAACAGCATCAACAGTGTCTGCTAGAGTAGTGTAAGAGATCAGTTAATAAACAGTTGAAGAAAATTGGTTATATAAAATATGGCTTTTTATGGCATAAACATCACTAAATGGCGCTCAGATAAATACATACCTGTACAGATTTTTCAAGGCACAAGATTCTTTATATTACGTGAAGCAATAACTTGATCAGAAGAAAGTTCAGCCATGTACAATGACTGTAAATTCTTTAAAAGAGTAAATAATGAAGCGTACTTTTCAAAATCTTACTTAATATTCTTTAAAATGTAATTTAATTGTATTTTCATTACATCCAGTGTATTTTAAAAGCATGTGAAATTAAAGATACGTTCATATATAGATATATAGGTAAGGTTATTTTGCTTTTGCTTCTAAAGAGTTAACACCAGTAATATCAACACAGTTATAAATATAGGATCCATCATGAGTTGTCTTTGGAGATCAACATTTCTTAAATGAGTCTAAAAAACACAGGTTATTAAGCGAGCCTTTGGCAAACTTAATAATGTGTTTTCGTGTCGAGTTTAAGAGATGTTGATTCCAAAGACAACGAGTGGTTGATTCTTTTTATCACATTACCATTATTACCAAGTCAAAATAACATCAGAAACAACAAATTTAAGCCGTCAACGTTACGTTTTAGCACTGAAAAGCTGGTGACATCATGCTTTGTTATCACACGTGTTGGAGAATATTGTTCTGTCATTTGTTCTCACATGGAAGATCACTGTATTAATGTGATAAAAAAATGCCGACACATCCCCTTTATAGGAAACACTAAAAAAGGCATATCTTGTTGTTTGTAGCAGAGAATTGAGTGACATCAAATGTACTTGTATATTCATATAAAATATATCTCCATGAAAATATGAAATAAAATGTACTGTGAATCATTTACTAAATGTAACCGTAAATACCATTCAATAGCACATTGTTAAGTCAGAATGACAACAAAATGGTCCCCAGATAAAGTAAATACAGTATAGTTCCACTGGTAAGACCACTTCAATTATTTTCAAAACATGTCAATTTTTGCACTTTTATGGAACTGAAGTCTAAAATAGTCTGATTTCAAGAACGATTCACAATTCATTAACACGGGTGTCAATAGAGCCAAATTAAATATCCTGAAAATCACATGAGGTCAACCAATTTGTCAAACAAGAGGCCTTCAACTACATTATTTTCATATTTAACTCAGTTTGTATCAAAGAAAATCCTGCAGAGCAGATTAAATAAATTGATGATAACTTTGGCATTTCTTGAGATATTTTCATCAAATAACTTTTATTTGGGAAGAAGTTTGAGATTTTTCAGGAATTCCAGATAAATAAGGAAAATTGACACCCCTGATTAAAGACCCCCTTTTTGTCGGGTCTTATTAGTGGAACTTAGCTGTTATGAGTATAAAACAGTTTGCTTGAGGTAATCAGAAATTTGGCCCTGATCTCCAAAGCATCTCCATTTGAGCAATATCTCATCTCAAATATTGTCATGTGTCTTTATGTGAATTTCCATGCGAGGTTTGAGGCAAAAATTAGCATCACATTGTTTCTTACAATAACATTTTAAGAGCTGGAACTTCAAATTCTGACTCAATTTGAGTTGAGATTTTTACCTGAGATGCTTGGAGAGATGCCTGGTCACTAAAAATGGACAAGATTATTGTACCCTAGGAATATAACAATTAAAACATTTATAAACAAAATTGATAAATATGTATAAAAAATCAAATACAAAGATGATTTACATAAAATTAATCAGCAAACTAGTTTTAAAGTTATATATGGATCAAAACACCCACAGACAAAGTCTATTTCATCTAGGACTAGTCAAAACCTAGTAACTCATGATTTTTAAACCTTTAACGAGAAACAAAAATCTTATTTTACCTTTGCAAAATCAAGTTTTTTCAGTACAAGATAAATGTGTTAAAACTGTCAATTGTGTTTTAGGTAATTATCGATGTGTGTATCCTCGCAGGAAAACAAAGTTTCAAAGTTTATTTACATATAAGCGCATGAGTCCCGAATCGGGCAGCATCAGCAAAACAATTTATACAATTCATACATAATGTTGACACGTGACAAAATGGAAACGACTTTACATAATATTTACATGGTTTCAATACATATATGTAGCAAGCAACAGTAGAAACAAGAAACATCATTTATATCATCAGATTCATAAGAGTATATAGAGAGTAAGCAACGTCAGCGGGTGAAAGATGAGTTTATAGAGGAATGAATTAACAGAGAGTGAATAGTGTTAATAATATTAGGATATTTGAATGTATCGGGAGTAATCATGCAGAAATAATAGTATACATCACATTCAAAACAAAAGATGGCTACAGTATAGGAAGTAGTAGTGGAAGGGATAGAACTGGGATGTCGATATAGAAATGATATTAGAATATATTAATCGTATATATATATATATACATATAGATACATATATACATACACACACATACATACATACACATGTGCATACAATGTTAGAGAAACAGTAATTAAACAAAATACATGTATATAAGTTAAACACAATGAAAACAGAGATAATTTACAAGTCAATATGTACAAAGATAAACAAAATTACATGTAAGACAAAGTAGTGGAGCATGTATTGCTATGTACAAAAATGTACTATTATTTGAAATGGTTCATTATCTTCTGACATAGTAATGCGATATTTGATAATTCTACTTCATTGTCTACATTTAAAAGCTCTATAAATTTTATAAAATTAGGTCTGTTATAGTAATAATGTTTGATATATTTAGTTCTTATAAGTTTAAATTGTTTGCATTTAAGTAAGAAGTGAAATTCGTCTCCCAAATCATTACAATATGGGCATTTTCTATCACGCAGTGGAGTATTTTGCCATCTGCCTGTTTCAATAGGTAAGTGGTGATTTCGTGTTGTAAACGAAATTAAACTTTTGGTCAAATATGAAGGCAGTTTATTGATGTATTTACTACGCCCAAAAGATGATTTTAAATGTTTGTATAAGTTTGTATCGGTTGATCGAGTAATATTTGAGTTCCAGTTTTGTATGAACATATCTTTAAGTTTTAGATGGGTTGCTTTATTTAGCCATTTATAATTATGAATGCTTTGGCTATACCATAGACCAGACATACCACAATTGCATATGATTTGTTTAATATTTTCCAACCAGGGTATTTTTGTATCATTGTTAATGCTGAGACTATATAAAACTTGATACAGTTTTGTGGACAATTTCGATTCATTCTGATTGTATTTATTTTCGATCATTTTACCCCAAAATAATATCATTCTGTGTTTAATGTCAACTGAAAGTGGTGTTATCCCTAGTTCTCCATATATCATATATGACGGAGTAGATTGTTTTAACTTAAAGATATATTTAAAAAACTTTAATTGTATTCTTTCTAACAAATCTATGTTACCATAACCCCATATTTCACATGCGTATAGTAAAATAGGCTTTACCATTTTTTGGAATAAGTCTATTTGTAGATCATAGGGTAACATAAGATTATTTATCTTTTTAAGTAAAGAAAACATTGCTTTGTTTGCTTGCTCAGCTAGATATTTTTTTGTTTTTAAAAACGAACCTGATTTAGAGAAATAGATTCCAAGGTATTTGTATTCATTGACAATTTCTATTTTATTGTCTCCAATTTTGAATTCTATACCATTTGGAATTCTTCCCTTGCATATAATCATTATTTTAGTTTTCTGTACATTTATGTTAAGTTTCCACCGGTTACAATAGTCCTTAAAATGATCAAGGGCATTTTGTAGGTCATATTTCGAATCGCTGAATAAGACTGTGTCGTCCGCGTATAATAGGATAAACAGTTTTAAAAATATTGTTGCTCCGTCGTTTGTATTAATTCCGTTTACATTGTTTTCATTGAGATATTCTTCAAGATCATTAAGAAAAATACTAAAAAGGAAAGGTGATAAATTTTCACCTTGTCTGACTCCTACTAAGCAGTCAAAATATGCAGACGTACCTTCGGATGTGCTTATTGTTGATTTTATGTTTGCATACATATTATATATAACATTAAAACATTTCCCATTAACATTTGACTTCCTAAGTTTATTCCACAATCCAATTCTCCATACAGAATCAAACGCTTGTTTAAAATCAATAAAACAACAATATAATTTTTTGTGGTTAGATTGTACTAAGTCGATCAGTCCTTTTAGTATAAAAATATTGTCAACAGTTGAAAAATTGTTACGGAAACCTGCTTGTGTTTCATGTATTATGTTATATTTATCGGCATAGTTATTCAATCGAGTGTTTAAAATGGATGTGAACAGTTTACCGAGACAACTTAACAGTGAGATCGGTCGATAGTTTTCTGGTGATGAGGGATCACCTTTATTTTTATAAATGGGTTTTATTATACCAATGGTCCAGCTTTCTGGAATATTTCCACATTTAAAGATTAAATTAAACAGTTTTGTGTATATTGAGATCATGCTATCTATGGTCGATTTGATGTGTTCATTTAGTATATCATCGATCCCGGGTAATTTATTGTTTTTTAATTGTTTAACAGCTTTTCGGATTTCTTCCTCTGTGATTGATTTATTAATTTCTTCATTTAGAGATTCTTCGTTATTGTATTCAGGTGTGTTTTCATCGGCATTTTCATTTACCGGGTCGTTTGGTTCGTTTAATGATTTAAAATAGTCATAAAAATCGTTCAATGTGGCTGTTTTACCTTCTGATTTATTCGTGGGATTTATAGTTTGCCAGAATTTTTTCGGATTAGTTCCTTTTATTGATTTGAGTTGTTTTATTTTCACTTCACTGAATTCAGTACTTGTTCGTTTTAGGACACTTTTATATTCTTTACTAACTTGTTTGAGTAAAACTTTCAGATCATTAGTTTTATACTTATTATACGCTTTTCTGATCTTATGATATTTATCTCTCATGTTTTGGCAGTTGATATTATACCATGGTTTTTTAAATGGCTGTTTTTTAATACATGACTTGACTGGCTTCATGCCGAAAGTTTCTACAGAATTGGTAATGAAAAGGTTTTGGATTTCATTTGTGATCTCGTCAACCGAGTTTTGATCTACATTTAGATTTTGGCCTATTGCGTCAATTTTTCGTTCGATTTCTGATGCTTTATTACTGTCAAAATTTTGAACAAAAATATTAGCCTTATCAGCGTTCCATAGTTTTATTTTTGGCGCTAGTTCCGGTCCCGGTATTTCATTTTCAATATTTTGTATTGGATGATTATCGGCGATTCGTAGAGTAAGTTCTATAGGACAATGAACATCTGAGAATAGGTGACAAAAAGTTTTGACTTTTAATGTTGAGATGTATTTAAAAATACCCGTTGATGAGATAAAGTAGTCAACGGTACTTGCATTTTTGCAAGTGAGTGTCGGTTCCGAATAATCGGGGTTTATTCTGCCATTAAGTATGAACATGCTGTTGTTTTTACAGAGATCAATCAATCGATACCCGTAGGTATTGGTGTTTTTATCAGCACATTTTCTAACTATATCTATGTTATATTGTTCGAAACATTTTAAATTGTGCGTATCTTCATCATGCAACTCACGCAGATCAAATGTATCAGATAATACATTATCTATATGTGTAAAATCGTTGAGATCGCCACAGCGTGAGTTAAAATCACCAAATAATATAACATTTTTACTGTCTGCACAGTATCTCAAAAGCTCATGTTGAATTTCTAAATATGGGTCTACAGATGCATATCTCGACCCTGAAGGTGGGATATAAACGATTCCGCATTTAACATCCCTTTCAGACTTAAACAGTTTTTGTGAAATTGTGAAAAATTTGATAAGATCACACTTATCATAGTTATCAACAGAAATATAAGGCATCAATGATTCTTTAATCAGAATGGTAATCCCACCAGATTTATATCTAGATAATTTGCGCCTATGAAACATTTGGGAAACAAAACCGTGAACGTGCACATCGTCAGATTCATCGCTTTTAGTTTCTTGTAACCCGATTATATCGTACTCGTTTAAAAAAGATACAAATTCAGGACACAGTAGTTTCGATTTTAGACCACATACATTCAATGATAACAATTTTAAGTCAGTGTATTCTACATTCATATTTGTAAATGTTTTTATAGTGTTCGTTTTCTCGTAGTTGTTTCCTACGCACCGTTAGGCATTGTTTATTGTATTTTCGTCGTCCATTGGTGACTGAGCACGGGATTGAGTACCGTTGGAATGTTCATCGTTTGTAGTTGGTCCCAGAGGCGTAGGGAGGGTGATTATAGGGGATGGTGGGAGTGTCACTTTTAGGGGAGATGCACAAGTAGTTTTAGCAGGTTCTACAAATGATGTGGAAGGCATATTGGTTCCGGAATCAGTGTCACTATCCACATTGTAAATAAGTACTTTCTTACGGTTTTCATCATTTTCTAGGGGGGATGAAGCTTTTTTCTTGCCTGCCGGGGTTCGAACTGGCATCGCATTTGTCGGTGTTTCGCTTAGGGCAGAGAATTTATTCTGGGTAGGTATGGCATGAAATATTTGATTTTCACGTTTGCGCGTGAAAGTCCGTGATTGGTAGGGTGTATAACTTTTGCCTCGAAAGTTTCCGGTGTGGTGGTCATTATTTCCCGTGAAATTTTGCCTGTCGCCGTTTTGCCATGTTTTGGGCAGTTGCTTTTGTTGTTCGGGTTGTGTTTGAGCCGGCATAACCTGTTCTCCATTAATGAAAAGTTTATCTCGCACCAATCGAACTTTATTGTCAGTATTTCCTCGAGCAGCCTTTGCTATCGGATAGAGCAGTCGACGCTTGCTTTCTATTTCCGAAGGGAATTGTTCCGCTACCCCATAGTCCGTATCGCTTAACGTTTGGAAAGCCTCCATTCTGACTAGTTCTCTGTCCTTATAAAATGTAAACTTGACAACAATCGGGCGTGGTCTCACTTGGTCCCTTTTGTATTTTCCGAGCCTGTGAGCTCGGTCAATTGATATAGGTTGGGATATACCCATGTCTTCTTCTATGAATTTCCGAATTTTGTTTTCACAATTTTCGCCGTTTATCAGAAAATCAGTCGCTTCTTCGATGCCAAATATCAGGAGATTTTCTCTCATACTTCGCCATCGAAGATCCGTCAAGTTATCGTTTGTTTTCTGTATATAGTCGACAGTGTTTTCGTGTTTGTTTTCCATTTCGTTTAAGCGTTTCTCGATGTGTTTCAATTTGTCGTCTATAACCGAATTGTTTGTTGCCATATCATCATAAATATCACTATAGTGTTCAATAGTACGTTCGTATTCGGTCATTTTAGTTTGTATCCCATGTACTTCCTTACTTACGACATGTACTTTGGTATTAGTGGTGTGGATTTCTTGTTTCAGGTTAGTTATTTCAGACAAATGTTGCTCCACCTTTAACAGTTTTTCATTCTGTATTGCCATGTTGTTTTCAGAAGATTGCCAACGTTTGGTATGTTCGTCAAGCATAAGTTGTATATTGTTCATCTGTTGACAGAGGTTCACTGCCCATTGGGGCACACTGTTATCCGCCACTGTAATACCATGATGATGACTACCTTGTTGAGTGTATTGTCCATTGTAATTACCGTTGTATTGATTCGATTGGGAATTATGCTGTATATTTTGCATCGGTTGACCAACTGTCTGTCCTTGATTTTGACCGGTACATACATTATTTGTATAAAGCCATACATCAACAGACATTTTAATTCTGTGCCAAAAGGTCATAGTTCACTAGTTTTATACCAATTTAATAGATCTTCAGACGGGCCAAATAGTAAATTTATCTAGCATTGAGATGCAACATTTTGTTACAAAAGTGAAATTTTATCAGGTAGCAAAGGAAGAACAAAGTTGATGTGAAGCTCAGTGCTTTGGATCCTTATATAGCTTTAACCTAAATAATGTCATAAAAATAAATTGACATAAGATCATAGCTTTAAAAGTATGGTAATATTGACATATTGTGACATGACTAGATTTGTGCAAATAAATGTAGTATCTAATTATATATAAGTCAATAGATCAAACAAAAAAGTGCTGGTATCATTTGGGATAAAAAGACACTAAACTATTGTGTACATGCAAATCATTTTGCCAAATCTCACTAAAATATTGTATACAACAAAAATCATTTTTGCCAAATCTAACACAAATCTCGGATAAAAATACTAAATGGTATCTAATACTAATACACACTATTGTACTCAAACTTATATACAATATAAGTTAACAGCTTGTCAAATTGGCACAAACATATATCATCCTAAACAACTACATACAGGTATACGGTACACTATAAGGTCTGAGAAAAAACTCACTAGATTCTTATCTGGATATTGATTTCTAATATTTCTAGTTTTACCAAAAAGGTGTCTCATCATGAATTTAACTATAAAGTGTCTCAATGGATTTTGAGCAAAAAAGTGTCTCACAGATTTTAACCAACTTGTTTTTCATCTGAATTTTGAACAAAAAGTATTTCATTCAGATTTGACAATAAAGGGTCTCGTTCTGAGTTTGACTAAAAAGTCACTTTAAGTGTCTCATCTGGAATTTGACCAAAGGGTCTCAAAATGTCTCATTCTGAGTACCGTAAGTACAAAAGTGCCTCATCATGATTTTTGAGTGTAATATTTTGATTTTGACAGATGTGACAAATTTTTTTATCTAGATTTTGCAAGAACAGGAACTGTTTATGTACATTTTTACAGAAAGAGGAACATAGGAAGTCATGGGTGTTATATCCTTTTATTTGACCAGACAACTACAGAGAATGTAGAATCTCAAGTTTTAGTTTCTCAAACCTTATTCATTGTATTTAATCTTTCTACAGAAAAGTCACATACGAACACATCACTCCATTAAAGCACTTTATATAGATAATTATCAGTTAATCACATAAAATGGTTATTTTTTAAAATGTATAAAAAATTATGATCATGGTAAAATAACAGCAGTATAAAATATCACAAATTATTACATACATCCTGCAGTCTAACTTACAGTCAGATAAAAACGAAATGATTGACTTTTATATAAATTTTTGGCGGGAAGGAATTCCATCCAAGGATTTTTAGAAAAATATGGATTATACTGGTAACAAATTTTAATATTACATCAAGTTCTTAAAATAAAATATAACAAGTAAGTTAATTTAAAGGATTTTTATAAAAATATGGATTATCCCCATAAAACCTTGTATATAACAAAATATCGCATTTTATTATGTTTTGGTTAAAATCACAGGTGCAAAGAGATCTCTTCAACCTAGTTATGCCGTAAGTTCACCGTACAGTTGTCGATTTAAGATGCAGAGCTGTTTGATAAATCCATCATTCGGGTGAATTTTTCTTTTCGCACGTACGACTCGTGCAGCTTCCGAAATCTCCATGTTACATTTCATCATCAGGTAAGCAAGAACGATCGTAGAAGATCGACTTACACCTTTGTAACAATGAACAAACACCTTGCCTGAAAAGTAAATAAAACTAATAGGGTTTTAGACAGAAAAACATATGTATCTCAATTCCGGCATAAATTATCAAATCTAAAATTTCTGCGAATATGCCCAACTACCTTTGGTACCAAATATTCATGTGAAGTTTCTTTGAAATCGGTCATTAAAGAGAACAAGCATGGACAAACCAGTCATCCAACACAAAATCAATGTCTTCAGATATAATACAATATTGAATCTGCTACATATATTGTTAACTACCAGGAATAATATAGAGCTCTATTGAAGCAATTACAGATGCACTATCGGGTATATATAAACTGAAACATTACATTAGGCTTCCCAGTCATCAAGTCTGATAAATCAAGCATATCAACCCAGGTTATTTTTGCTATAATAAAATTATCTTGAGCAAGTTATGACCTTTGTTCAACTTAGTACAAATTATTACTAGTACATGCATGTCCATACTTCACCAACAACAGAACATATATTGTATACACAAATAATATTAAACTGTTTTGACACCTCATACCTGATGGTATCCATCGCCACAAGGTGTTAGGCAACTCAAGAGTTATATAGGTAAAATGAGAAACACTCCTTAAAGTCATTATTTCATCTTTGGTTTGATGCCACCTGAGGGAACAACCCTCCACCTGCTACACTCTAACCGGACAGGGAGGTAGCTGGGTATCCAGAATATACCCCCATGTCAGGGGTATTTGCCCCCCCCCCCAATTACTAAAGACTTAGTACCTGCTAACCAAGTAGGTATGCACCATTTTGTCATTTTATTTTATCATTTTTTTCATGGAGCATGCACCCAGGGAAGGTGACAAAGCCTGGTTACGCATATGGCAAAGGTAAGATACCCATAGGCTATAGATCTTTAAATACTACAGAAGACCAACAAAACCAATACATATATTACCTCCGCCTTTCAATGCTTTTTCAATGTAGTCACTTGCAGGCTTGAAGAAAGGCATCATGTTGAACATTGTATTATCCAGAGCTTTTATACCCAAAAATTTCATACCCACATCTTTGTAAGAACTGGAAAAAATGAGTAATGAGTATTAATCATCATTAACATATAGATGATAATTGGTCTCCTTTCCTTTATACCATATGGCCACTTAGCAGTAAATTTATAGTAAACTATTTCAAGACAACAGCACAGTAGAAAACTGGATACACTGCTTCTCAGTTCTGTCTGATAATTGTACTGTTTTCGTATGGGTATGATGGAACTGAAACCCCGCAAAATGCATGGACAGAACTCACGATACATGACAGATGTAGACTATAATTGAGACGATCATTAATGTGGACAATATAGGGCTGCATTCAACTTATCCAGCAGAGATCTGCCAGGTGGTCATGAAAACAATGGACCAGGATGAAAACTTTATAATTAATTTATCATTGCAGCTTGTAGATAGAATATGAACTCAGAGCCCTAACACCTTTGAGTATCCACTTACACTATATAAAGTCAATAGTTAAAAAAGCAGTCCTGCTCAATACTCGTTTTCGATCTATACTATAGTCATAATTCTGTTTTTTTATCAACTAAGGGAGGTAATTATTCTTACCCTGAGTCTGTATTTACCTCCCTTGAACCTTTACCCTGAGAGCAGTTGATAACATGAGTAATTCCAAGTTTCTTCAAAAGATTTTTATCCATGGCTGCAGACCTACAATTGATAGGAATGCCATTTGTCTTCAATAAATTTGCAACATAATGTCAGATTTTGAAATGAAAAATATCTTTTTTGTATTTTGTAGCTGATGGCAATGTGATAATTTCTTTCTAAATAAACATGTAGTATTAGCAACCTTTTTATTTAAAGATCATATAATATTTGATGCATCTACTGACTGACTCCTTAACATAGAAAGGGGTGTAGCTACATAGTATTTGAATATGTACACAGGCTAGTAGGGTCCAGGGCATGCTCCCCAAAAAATATTTGATCACTTGAATGTCTCTGGTGCGTTATTTTGTTCTTTTTTACATTGAATTCTATATCTGATAAAACTGGAAAATATGTGAAGCATGCATACACTGCTGAAAATTTGCATACAGTAACAGTTTCACTAAAAATTACAAGTATAGCTTACATATCTCCCATGTAGATATTTGGATAGACTTCATCAATGCTGTTTTCTGGTGCCTTGGGTAATGTGAACATCCAGAATGTGGCAGCAGCTCCGCTAGAAGCATTCTCACCATGGAGACGTACATCAGTAGAGGTTATAATAAACTCCCTCACTCTCGAGTATAGCATCTGACTGTAACTCATCCTTGTATACCTGTAACGTAAATATTGTATGTAATCATTTTATATCTCCAATATTTTAAAAGTCTTTGGCACTGCTTTCCTAAAAATTCAAAATTCAACCTCAAATCTAGGTGATTTGACACAGCTTAAAAAGTATTTGATAGTACAGTGATTGTTTTTTTTACCCAGGTCACATCCCTTAAATAATCAGATCTACAGGCATGTCACATCTTACTATTGACATTTCTCCTATACTTAGAACTTTGGATTTATGTACCAATTTAAATTGTTAGTGTCATAGTCCATTATAAAGTTAATAGTATTTCAACAGTACAGTTAAACATTTGTATCTAACAATGACTGTAAGACATGTACAACTTACCTGATTTTATCAAAACTTTGTTCCCAAACTTTTTGAAGCATCACATTAAACATCTTGAATTATGTAAAAAGTTATCTTACAGTAAGAAAATAATATAAATCATGGAGTAGTGTATAATTTATACAAAAATCTCTACATTTAAATGTGTACTCAGTACTTCTGACTGACACTCTGACCAAAAAGTTTTAATTTACACTAAAACAACACCAGCCGGTTCCTCTGTCAATGATTCTCACTGGATTCCATTTGTATAAACACATTTTGTAATACAAGTCATACTAAATATATTCATCAACACCAATCATTCACCTCATGTTTTTCTTACAGATTTATGTGAATATATGATATAGCTCAGAACATTTAACATGACATCCATGCAATTGAATCATAATCCGTGCCTGTCAGTTGTCCATGCAACCAGTTGTTATTTTAAGTTATCTAAATATTCTTAGACGGTACAATAGCGAAAACACATGAGGATTAATTGTACAGCGCAAGATCATGAAATGTTATTCTCCAATCAATACGGTAAAACCTCAATAATGAAACCACCTCTGAGACCATTACATAGACTGGTATTTTTATTGAGGTGGTCAATGATGAATGCAGTGGTTTTAAACAGTTAACAAGAGGGATTTTTAGTGGCATTATTAATGGCAAGCTCCTTGATTTATTTCAGTTTGAAGTTCAGGTGGTCTTGTCACTGAGGGGGTTTAATAAGACTTTTACAGTGAGTGTTACAGCAATCAGAGGTAATTAGACAGGAAAATGGTACACACAATTTAACAGGTGCTAGACAATGACATGTTCACACCTATTGATGGTTGTCCAGCACCTCTGATGTTGGTTGCTGCACGAGTATTGATCGACCCAAACACGGAAGCAAAGAATGTAGACCACTTACCACCATAATATTGAGTTTGTCCTGCTTCAAACGTAGTGTAATGACGAAACCAGTATTCACTACAAGCAGGAAAGACTTAAGACATCCATTTTGAAAGTCTTAAATATTAATTTACTAAAAAATCACGGATGTTATGAGTTATTTCGCCACTTTTTGTTTACTTTTCCAGGTAACCTTTCAGAGTCATTCGGAATGCTTCGGACCTCAGGTGTAATTTCGCAATTATTTTTAAAATTAAAAATACTCGTGACATCATTACACTATGCCAAATGCATTTTTGATACCAAAGAAGTCGATTTTAGTTCTAAGACGTCAGTTTTTGTGTCGAGTAAAAGTTTTTATAGTTTTTTTCAGAAACATTTGGATGTCGTAAAATTCGTTTACACACGACTCATTTGCGGTAAAGCTGGAGGGCAGCGGAGAAATGTCAAAATTCACGTGCGTCGCAAACATTTCATTTGACGGCTTCCTGATTCGAACACTGTGAACATAAAACAGCGCCATATTGAACTTATGAACTTGTTGTAAAATGGCAGGATGTCATCGGCAGGTTTTGGGCCTGTGTAAGTTAATCAGGGCAGCCCCTAGACAACATTACCAAGCATGCCAAGTTAGACAACTGTGGATGCATCAACACTGCGGACCTTCTATTTCATCAGCTGTTTTCGGTATGATTTTTATGTTGGGCTTATGTTGTTTCGGTAACAAATGAAACTGAATGTATCCTACAATAAAACCTATCTGTAATGATCACCAATGGGAACAACTAAAGAGTGGCCTTTTTTGACAGGTGGTCTCTTTAGAAAAGCTTACTCCCTCGCTGTATACTCAGTAGCCCTTTACATAAGGCACTATCAAGCACTTTACTATGTCTTTGCAACGACACGCTACCAGCGAGCAGTGCTCACCAATAGCATACGTATCTCGGCACTACTGATAGAGCGTTTTCTTATGCAACAACCCGCTACAGTAGCAACGGTCGGCTACAGTAGCGCTTGCCAGTAGCTTTGAATTTCGCTTTGTCCACTACGTTTTTTGAAGCTATCTGTTTCTTAGCATAGCACTATAATCGAACGCCAAGTGGTTTGGTTAGGCAACCGGCTCCAGATGTTTTGTATCTCCGTGTTTAAATACAATGTTTAACACATCCATTCTTTTAATAGCCTGCCATGGACTGATAAAAGACATCTTTGGTTTATTATTACTTCTATACTTACTGATAAATTTTTATATCCGACAAAATTGAAAAACATCAATTAAATTAAGTCAGACAAAAAACTAGTTCTGGATACCATAACTATATGGTCTTTTAATTTACACTGAATGTCGACCTTTTATGGAAATGGAATGATCGTCGTCAAAGATCTTGGACTAACAAAAAACCTACTCCTGTCTATACTGATACTTAATCAATAAAGACTGTTGGATCATTTGTTGAGTCCAACTTTCGACATGGTTTGTTTTGTGGTCTATTGAGACAGTCACGAGTGCTTTATCCAACTTTGTCCCTGCCTAATTGGCCAATGACCCCCAACTTCAAGGAATTTCAACATTATTAAGTATTAGGTTCCGTATGTCTTCTTTGGTCAAAACTTTCCTGTCGTATAAATATAATGAAGATTTGCTTCTTTTCAGATTATCGTTCAAATACAGGACAGACAAGAAGTTTACTATATCCCCAGTTACAAACAAACAGTTGTCTCATACAGTACAGACACATATTTTCATCAATACCAAATTGTTCAGAAGATAAAAAAACAGAAAGCTCAGTTGAGTCCAAGAAACCTGAATCTGAGGAGAAACTTAGCGTCTTTCAGAGATTTAAGAAAACGTACAAAGAACATGGCAAAGTATTGATTGGTGTTCATTTAATTACCTCCACTGTATGGTTTGGAACTTTCTTCTATGCTGCTAGTGTGTAAGTGAATGGTTTTGTTGTAAAAGTTTCAAGTATTGCTTATTGTCCATTGTGATATGTAATATTGTTAAGGTATGATAACTGATTAATTATTGTTACTTACTTTTGGTAACTTTTCGGTGTGCTTAGTCTGGAAGTCTATGACTTGTTAACTCTCTGTGTTAAAAATCTGGATCAATTCGGTCATGCAAATCTCACTTTTCCATGCAAATTTGCCATGAATGTCTATATTCCTCCACAAGAAGTTGCTGGTTCCTGGTGGAAGAGTAAGTTTAGAAATACAGTGCCGGAAAAACTGGTTAGGTAAATAATTATTATGTAATTGAAAAATTGATGGGAAACAGCATTAAACACCTTTTAAATTTTAATGCCAATGTTTTATAATAAATAAGTTGTATTAAAGAATTATATTGAAGATAGCTGTAAAAGCTAATAATGCGTATCTTGAAATACAAATATTTTCTTTACATTCATCTACGCAGACATTTCTGAATAAAAGAAAAAAAAAGATAGATAGTTAATGGGTGGATGATATGGTTCTCATATACTTTCAGAGGGGTTGATGTCATTGCGTTCATGGAATGGGTAGGATTCAGTGAGAAAATAATATCACCATTTAGAAGTTCAAGTTTAGGCGATATTGCCTTGGCATATTTAATGTATAAATTGGCTACACCTGCACGATATACAGTGACTCTGACAGGAACAAACATTGCTATCAAATATCTTCGTAAAGCTGGTAAGATGCAGCCGAAGAATGAGAGTAGCAGTTTAAGATCACTTGCCAGAGATTCTAGGACCGAACTGAAAGAGAAACAACGGGCTATGAAAAGAAAAACATCCAAGATTGAAGCCAGAATGAAAAGCAAAGTGAAAGATGAAATTAATAAGAGACAAGTGTATGTTAAAGCAACATTCACAAAGTTCCGATCAAAGTTGAGAGAGAAAAATAAGAAGAATGGAAAAAATGGAAAATATCCGTGGAAAAGATGAATTAGAACTGGTTTCATTTAGTGTGCTAGCTAACTGTGAATGTTTATTTTAACCAAGATTAGTGTTCAAACTTCTACTGTTAAGGCCAGGCTATAATAAATTCTTAGCTAATTATACTCATCTTCTCCCGGTTTCTTATGCTATCTTGATCTTTTTGTTAAGCAAGTATTTTCGAGTTTCTAAGCATTAATAAATCTAGCAACCGATTTTATTTCTCAAAATTGTTAAAAGAAAATTGGCCGAAAATGCAGAACCTGCGTGTGATCATTATTTGTTATTGAAAATGTACCAGTCGTGGGTACATCTATGATAATCTAGCTGTTTATTTATAATTGCCAGAGGATTCCACACAATCTGTGAAATTGTCAAAACTGGATGTGGAAATAATGTTCAAACATTGTACAGCATCATTCAAACAAATGATGCATTGACAAACGGTAGTTAATTGATAATCCACCATATGTCATGTTATGAATGTGGAAAATGAGAACAAATTAACACAAGCATGTCAATTTTAATCTTTAACTTAAAGAAATGTGGTTTTTTATTTTGTACAGTGCATGATCTTTACAGCCCAATAATGAGATGGGTTTAGTTGTTGAAGATTTTTTAAATTATCTGATTATTTGAGTTGTGTATTGTTTTGTTAAATTGTTGATTATTTATTTAAAGTGAATAGTTTGACTTCTGGAAGTCTTTCTAAGTAATTGACAGTTGTGTATCTTCTATGTTGAAGGAATAGAAGTCATCATTACTTTCAACACCTAGGGTTTTATAGTTGCTCTAACCCTATATGCATGTTTCTTCATTCTGTTTCATTCAAGTTCTGTTAGTTTGCTATTTAATGGCTGTATATGTGGGTTTTTTTACTGAAAATCTGTTGTTGGATATCATCTATTTTATTACTGAATACTCAACAAAAAATAGAAAGTATCCATTCTGCATGTGTTTATATTTCTATAATCCTTAACGAAAACCAAACACAATCATGAATAATTGTGACTTTTAAGCTGCACATAAACCCTTCAAGAGAAGATAAAACACACCTAACACAAAGGTGAATAACTGATTTAGTTCAAACAGCTTTATGCTTATTTAAACTATCCAGTCATTGACTGGTAAACCGTTATGTTGTTGTTAACATCAGTAGATGCATTGTTGTAAAGCAAATCTATTATGATACTGAACATGTCTAATGCTGATTGATGCAGCTTAAGTCCAAGTTTGGTGTGTACCAAATCAGGGTTCCCACAAATATTCGGACACAGAATTCCCTGATTTTTCCCTGACCACACAGCAGTTTTCCCTGACTTTTTAGAGTGATAGCGCACCGAAGCATCTTTCTGTTCTGGTAAAATATCGCAATAAAAATAGAGAAAATGAAGCTATATTAACTTTATATGGAACAAAAAAGTTTAAGTTAGTACTTCTAGGGCTGATGATTATACTTTAGAATGGTCCAGAGCGAGCGAAGATTTTTTCTCACTTTTTGTCTTTTTCTACATAGGAATTGGCCAGCTAAAATATAGAATTCCCTGACTTTTGCTCAAGTTTCAGATTTCCCTGACTAATTTTAAAATACCCTGACTTTTCCCTGACCTTGAAAAAATTAAGTTTTTCCCTGACTTTCCTGACCCTGCAAATTTCTTCCTTTGAATCAAAATAAGAGCTCATTAATTGTTGCAACTGTTCGCAACAGAAAATGTTAATTTCTTCAATGAAATGTGTTGACAGCTGTTCCTCTGTGTACCATATCACTTAATATTTTATCCATCCACAAGACCTTTCGGTGAATACAGCGGCCATGTTAATCGGAACCTTGATTATGGATACTTTTTATTTCTGTTGAGTATTATTATGTCACATAGGTTGTTGGATTTTTGCGATACTAACTTCTCATGTTTGACATTTGAATAAAACATGATAATTGTTCCAAACCTCGCCAGTTTGAACGAGGTATTTACTAGCATTTTAACATGTAAGTTTGGTTGGTGTTTGAAAATAGCATAAAATTATGAAATTTCACTTTTATGTTAAACTATTCTCTGTACGTGTGGAGTATTATAAATCCTGGGGCTGTGGTACAGTGTGCTGGATTTGTAACCCGAAGATCCAGGTTTGAGTCCCAGTCACGATAGGGCATACCCTTTGATGTAAATTTGACAACAATGTTGATTTTTCTCCACATGTGAAGAAGTTACTGGTTCATTGTGAAAGGGTAAACTAGTACTGGTTAGGATACAGTCTGCTGGT
Source organism: Spisula solida (assembly GCA_947247005.1). NCBI lineage: Eukaryota > Metazoa > Mollusca > Bivalvia > Venerida > Mactridae > Spisula > Spisula solida. The sequence goes on along the minus strand of OX365949.1, from coordinate 3,780,561 downwards.
TCCTTGTGAAAGGGTAAACTAGTACTGGGTAGGATACAGTCTGCTGGTTCCTTGTGAAAGGGTAAACTAGTACTGGTTAGGATACAGTCGAGGAAAACTGGTGATTCAGCCGCCTTATTAACTGAAATGTTTTGAGAAAACCCAAATAAAGAAACAACACATTAACTGTCCAGTTAGGATACTAATGGAGTGACGCAGTGGTCGAGTCCTCTATAACAGTGTAAAACCAATTATAAGGCTTATCCAGACATCTACAATTTCAATACTAAACTAAAAAAATTTTACCTGTTCATCAATGTTTGTAATCTTTTTTGTACACATAAAATGAAACGCGACTCACATCATCCTAACTGGACAATATTGTAACAAGTTTGTTTTCAAACTTATATCGCTGGCTAAGAATAAGAAAGTCGTAAATACAAAATTGATATTTTGAGAAAACCAAAAAAAAAGCTGTCTGAAAATTACTTAACTAATGGAAAAACAAGCTTTTTCCATTTTTCATGAAAATAGGCTCATGAGAAGCGCCTAGTGATGGAGATTTAAAATATGCACGAGTCTAACAAGGTCGTAAGTTAAAGTTACGACCTTCTCATTCTAAGCCACCAATATGTCTAAACTAGTTACATGTACATAGATTACATAGCATTTAATCATTCATTATCACTATGTATCATTTCAAAGCCAAGTGTGATATGCCAGGCAATGTCTTTCATAACCGTATTATGTGTCAATCCAAATACTGTCAACTCAGTAATATTTGTGAGAGATAAATTTTCGATTATTTTGCAGATAAGCTCGACCACAAATTGTGGATCAAGTTTATTTACTGGATGGTTTAAATGTTTTCCTTCCAAATGTTTAAAATCTATATTACAAACCTACAATATTGCTGTTTTACCAAATTCTGTCACAGTGGAAAGTTGATGCCTCAAACTGCTTTAGGACAGGGAAAATAGGTTGAGGTATTTACTGTATACTAGTACTTCAATGTTTTGCCAGGACTGAAGAAACTTTTAGAGGTTTCAGCCAAAACTATTAGAGGCATCAAAGTTCTACCGATGTACTGCACTTTTTATATCCCTGAAAACAAATGATTGTACAGAATCAATTAGGTGTCACAGTCTTACTACCTTATTCTGCTGGTGATTATTGGGGATTCCATTTAGACTATATGTTCAAGTGCAGATAATGGCTATACATTGCCCTCCAAAAGTTCCTTCACACCCCAACAATTATACTATTTACTTAAACTGACAAACACCAGTGTAAGGGCATGGTCTCTTTCAAACCCTATATAAATGATCTTATTTCATCAATTTCTTATTTCATCGACTCTGTCAGTATTTATCTGCAATAAAACTTTTAAATATTATATTGGCGTTTGTAAATTTGAGTAAATCATATAATTTTAGGAGTGTGATAGAACTTTTGGAGGGCAGTGTATTTCATGTATTGTTAACGTTTATGATTTTTAACGGCAGTGGCACATTGTCTGGTCCTTTTGATACCGGTATTGAATCCTTAACTATCACACACATTGTGATTTATTCTTTTGTTTATAGTCATTACTGCCATAGAATTCTGGTCTTAAAATACCTCAAAACATGTAACCTGCTTGTAATTGTGTACATGTGTATCGCCAATATGTATAATGTGCTTTTATGAATAAAAGAAATCTGATTGTACATGTAGTGTTCAGTTTCTGTAATCTTTACTGTGCAATTAAAGCTTGGTGTATAATACAATCTGACTAAAGTACTTGATCTTCCTTACCGGTAGATCTGTTGACAACGCTATACGAGTGTGTATTTACAGAAATCGGAATTTCCACTATCGCCAATTTAAATCTATTTATAATTCAGCCAATCATATAGCTCGTTACATTGGTACTTTGGTCGTATTAATAAAAGGTAAATTACATATAAGACAGTTTTCCTGAACTTTAGTCTGCTTTATTTTAGTAATCCTGATTAATTGGGCCATTGTAGAATTTGTAGTACTGATAATTTGATGAAAATGCACTGTTGATTATCAATCGTGAAAGCGCGGCCATTTCCGTTTGTCTCTTGTAAATATTGCAATCAATAAAGACCGAGGTGATCAGAACGAAGGCTTGTAAGATGCATGTGTTCTTGATAACTACCGTATTTAAAAATAGAATCAAATCGCTTTCAGAATTGTGAAAGCAAGGTGCCAATTGGCTAATGGGAAAGGTCGCCTGAGGTGACCTTTAATAGGCCGTCGTCAGATCCTCATGCGTAGCAGGTTAGAGGATATGATTTTAATCAGATTGGTGTATAATACAGCACTAGTCTGCAAAACCACATCATAAGAGGAGAAAAATGTTTGGTTATTATTGAAAGGTTACTTGTAGATTTTCCTCCACTTGATGTATGGTAGAATAGAATATGTTTGATTTTCCAATCATGGGTCACGTAACATGACATATAAATCACAGATCAAACATAATATTAAACATAAGACATAAAGAGACTAAAGCTTAATTCTGATTTTAGAAGCACAAATAAAATAAGTAAGGTTAATAATGTGTCCTCAACCAGTTTCCACAATATATCTTAATTTTTGTTTTCCCAATTACGAATAGTGGGTATATTAATGACTCACTATTCATCTATACAATTATATTGTCGTTTAAGTATAAATAGATCTTAATATATAGTTTTTGTATTCTATTACTATTTTTTACTAAAAGCACCGCCTTTGTAGAGTTTTCATAAATCGTGGAAAGTGATTGTAAAACCTTATATAATAACCAGGATACACACTAGACCTGTCTTGTCACATAGATCTACATTATCATAAGACAATTCAGTAATTTGATACAGTACCCCCAAACCTGTAGATTATTTTCCAGACATTGGATCATCTACAATTTGTATTAAACATTAACAATGCAATGTATGAGAGGTACATGTCCAGTGTATGCCCTGTGAACAAAATAATAATAATCAAACATTTATAAACTGTACTAACACTGTCAACCAACGTCAAAATGTACAACGACTTCTCTCAAGTATTATCATGAATTTGTATCTTCTTGAAATATGTAGAAGACTTCTAGCACATATTACTATGTCTATAACATCTAAATACAAATTCAGCAAATAGTTTTATAATTTCAACATTTTCATTGCTCATTAACCATATAAATTTATTTTTATCCAACATATTCGTAAAATACACATTCTTAAGGTTTATTTCCTGATACAAACTACTTCGAAGACCTGCATATTTATTACATAAAAATACATGGTATAACACTACATCTACATAGCTACATCATTAGGGGAAATGCAACATTTGTCGTAATTGGGGTTACTTTGTGAATTCTGACAATAGAAATAATAACACGGATTATTATTTTCCCCAAGTCTCCTTTACACTATTATGACAGGGGATTCATTCGACTCTTGGAATGTATCCCTTTATCTGTCAAATTAAAAGAAAGCCAGTTTGACACAAGATTCTGACGGAAGGTCAACTTTCCTTTAAATTGTAGGTATTTTGGGTATAAAATGGTTAATAAAATCCGGTAAATCTTTTTTTAAAATGATAGACTTAGACCCTAATGAAACACCATATACCGGTAAGTGTATAATTGAACTAGAGTGACACAACTAATTTGGGAATAGTTATGACTGTTGTTTTAGAGAGGTTGTTGCATTCTATTTGAGAGGTTTCACCTTGTAACATTAACAACACAAAATGTGTAATCCAATATTTATTATACAATAAAATATGTAACAAAACAAAGAACAATGTGTTTTCATGAACAAATCCAGCACATTCATCTCCCTCTTCTTGTACCAGGCTGTAGTCTGAAACGATAGTAAAACATACAAATTGTGAATTAAATGTAGCAGAGTTTCAGAGACATTCTTAGCTTTATTCATAACAGTAACATATCTCCTAATGATCACATTGATAATTTAGACAACACTAAAACCATGAGGCTAGCACAATTGTTATCAGCAAGCAAGTTACAATATTCAAGGCTTCAAGCTGTTTTACGCTACCAGGACAAACTGAGGGCACCAGCTGTCTGATACAATCAACACTGTCTTAAATATTAGCCAGTAAAGGAATGCATCAATTAACAAAACAGGTGGTTGTCTAGTACAGGTGTATTCAATATAACACACAGGTGTATTCAATATTGTATACAGATACAGGTGTATTCAATATAATAAGACAGGCTTATTATATATCTAGCAATGTATTGTCATGAATACAGGCCAAATTGCACAGTGGAATATAACGCAACCGATTGAATTCTTATCATGCATTTCTGACATGTTCAATCCAGGTGTATTCAATTAAATATAAAAGTGTACACAATAAAATAAACAGGTACATTCAACATAACAATCATCATTGGGCAGTCCTAAAACACCTAGGTTTTTGCTTAATTTATATGACAATATAAACACAGGTTGTTTAAGGCCGAACTTAAAATATTCCTTGTTTCCCCTTCCCGACCCAAAGAGATTTAGATTGGGTAGATAAGTTGGTTAAATATTTTTTTTTTGGAATTGTTTCAGAATTATAGTTATTAGTCAAGACATACAAATAATTCAATTTAGTTATAAAACCAACATTCTTATATTTTAAATAGAAACCAAATGTATCATTAAGAAACAAGCCGATGTACAATAAATAACATTTTCATTTCCAATTTTTCATTAAAAAAATATTATTTCAATTTGGGCAATAACATATTTTTTTGCTTGGGTAGGTAGGGGAAGGGGAAAAACAATATTTTATTTTAGGCCTAATACATTCTCAGTTGTCTCATTGTGAACAAGGTCAAATAGCTTACTCGAATAGCTTTTGAATTCTGCGATCTTCAGCATTATGTTCATTCTCAGTCTGTAAAGGAGAAAAAATTATTATTTTGGGGCAATTAAGACGCATTGAATTGAAGGTCACTGTACTGTGACCTTAAATCTTTGAGTTTTCATTGGAAACCATTTGGTTTACAGACGGACCAAAAAACATATGTAAAGCAATATATTTGCAGTTCTTTGAAAAACGAACCCCAACTAGGAGGGCTTTTAACACAAACATACGAGGGCCATTCAAAAAATACGTAGACACCATTGATTGCTTAACTCTCTTTGATCCGATTTTCATCAAATTTGGTAGAAATAATGCCCTTTCATTAACAAATTAAATCCAAATGGTAATAAAGAAAAATATATGTAATATTCTAAAATAGGGTAGTTATAGCAACATAAAATTGAACACACGGGGCAACCCGTCGATTTGACTTGTCAAAAATTTGTGTTGATACCTTTGTGCCATCAATTTCCGTCCACAGGGGGAAACCCTGTCAATACTTTCTGCGTGTATCCTATGATAATATGCAGTTATACGTTTCAAATTGTGACGTCGTATTCAAAACCGTTACGTAGAGCTTGGTTATCATACCAAACCAATATTTTACTGGCAGTACGAAAACGTGACGTCAGTGAAACCACGGGGCAACGCGATTAATGATTAAATTGTGTCTAGCGCATGGATAAACCCAAATACTAGCTTGAATCATCTTGGAAAATAGGTTATTTCACCAAGACAAAGTGTGGGAACATCGTGTTAAATTAACAGCTCTGGTGTTGGATAATTCTTGACTTTACCAACTCAAACATGGTCTCTACTTTCCCAATCTGGCCTTGATAAACGTCAAGGTCTTTCCTATTGTATAGCCTATTTGTGTGGTTTGACGACTGGCAACAACAGATGAAATTAAGTATTCTAATTCATCCTATTTTGTTCAACTTAGTCCGGCATAGTACATGCATGATTATACAGAATGGGGTTAGTGTCAGAGTTGTATTTAGTGTATTATGCTGAGCATTTAGAAATGTTGTAAATTTACCAAATTTGATGACGTCAACAACGACGTCGGGACTTGCCCCGTAGTCGCTATGGGCACAATCTATAGAACAAGTTCCTCACTTAACGGTCGGGCCGATTTCCATGAAACTTTGGATTTTAGCCGAATAACAATTCAGCTTCAACATACTAATTATTTGTTTACTTATCTTGCAAAATAAACTAGTAAATTGATGTGTCTACGTATTTTTTGAATGACCCTCGTATGTCTCACAATGGGCAACAACTCTAGAAATTAGCATACAAGTAACTGGTAATTTACACCAGTAATAAATTTGCGATAAAATTCTAGGCTAATGCATTTAGTATGTAAACAAAGCAGACAGTGTTCCCACAAATATTTGACACAAAATTCCCTGAAAAAATTATGTTTTCCCTGACCATGGGAACCCAGGCATATCAGTCGAAATATTTCACTATGAAGCCAAGTTTGAATGTAAACAATCAATTCCTCTGGTAGATTTACCTGGACAGAATCTTTGAACCAATCATCGAGTTCCTTTGATCGTGTAGCAAGATGTACTTCTAGATCGCTGCCTCCTATGATGTTTGGTAAACTCTGAGAACCAGCATGATGTGTCTGTATAATATGAAACCGTCGTAACATAATTCACTTGAAGTATTTAAGACTCAATAACATGTTTCACACAAAGGGCCATAACTCCGGCAAAATTATCCAATCCAAAATTCCTGACAATATGCACAACTAGGCTTGATGGCAATTTTCATGTGAATTTTCATTGAAATCTAACCAATGGTTAAGGAGAACATGTACGGACAAACTATGTGACATCCAGCACAACTGTTACATCAATATTTAAGCTAGGACCGGGACCATTTCAATATTTTGAAATCGGTTAATCGTTGGTATGAAATCAAATCGAACCGGTTAATTGGCCGCCATATTGTAAATGTTTTTTTCTTTCATGATGACCATAACAAGGTACTTTCAACAGCAAAATCCATGTGTATTTATTTTATCCTTCGATGTATACACAACCAAATAAGATTAGTGTACGTTAAATATGATCAAAATTATATGGATCAATGTGTCACATGTTACCCCTGCTTGTATATGTGTCGATCAATACATTGAGGCATATTGTTGTCAAAGATATACTGTATGCATGCAGTAACATACAATTTATTGGCATTGTTGGATGTGTATTGTTTTAGAACGATTTGCGGTTTTGCAAAATTGAAACCGGTTTCACCTTGCAATCAAAATTTACGCAGCTGAGCCAGATAAACTTTTACCGGATAAAGCACAAACCTATTATGCTATTTATCCAGTCACTTAATACGATGTATGGGGATCAAACTTGGGACTGTTGTTATGCAGTTTATTAATGATACGAAAACCGGTGACACTCCTGCAAGAAGTAGTTGGCCACATCACACGGTCAGTTCAGGGTGCATCAGAAGTCACATGACCAGGTGACCTAATAAAATAGCGTTCATTTTGCACCCTGTAAACCGGCTTATTATTATAATAATTGTGGGAAGTGAGTGGATAAAACATGTATAATTCCCATGTCTGTCTGTCATACGGCCATTTATTTTCAAGGTCATGGAGACCTTGATCTTAGATCTACCAACCTTAAAATCAATAGAGCCATCTACTTATCAAAACCAACCTGTTTATCTTAAGTCTGAGGTTATTATATATACAGTGTAATCGGAGAAAACCGACACGTGGGAAAACCGGAATGTTGTCCAAACCGACCAAATGTTTTGGTCCCGAAATTTCTCTTCTTTAATTCAATGTAAAAGATGTTTGAAAAACCGGAACCTTGCGAAATCTGAATACCGATGGCTACTTTGTCCCCCAACTAGTATCAGTACACACAAATCAAATCTTAAATACCGAACAAACAAATTACCAAACAATTAATTTGTTGAATAACCCCAGGGAATGTGTGAAAAACTGTATACAGAGCAGTGTTAGGCCCCTGCTACGAAGGTGTTAATTGTCCATTTAAATCTCGTCGATAGAAGTTAGTGTAACGTAATAATTACGAAGGCGTGATATTTACTCTAACTCTTTACGATGAGCTCTCTTTCAATTAACACTGCGTGCTTTCAGCAGAGTGTATTAATTAAAATAGTTCAACTCGCTTTTATCTTGAGTCATGCTATGAATTGTTTGTTCTTTAGGTCTATCGTGTTTTAATATGTCCGCATACATTTTAGTAATTTTCACGATGCGTTAATTTTACGATGACACTTTATTTTGTGATACTTCGCATATCATCGTTGACATTATAACGATTGGTTATTATAAAAGGTATTTTTGTATTTATATTTGTTATTCGAAGCCCCTCATTAAACATCCGACACATGTTATGCACATATTGGCGCCTGATACCAAACAACACCAATCAAGGCCAACTACAACGCATTTAAGATAACAAATATGTTGTAGTTTCACAATACTGAACTTTTGTGAAATCCGAACAAATCAGGCGGTCCGAAGGGTGTTCGGTTTTCTCAGATTACACTGTAATACTAAATAGTTATTGGCAGAAAACCATTTGGTCAGCTGACTTACCAACATGACTGTACAAGCTTCATCAAAGAGGGGCATAATAAATTATTAATCTACAAATCATTTTACCTTTCGGAATTTTTTAAAGTTGCGTACAAGTTTTCCTTTCCATCTGGTGAAGCCTTCAGGACAATCGCCGCTGTTCACAGTGGTTGGTCGTGTTCTACGTACAACCAGACTGACCATCTCTACATTAATACAGCCTGTTGGTAAATCCTCGTCATACTCACCATCACCACCTCCTTTCATCTGATAACAAAATAAGAAATAATGGAAACAAACAACTTACTGTATAATCATTAATATTCATGGGGATTTAATTTCATGGATTCAGAGGATGACCTAAACCACAAAATTAAATCAACAATTTATAATTATACCAAAATAAATGTCAAGTTGACAGTGGCTGCCATACCTTTAAGACTGGGTTTTCAGAAAATTTACTGCATATATCAACATGTAATAAAACAATCATTATCTGTTTGATGTTTGAATTATTACTAATAATTTGTGAGAATGTTGACCATGATATTTTTCATAAATCCGAAATCCTTGAAATTACGTCCCCACGAAATGATCTTTGTCACCAAAACCATGACATTTTGTCACGTAGAAATTAAATCATTTTACAGTATACAGCTTAAGTTATTGATCAGAATCTTAATTAGGTATACCAACAGGTCTGTCCACAGACAGACATGTGCAAAGCAATATACACCTACTGCTTCAAGGATGATACTTTCCGCTTATGAAAAACATATATAACAGGCAACCTGGGTAATTAATATAGAAAATATAACAGCTGTTAAATTATGCTAATAGAAGGTCGAGAGACATGTCAAATTCTCCATTCTATAACTTGTTACAATGTATGCTTACCTTGACAGGATGTCGTGTTGAAATAAATCCGACAGGTACTGAGTCAGGTTCACTAGCACATGAAGGTAATACAACAGGTTTCTTATCTTCCTGTATAATGTAGAAAACAGTTCAATAGTTTATAAATGTCAGAAAAAAACATTCAACAGTAAAGTTTAGTTTATGTCAATTGTGAGACCAGTTCTTAATTTATATCAATCACTCTCAACACCTCACTCCTGATGATATTTATCGTAATAGGATACAAAAGAAGAAAAGCCAGTTTTATCTCATTATGCCGAGCATCAAACAAATGAAGCAATTCTATTTTGTCTTTGGTATGACATGGCCAGGGAAGCCAACCTCTGCACTCACTAAGGACGCCCTACCACTCAGCTACGTGGACGGAAGACAGTACGTAATAGGAGTAAGATTGTATACACTATCTCAGAATATTGGAGAATAATTAGTGATCAACCCCTGTATAATATTGCAGTGTGTGATAAGATTGATGTAAAGTTTTAAGGACCATAACAAACAGACCTGTAATGTGGGTTCTGTGGGATCTTCTGGCACAATGTTACATTTCCCTCGTCCAGTTTTTCTCTTAGTGTTTCCATCTGCTTTGTCCTGTGATACATTATCAGATTTAGACATCCTGGGACTTGGTGAACCAACTGGCTCAGATTTAACTGTTGCTTTTGGAGAATATGGTGACCTTGACCGACCTCTTCTAGATTTGGATGCTGGTGGTTCCTGTTGATCTGGTTTAGGGGATGGTGACCTTGACCGACCTCTTCTAGATTTGGGTGCTGATGGTTCCGGTTGATCTGGTTTAGGGGATGGTGACCTTGACCGACCTCTTCTAGATTTGGGTGCTGGTTCTTTTGGATGATCTGGTTTTGAAGGTACCGGTGACCTTGAGCGACCTCTTCTAGATTTGGATGCTGATGGTTCCGGTTGATCTGGTTTAGGGGATGGTGACCTTGAACAACCTCTTCTAGATTTGGGTCCTGGTTCTTTTGGATGATCTGGTTTTGAAGGTACCGGTGACCTTGAGCGACCTCTTCTAGATTTTGACGCTGGTTGTTCTTTACTATCTGGTTTTGGGGAAGTTTTACGAGCCAATCTAGTGGTTCTCCCCTGTGGTTCTATCAACTCAGTGTTTATTTTACTATAGTCTATATCATCATCACTGTCCCATACTGTCTCTATATTAGCACTCAGCTTGGTTTTCACATTGTCTTCTCTTGTTTTAGTTGTTTTCTTCATTCCGTCCTCCATGTTTGATTTACACGGTGTGACTGGTTCCTTCTTGATCCTTTTATTAGTGACATCATCATCATCTTCTTCTTCTTCAAGTCTATGCCTGGAAACAGTCAATGTTTTACTGAAATATCACATATGTTTTTGTGGGTATCAAATTTCGTAGATTTTGATAAAAATGCATTTTCATCGGATTATAAATTTGGTGTATAACAGACCTTGAACAAGTAAACCCAAGTCTGAATTTGAGAAGTTGATCAATCAAGGGGATTCAATTTAGTGGTCGAATTTAACAACAAAATTTGAACTCCCTTCAAAAATAATTATTTAACAGTATTGTTGATTCTAAAATATTTTAGTCTTCTTCAATATTATTGAAACACATAGGATTGTTTAATTAATGATATCAAAAAACAATTCTTAGATATTCTGCGTAGCGCAAATTAGTGACTTTCATCACCACAGGTCGGTTTAATAAAATTGTGCTTTAACCATGATGGAAATTAAATATTGCTTACTACCTTCTGACATATTGCTTATATTTCTGTCCAAATTTGATGAAACTCCTACAGCTAATAGCTAACATATCAATAAATTTATAATATCAATAAAAAACTAAGTGTTTGATAGCTGTTTTGGCTAGTATACTGCCTAATGCCTCCCTTAGAGTATTATTGGAAGGTATCTGGCATGTGCAGACTTAAAATCGATGAAGAAAGTGTGATAGAGGTGTGATACAAAGAATTTGGGTAAGCTATCCAAGCTCTTTCCAAAAATAGACTCCATTGTTCTAGTTTGGTGAGAAAAACTGAAAAGTATTTATGCCATTACCAAGTGCCCTGCCTGAGAATCAAACCGGGGACCTCTCGAGCAGTAGTCAAGAGCATTATCTCCACTTGACCACTGTGTCACCATAACAACATATCATATATATGATACTTTCATAATAACCAGCCTCATCAGCAAATATTATCATCATTACAACTTTGTGAAAACAGACTGCATATGAACTGCATATTCAATTATTAAGTGACCAGAAAAACTCAAACCTTTTCTTTGAAGCCAGAGGAGTCCTGGTTACAGGAGTGGATGGTTCCTTTGTTGTAGGTTTAGTTTCAGCTACTTCTTTTTCAACCTGAACAAATGGAAAGATTGTGACACTTCTACATTAACACAGTAAAGGCTTTCTTTTTCACGTTCAAGATCTATAGCTAACAGGTTAATGGCCCCTAAAATATGTAACAAAGCATATCCCTTAAAATATTGAAATCTATGAGCTTACTGTTTTTAATGAAATTGCCATGATTACTAGACAATGTACAAGAATAGCAGATGCATGGCCTACAATTCCAAATTACCAATAACCAAATTCCTCTAATTAAAATACAATCATCTTACAGTATAAATGTTGCAAACTAACAACAGCTATCACTGAAGGTGATGAATAAATAAATACCCACAGATATTGCCAGAGAAAGTAAAGTGAGCTGCATAATCTTGTGAACTGTCGTTGGAATCCTACAAATGGTAATAATTTAAGAAATAGCACAGACAAAGTTTGTCTAGATGAACGCTTGGAAAAACAAGTTATTAAGATACAAAATTAATGTATTTTGTACAATCAGTGGGTTTTTAACAAAATTTCACCTGTTTTTGCTGAGTAGATTTCGGTGTTTGAGTCCGTTGAGTATCAATGTTGTATCTAGTTTCATCGACCACAGTGTTAGATTCTGACCTCAATTTGCCATCTATTCGTTTAGACCTACCCTCTGTCCTGTAGTGAATACAAGCAACTCAGATCATGCTAAATCAGTCAAATGAAGCATTTAGCTCCTCCTCTATTGGTGGCCAAGGTCACAAGGACCTTTGACCTGACGACCATGAAGTTCAAAGGTAGGTCAAGACCATTCTCCTTACCAAGTTAAAGACTGTAGGTTCAAATGCTCAGTATTTAACAATATACCGGTACTATACCAGGGCTGTTCATTTAATACCCGGATTATCGCTTGATTGGAACATACAATTGAAATAAAATTTTATTTCTTAAGACTTACTCACTAACTTGATTATTATATAGAACATTGTATAATTTTATCCAACCGAAAGCAAACTGTGGTTACTACAGTAACTCAACAATGTTTGGTATTCTGGTAATTTTCGCAATGTTTTCATTTTCACAATTATTTTTTGCAAACAGTTCTTTGTGATTGCATAAATCCGTGTAAATAAACCTTGATAACATGAAATATACTGAAACGCTCAAACACAAATTCATAAATTTTCACAAATAAGTCTCTAACCAAAATCACAAAATAAAGATCATGGCAATATAAAGTGAGAAATAGCAACTAAGTTAGACACAATACAATAATATTAGGGGTGAAAATATAAAAATAAGTCTTACATGGTCTGTGTATCTGTGTTAGGAACAAATGGTTCCACTTGTGATAAACTCTGTGAAGGAAGCTTTGATAGATCTTCATCTGAAACATATAGATCATTATCAGAAAATTCTTTTTTAAATATTGTTTTAAGTCCCACTGATTATCAGTATTTGAGTCATGTGGAGACAACCCGGTCGCATAAGCCCGACACCATGCAACACCATGCGAATCAGCCCGACACCAGGTGACACCATGCGAATCAGCCCGACACCAGATGACACCATGCAAATCAGCCCGACACCAGGTGACACCATGCGAATCAGCCTGACACCAGGTGACACCATGCGAATCAGCCCGAAACCAGATGACACCATGCGAATCAGCCCGACACCAGGTGACACCATGCGAATCAGCTCGACACCAGGTGACACCATGCGAATCAGCCCGACACCAGGTGACACCATGCGAATCAGCAGTAACCTGGAGCTAACAATGCTGAGTGTCATGCAAGGCAGATATACCAGAATCATTATAAAGACTTTGGTAGGTCATGGTCTGTGATCAAATACTGATAATTATGACTCAATGTACAATGACGTTAGAGCTGTATATTTATAGATAAATGCACCTGTCTACAATGGAAATATAACAAAAATGTTGTTTTCCTTCACATAAAGAGAAGTTGCTACATTTATACTTTCTTGTGGAAGGGTAAGTTGGTATTGGTTAGAATACACTCCAGGACAACTAGTTATGTGAATCAACATCCATATACAGTAAAACCTCGTTATTTCGAGGACCCATCAGGACAAGCCAAATGCTCGAGTTAAGCCAGTTGCTCGAATTATCAGAATTATATGAGGAATTGTTGTTAAGACTAAGTGTAACTGTGTTTTACCACGTACGTGTTTGGTGCGCCCATTTGGTTGCAACTACGAATATCGTCATTGTTTATCAAGTCTACACGCATTTTGAGTTGTGCAGACATTCGTTGAATGTTACAAGTACCTTTGTAGGTGAAATCATTCACAATGTTCTTTTTGAGTTGATTTACGACCATTAAGTGATCAAATTAGACAAATATTCATTGTTTTGTGATTGTTTGTCTGATTTGGATAAGGTTAACATTTAGATCGGTGAATCATAAGAGTTACACGCGGCGTGAAAATTACTTTCACTATAACAAATGTTGACTCGTCATTAAATTTCTCATAACTAACGCCTCGTAATTGATTTGTATTATTCAATCTTGCCCTTTGACACCTTTATCGTAGACAAACATCCAATTTAAGTGTTGGGGGTTACGCTATTGTCATAAAATGTGATAATCACGATGTGAGAAAATCACGGACCGCAGCAACATTAAATCTGACAATTTTTCGGAGGTGTCAAATTTCGCTCGGATGATTGCCTCGAGATTAAGTAACTATTTATCTTGAAAATTGTTGAATGGATCGACACCTGCGCTTGAATTAGACCGGATGCTCGTAATAACATTACTCGAATTAGAGGGATAAATTAATGTACAATATAGAGCAAATTCTTCGGGACTTTGAGATTTGCTCGAATTAGGCCGGTTGCTCGAATAATCGCTGCTCGTATTACCGAGGTTTTACTGTATAACAGAATAATTGTTGAGAAATGGAGTAAACTTCTTTCTTATGCAACTAATGATTGTAAAACATAAATGCCAGAAACATGGTTGTATTGATTGGTTAACAAGATGAGTACAATTTCTATGTACATCAATATTGAATCGTACGGAAATTTGATGAGACACTTATCAGTATGTGAATAACCATGTTTTGAGGTATTCTTGTATAAGGTAATATTCCTGATATAATAATAAACATTGGTTCCACATTCCACAAATAGCACTACATGTGCAGCGAAATTCCGCTTCCACAAATATTGAGAATTCTATTGACGAGCTATTATGGAAGGATTTAGGCAACAATGATGGGTGCGTGTGACCTTAAGTGAAGAAATGCCATGGTACTTTAAAATAATAATTACCCAAGAAGGCATATTTAAGAATGTGGTAACGTTTGACATCATTTCTAAATGGCATGATGTTATGCAGGGGTCCAAAGGAGGCATAGTGTCAAATCTTGTAAATATGAGACAAGTTAAGTTACGGTTGCCATTACCACTCATCCCTACATAAAAACTTGGGTTTTAAACATCGCTAAAATTCAGTTTATGGAATTTCAGATGACCATAACTTAGAGGTGTTTGTAAAACATGTATGCCCCCATGGCAGCCCATTAGTCAGAAATGGTTAAGGTCACAAAGACTTTGACCTACTGACCTCATAATCAAAAGGGGTCATCTACTGTTGATGACAAACCTCCATGTTTGAAGATCCTTGGGTAAGAGCTCTTGAGTTATTGAACGGAAACCATTTGGTCTACCGACTGACAGACAGATCACCATGAGCAAAGAAATTTACCCCCTCATCAATGATGGGAGGCATAATAATAAATGTCAGAATCACAGATTGCAACTCATGTAGAACAGTACCTGCAACATAGTCCGGGTTACAATGCTTCTCAGTAGAACAATATAAGACAGCATATCCAATCTCTGCATCAAGTATCATATGTTTCTTCTTCCTGTAACAATCACCATGGCAACCAAACAGTTATTTATGTTAAAGGTCACAGAGATTATGACCTTTGACATAATGACCTCAAAATCAATAGGGGGTATCTTATGGTTGTGACCGATAAAGTTTGAAGGTCCTAGACCTAAGTTCTCAAGTTATTGAGCAAAAACCATTTGGTCTACTGGAACAGGCTTACATACATGAGCAAAGCAATATACTCCCTAACTAAAGCGTAACATTTAAAGGCTTCTGAAAAACTGCCACCAGGAAGTTGCAGAAGTTCTAAACCAATACCAGCCTGCAGTTTACAGCACTTTATACTTATTTACAGGAGCTTAGAAGATTAATGTTGTGTACCGGTAAAGCAATACAGTAAAACCTCTACAATAAGACCATCACTTGTATTATTGAAAACTGGTTGTAGTGCTATATTGGTGTTACCATGAAGGTTGAAGAATACACCATGGTACAACACATCAATACTGGACTTTAAATATTGCAATGGTCTTATTTTTACGGTAGCCAGGAAGTGAAGTGGTATAAACTTACTTGTCGAGAGCAGTTTGTACGCGAGTTACCCAATCATCTGACTGTGACAGTTCCGTGTCCGTACAGTTCATTACCACAGATCCTACAGGGAAACATACAACTATAAATCCTCATACATATATACTATAAAACATTGTAGGCAAATAAGTTTATTTTACTTATTTCAGGTTGTGTGTGTGTTCTTACAACTTAATCACTCTCTACACCTCATACCTGATGTAATTATATACCTAGCAATGTATTGTCACGAATACAGACCAAATCGCGCAGTGAAATACAACGCGACAGATTGCATTTTCCGTATCATACATGTCTGGTTTTCCAAATCCGTATCATACTTGTCTGACGTGTTATATGCCGAACATATGCCAACTTCAATGACGTCACGACGTAAACAATTGCCTTTTTATGAATGGGCGTCACGTTATATGCCGAAAATATGCCGACGTTCAAGACGTCAATGTATACACATCAACCCCATTTTCGCGCGTAAAAGCCCTGTTTTCACGTTTGAAGATATATAATAAAAGGAATACTACTGCAGTGGTGTTGATCCGTTAAGCCGTATTACCTCTCGTTGCTTGCGCCATACCGCATCTCACTCGACCTAGCGGTCTCGTGAGATACGGCATTACACAAGCAACTCGAGGTAATACGGCCCAACGGATCAACACACTGCAGTGATATTCCGTATTTATCAATCCCCACGAGGGTATGAGAGACAGAAGCCAGCTTTACCTTAGAGGCTGATCATAGCAAGAGAATTACAGGTACCATTTTTATTTCATCATTGTTATGAGACCAAGAATCAAACACGCAACATTCCACACTCAAAGTGAATTCTTAAATTTGCTTATGACAAATTCACAAAATTAAAGTTAAATAATTGTGAAAATGTTCAAATATACAGTACCTGGTTTTGTTATGTTAGAGTCCATTTTTCCTCTTTCAAGCAGAATAGGTAAACCACCAGCAAGCTCTATAGCAAACTGCATCTTTTTCAACTGTAAAGTAAAAGTAAAGTACCAAGTTAATAAAAGTATATTATCAGACATGTGTCTATTCGACCAACTGTACATTTACTCCATAAGCACTCCGCGCTGTTAGCACGGTCGGAACCAGTTCACAGTAATGGTGTAGAAGCAGCCAGAAAGCTCAGTCGGTGGAGAACTCCCCTGTAAGCAAAAGGTTCCGGGTTGGAGCCTCGGTCAGGCTGCACGTTTTTCGCCATAGAGGCACAATATTATCAAATCACAATAACACATTTTACAGCTTTTTTAACCAGATACCAAATTTAAGAAGCCATATTTCAAGTACTACTGAACTGGATGCTTAAGAAAGGCTAATTTCATGATGATACCTTGTACACATAATTACAAGGGTACAACTCCAACATAATGAATTTTCGAGTTGCACTTGTACACTGCACTTTTATATAATGAGACGCATACAGTGTTTCATTTTGGTTTGAGTTCTGAGTCCCTGACTCATGTAACACTGCGAGACCCTGACCAATGAAACACTGTGAGTCCCTGACCCATGAAACACTGTAAGTTCCTGACTCATGAAACACTGTGAGTCCCTGACCCATGAAACACTGAGTTCCTGACTCATGAAACACTGAGTTCCTGACCCATGAAACACTGTGAGTCCCTGACCCATGAAACACTGTGAGTCCCTGACCCATGAAACACTGTGAGTCCCTGACCCATGAAACACTGTGAGTTCCTGACCCATGAAACACTGTGAGTCCCTGACCCATGAAACACTGTGAGTTCCTGACTCATGAAACACTGTGAGTCCCTGACCCATGAAACACTGTGAGTTCCTGACCCATGAAACACTGTGAATCCCTGACCCATGAAACTCTGTGAGTTCCTGACTCATGAAACACTGTGAGTCCCTGACCCATGAAACACTGTGAGTTCCTGACCCATGAAACACTGTGAGTTCCTGACCAATGAAACACTGTGAGTCCCTGACTCATGAAACACTGTGAGTCCCTGACCCATGAAACACTGTGAGTCACTGACCAATGAAACACTGCGAGTCCCTGACCCATGAAACACTGTAAGTTCCTGACTCATAAAACACTGTGAGTCCCTGACCCATGAAACACTGTGAGTTCCTGACTCATGAAACACTGAGTTCCTGACCCATGAAACACTGCGAGTCCCTGACCCATGAAACACTGTGAGTCCCTGACCCATGAAACACTGTGAGTCCCTGACCCATGAAACACTGTGAGTTCCTGACCCATGAAACACTGTGAGTCCCTGACCCATGAAACACTGTGAGTTCCTGACTCATGAAACACTGTGAGTCCCTGACCCATGAAACACTGTGAGTTCCTGACCCATGAAACACTGTGAATCCCTGACCCATGAAACTCTGTGAGTTCCTGACTCATGAAACACTGTGAGTCCCTGACCCATGAAACACTGTGAGTTCCTGACCCATGAAACACTGTGAGTTCCTGACCAATAAAACACTGTGAGTCCCTGACTCATGAAACACTGTGAGTCCCTGACCCATGAAACACTGTGAGTCACTGACCCATGAAACACTGTGAGTTCCTGACTCATGAAACACTGTGCATCCACCTATAAAGTTTCATGATGATACCTTGTATACATTCTGAGTTTTGCTCCAGACAAACATTTACAACAAACCTGTTTTTCAGTGAGAAAATAGAATTTGATTCCGGAGAATAGTGACTTCCTTCTACTATCAGGATTGAATGTGACACATGTAGGATCTAACTGAGTCTCAGCTAGGTCAGGTGTAAATCTGAAAGTAACAATACAAGAAAATGCAAGTTACTCAACAAAAATCGGTTTATTGATATTTCATTGGTCAAGTGAAGAGAATTATGAGAGATGTGTTTGTTTAGAAATTTTCCTTAATCTTGAAAAACAATTAAATACTGTAGCACAGTAAGACATACTATTAAATCATTTAATTTCAATGGGACAAAATTTCGTGGTTTCCGTGAAAACGACAAATTCAATTTTGTGGGGACGTAATTTCAAGGAATTCGAATTTGAAAATTCACACAATTATCAGAAATCATTAAAAATCAAACTTATATAAGTGCATGTTTTATTACATGTTGATATATACAAGTAAACTTCCCAAGTACCCAGTCTGATACCTGACTGAATATGAAAGCAAGTATGGCAGCCACTGTAAACCAGACATATTATAAATTGGTATAATTATTCATTGGGGATTTCATTTCATGGTTAATGTCAACCGCAAAATTAAATCCCCCACGAATATGAATGATTCTACAATAATCTATTAAAAATCTGGTTATTTATTTGGAATAAGATGAACTGTTGAGGTAAATCACTCAAAATAAAAACTAGAAATAAAAACCTATTAAGTTTGTAAAATTCGAAACATTCCACATCCCCATTTCCAGATATACTGTAAATCACTCTATAATAGTGTGATCTTAATTTCACAAATTTCAGTAACAGATTAATTTCCGAGATTTATGAATTTGCAACTTAAAGGTTTCAGGAAAGGCGCTAATATTATGAAAGTATATTTAAGCAAATAAATATGAATTTGCCAGGAATAATTAACTCAATTTGCGAATAAAAGTGAAAATATAAACATCATAAATAGTATGGCACCTGACGTACAGTATTTGGATGATTTTGTGGTAAGGAAATAAGAATGTGCTTACTTGCTTGGGTCGGGTTTTTCAGCTTTACCATGTAAGTGTTTGATATACTGGTCAAGGTATGTAGGTAGAACAATGAACTTCTGGGACACTAGTGCACATATCACCTAGAATAAACATACAGCCGTAAAATTTGAGCCTTGAATTCTCTTTTTCTGTCATTAAGTTAATAAAGCCTTCCGGTCTCTTATTTCAGTTGTTAAGTAAGGGCCTTCAGTTCTTTTATGTCTGTTGTTAAGTTAGAGCCTTCAGTTCTCTTATTTCTGTTATCTAGTAGGCACTATCGTCATTTGCACACGGACCAGGAAGTGGTGGAATGACCGATTTCATGTCTTTTATGTTAAGACAGGATCAAATTGTTCATGTTGTTTCAAAATCTGATCTGCATTCAAGAAGTAAAATTGCATCATAAAACACTTCTTTTAATTCTAAACTAGAGCTATCACTGGAGTGATGAATCCTACCCCCGCCTCACTGTCTTGACACAGGAATATTATCTACACATCATCTTGATGTGGTGAGCATTTGTACCTAGCAACTTTAAAATCATGTAAGAAACGACTAAAGTACAGCACAGACAAGACTTGCATGACTATATAACCTTTGACCTCTTAGTGTGACCTTGACCTTTGAGCTAGGGTCTTGTGCATGACAAACTGTCTTAATGTGGTGAACATTTGTACCAAGCAATTTTAAAATCAAGTAAGAAACGATAAAGAGAGCGGACACAACTTGCATGACTATATAACTTTTGACCTCTAAGTGAGACCTTGAGCTTTGAGCTATGGACCTGGGTCTCACACATAACACACTGTCTTGATGTGGTGAACATTTATATCAAGCAATTTTAAAATCGAGTAAGAAACAACAATACTACAGAACAGACACGACTTTCATGACTATGTAACCTTTTACCTCTTAACGTTACCTTGACCTTTGAGCTAGGGACCTGGGTCTTGCGCATGACACATTGTCTTGATGTGGTTAACTTTGTATAAACCCTGATGAAGGCTTAAGTGTTAAGCCGAAACGTCGGTAATGACGGTAATAAAATGATAAACACCTCCGTTGTTTAGTCGTGTGGTTCCACTAACTCCCTTATTTATTGTACTCAATTAGTACAAAGTAATACAAATATCCAATAAGAAATGACATAGTTACAGAGCTAACACGATTCCCATGCCTGTTTGAGCCTTTTAATATTTGACCTCTAAGTGTGACCTTGACCTTTGAGATCAGGACCTGGGTCTTGCACATGACACACCGTCTTGATGTGGTGAACATTTATACCAAGCGATTTTAAAATCCAGTACGAAACAACGAAGTTACAGAGCGGACACGACTTTGCTAACAGACCAACAGACCGTCCGACAAGGTGACTCCAGTATATCCCTTGAAAATTTGTTTGAGTGGGGGGGGGGGGTATAAATACATTTGTAGTCTGAAAATCACCTTGAAAATGAATATTTTTATCATTCTCAGTAGGCAGACAGTTTAGCACTTTAGACTATGCTGGGTAGGCTCTAACTGGATGGAAGTATTCTGTCTTACCTTAATAGTCACGCTGATTTTACTCATCACCAGTAATGTACAATCATGTTGCCAATCAGGGATTAAATGACCACTAAGTGTAACCATGTATTGTTTCACTGACTTCTTCATAGCCTGGTCCAGACAGGAGGAGGTAACAACTAGCGGCTCTAACACAACCCTACAACAGTCAATCAACATACAGGTATTCTACAATCAGTCATACTCATCGGCATTCAATTTTGTTCATTTTGGTAAAAAGTAAGTTTTATGGGATTGTACCATTGCCAATAATTTGGTTCTGGCTGTAAGGCACACTAAGGCATTACGCGGATTTAGCTCAGTGGTAACGCACTGGGCTGTCAATCCAGAGGTCATGGGTTCAATCCCTGGCATCGGAACTTGACATTTCTGAAATATTTATAACATTTCCCGCTATATCTGGCCGTGTGGTCTGCAAAGTATCTGGAAGTGCCAGGAAGCTGTGTATCGGTGCTATACACCAGGCACATTAAAGAACCAGGCTGTCTATTCGAAATAAGAGCTAGGCGCACCTCTGCAGCACCGGACATGCCTGTATCTAATGTTTCTCTCTCCTTCCAGGGGCTTTCAGTCCGTCCCTCTGGTCAGATCATGCTGTATCTGCACTGGTAGAGGATGCACCTGCGCCCTTGTGGCTGCAACATGGGTAAAGTGCCTTTGAACGTGCGTTCGCATGAAAAGGGCGCTATATAAATCTGGTATATTTATTACAGTATAGTACAGTATAGGTTATAAGATGCCTGACAGGTAAAACATTATATAAAACATGTATTAGGCTAAATGAAACAATCGTCTTGTCTCCATTGATAGTAAGTCTGTTTGCTGCCAGGAACTAAACCTCAGCTCTTTGGAAACTTAAATAAGAATTTCTCAAGAATTGTTCATCGTATGATATTAATCTGCCTACTAATGTTTCTTTAATCCTCAATGTTTTCATTGGACAATGTTTTGTCTTTTAAGCCAAAGAAAAAATAGACAGGGCTAAAAATATACACAAAAGCATGTTTCCAACAAAGGGCCATTATTCTGGCAATATTTATCCAAAGAAATATTCCTGACGAAGTGCACAACTAGGCTTGGTACCAACTATTCAAGTGAAGTTAAAGTAATTGAAATCTGACCAGTGGTTAAGGAGAACAATTTATTTTTGACTATAAAGTGGCCATAACTTCTGCAAAACTAATCTGACCTAATATTTCTGAGAATATGTACAGCTAGGTCATTTTTGTTCGACCGGCCGTTCCAAAATATTCTTGTAAACCACGAGATAAAAAGTTGTGGCCTTACAATAATTCAGAACTCCCGCATTGCTAGTGACACGTACACACTAGGTCACACCTGTGAACTTTATGCATATCAAGGGCTATACAGGGGTGTCAATTACTATCAATTATATGCTTGTTATAAACACGTGCACATTGTAGGTAAGAACAAAGAATACGTGTGTATGATCTTTGGTAAGACTTAATTGTAGATCTATGTGAATTCCCGATAAATGATTAAATTGCAATCTGTGTGAGGATTAATGCATTTTGTAAAAACAATTGGTAGATCTTAGATCGAATGTATCACCCCTATTCAGCCCATGTCAAACTATCTAATTTTCTTATGTCTGTGGAGTGATCGGTCAGAGAGTGCAGTTTTTTGTTGTTCTATTGCATAATGGATTATCACTGACCATGCAGATCACAGTACTGGTAAACAATTTGATTGTATTCAATAAACTATTTGTATTACTCGGAGAACAAAGTTTTCTATTTATTTGGAAAATAAATCGGAACAAATGCAAAACTTCATAATTTAATGACGATCTATTGCCACCGCGTTTCCACAGGATAAAAATATTTTAGACGTGCATAATCCCCTTATTGCTCCTATCCACATGCCAAGTTTCATAAACTTAGCTTGGAAACTGTTGAGTTATGTCAGGATCCAGATTTTTTGACGGACGGACGTTCTCACTGACATGACGTTGTGGGGTTTTCTTTTGTTAATCCTTTTGTTTGTAAAACCCCATTAGCAACATTTTGCACCCCATTAGCAACGGAATGAATAGAATCTAAACATAGTCTATTGATCCACACCCCACAACTACAAGTGGGTGCGTACGTCCGGACTGACGGACGGAGGGCAAACCTATAGTCCCGTCCGGTCAAAAACCGGTAGGGGACTAACAAGTGCAGACAAACTTTGTGACATCCTTCAAGCACATAATTCCAACCTCTATAATATTACATATTTGGGAGACAAAAAAATGAATAAATTTTTCTATCTTACATAAATGATGACTTCTGAGATCCAAAGTAGACAGTATCTCCATCATGTAGGATTCTCTCTCCTTGGACTCGCTGAGAATTCACCCAGGTACCAAACTTTGATAGATCTTTCAACCTCAGAATTGGCAACTTGTTAACATGTGACTGTAATGAAGACAAAACAACTAATATATCAGCTTTCAACTACAACTTAAACATATGTAATACATTGCAACATTAAGACTTATTATACATTCATTTTTAAGCAAACAGTTCGAGAAACACCCTTACTAACCATGTTCCACTGTAAGAATCTCTTTTAAAACTGTGCAACAACTTGTCTGCTGGATAGACCATCTGAATTCATGACACACCAACCACCTAATTAACCAGAAGAGGAAGCAGCTATTATCCCCTCTCACACTTCTGGGGTATAAATTTTTGGGGTATAAAAATGTTAATCTTTTCCGGCACACTTTTCAATTTGTAATTAACGGAAACGCCTTAAAGAGACAATTTCAAGATCATAAAAAACCTAAATGATAATTATAATATGTAACTGAACTCCTTACTATATTCGCCTCGGTATGAACTGCTGTCAGCTCTGCATGTTTTCTGCTTACAGTAGCATCACCAGACAGTAAAATATCACAATCACGTCTACCGACAACATATACCTTTCCACCAAGAATAACACACTTGTTATCTGAAAGGTATAAAATATGATGAAACCTTTTTCAATGTAGAATTTTTATACCAAATTTTATAACGCTACCTTGAAAATATTTTCCTTTTGAGTCAGTTTTAACCCATGAAATGAATTGTAACATTTCTTTTAAAATTTAATACTTAAATTGAACTTTTACTGTTGTTACTTCAACAAATTATCGAAAATGAAGCATCCAATTAATCGACAACAGATGACCAAAATAAAAGACAGAAATAGCAAGTTATCAAGACAGTCCGGATTGGTGGTCGTCTAGTTGAGTGGTCACCAACCAGTAGGTCTACGAGACAATTGACCTTTCTGCCGATTTTGATTGACAGGTGGCGTTAGCCAATCGCATTGCAGCATTGCGATAACGGTTTATCGCCGCCATCTTGTAGGACAAGATCAATTGAAATTGTTCAATATTCAATTAAGCATCATTTCATTAATAATGAATATATTTTCAATATATTGGTATGTTAAGAAACTAGAGAACGCCAACTTTGATTTGTTAGCAATGTCATGAAGGTTTATTAATTGATTAAACCCCTACAGCCTCGGAAGTATTAGCTACATATATATGTATATTTTTTCTGAAATATAGTCTGATTTTGAAGCAATATCATTGATATTTACATCAACCTAAATCGAAATAATTACATGTTGAGAAACTAGCAAGTTTCGTCTTAAATTAGATAAGACTGTTTTAAAAATATATCCTTTAAAGCCCTTGACTCGTGAAATTATTTTATTGTTTGTTACAGGATAAGGAGACATAAATTCCAAATAAAGAATGTGTGTATTCAAGTGAAGTATTATAATAATATAGAACATCATGTTGTTTTTGTCTATGTAATAGTTAAACCACTTTTCAGTCGATATCCTTGTGATGCTAAATGCATCGACTCTCAAAAACTTATAAAAAATGAATTAAAATGTATGTATCACGGTGCACAATCACGTGGTCTATGACGTCACATTTGGTTATAGCGTCCAGTAAATTTTCATCAACAAACCGTCGACTCAACACAGAAAAATCGTCGTAAGTATTTCGTTACGCATATTTGTGAAATAACTTTTGTATGTTGCAAGTCCTTATATCAATGCATACCACCGACAACCAAGAATATTGTCCCTGTCTGCTTTAGTTTGACTGGAGTACTGGCCAAACTGATCAAAAACCTCGAACTCGCTCTTGGTATAGCTACAAGCTGATCCAAAAACAACATAAAACCCCGCTTTTCCTTGCTTGAGTCTTCGGATGGCCTCATATGTTGGTACGTTATGTCTCAGAACAGCTGCTGATTCATTATTTTGTACGTTGATGTCGTTATTTTTTAGGTAAAAACGAGAATAAAAAAATGTTATAGCATCAAGTTCTAAATGATAAAGGATATCGCAACAAGTCAAAATGATCATCTAATATGTTCGTTATATCAGGTTTCATAAGAAAATCAACGCGTAATACTCTCTAGTACGGACAGAATATTCCAGTCAGTTTGTCTTTCACGTACAATATGATAGTGTAAGCAAACACAGAGCCTGTAATGTGCTATTTGTGCTAGTTTTAAACTGTCTAGAACAGTGTAATAACTGGTGTAAAATAATAAATACTGGTACATGTGGTATGTGTATATACTTTCAGGATGGCACGCCGAAAAAAGTCCCATTCACTTGCCCTTGGGAAGAGAACGTGGAAATACACTCGTTCAATCAAGAAAGGACATTCACTGCCACTGGACCCATCTATTGTTGTTTCAAATGTAAATTCACTAATAATAATAATGCTAAATGGCAATGTAGGATATTTCTTGTGTTAGCAACGGACCTATATTGATAGCAATACCAAAGTCGGAGAAACTGTGTATGTTTGGGAAGTACGATATATTAAGCTATCACACATATTATTTTCATTACTTAATAAGCATTCAAGGCTACATTTATCATGATGTAAATTTGACTTTGCAGTGGCAAATCGATTCAACATTCAACGAACACAATTCATAGGTTTCATCCATTTTTGATTTTTATTATTCTATAAAACATGTAACTTCATGCATAATCATACGTAAACAAAATAAAAGTCATGTATCATAAATATTAGTGTAATGTGATGTATATACATGATGTCCTGAAATTCGTTCTTAGGAACAGTTGGTTTGCATAATTATATTTGTAACATTGTGATTGTGCACCGTGTGTATTGTTCGAGACATCTATTGTAAATCATGATATATATAATTAAGTTTACTTAAAGTATCCATAGGTCAGAGACCTGTCAGATATATACATATCTAGAAATCATGTATTAAACAAAATTTGACCCTCATACTGCAATTAAAGTTACTGGTTTCATACATTTTTTATTGACAATAAACACCAAGCGGTAAAGATCACAAAACCTCGACAGATTTCCTAAATAATAATCTAAACGGGATCATCAAAATATATTACACATTGGAATGTAAACTAACTTAAAATCTAGGACCCATTTAGTTTTGGTATAATAGTACATGGACATATAAAATATGTGTAGCCCAAATCATTAAACTTGACCTGACATATTAACGTTATGTTAGAAAGACGATATTGTTTTCACTTGATAAGGCGTGTTTGTAAATTAGATATTTGTTAATTTGCTGTCAATGACAAATCGTGTACACATATTACGTATACATACACATAATGGAATAGTACATCTGGAACCCAACTTTAAAATAAATAAGATAATTCTTGTATCAGGATCTGGGAAAAAAGAGTACATACCAATTGATATTGTTCTTTTAGAATATAAAAAATATATATACCTATGTAAAAGGAAAGAAATCTTACCTAGTACTGAAAGTTTAAAGAACAGTCTAAAACTTGCATGGGAGATATATCAAACATCAGGCATAATGTTACGTAGTCCTTATGATTTGGTAAAGACAGTAACGCTCGTGTTCGTATAGTAGCTTTTATTCATTTAGTTACACAGTTCATAACATAGTATAGTACTTCTCAGGTTCACAGCATAAGTCAACTGTTCATACTCATAAACATACTGTCCATGCTTATGGCCCAAGCTACTCGCTTGTTGATGGCCCACACCATCTGGTCTCTCTCGACTCTACTTCTCAACTCTCTAACTGAACTTCGACTGCCTGACTGAACTCCCCACTAACATGGTATTGACCAACCAGACATATATTAAATTCACACTTCCTTATGATACTGACAACCTGTCTGGTGTTAGTCTATATTCACTTATAACTGTCAGTTATAGTGTAACCTATATTTATTCAAAGTCAATATGATGGTTCACTGAAATTAATATTATATAATTAGCTATTCCTTGATCATTACATTACAATTCCCTCCCTCTGTTTGAAAACAAAATTTTATCTTAAGTAAAATTTTAACATATTTAACCCAAACTTTTTTTTTTAAATGGTATGTTACCATAACATTGAATCACACAATGATAATCATAGTCAAATAATGAACATAAAATCTGTAAAATAATAACACATAAATAAACAATAATATCTGCAACATAAACACATTTATACACACAATAAAATGTCATCACTACAAATGTAGCTTCATTTTCAGCATATTCAGCTGGTTTAATTCATGTCCATATAGCTATAAATGAAATAACTATATCACTTGATTGTCAAAATGTTTGTCACGATGAATTGTACGTGACTGTCACAACGAATTGTTTGTATATTTATTTGTTAATGGCATCTGAAGTCATCGCACCTGATGAATCTCCGTACATAGTCAATAACGGGTTGAAATGATGATCATATGGATCTACGAATGATTATCTCCGGTTGGAGATCTACGAATGATTATCTCCAAATTGAACGGTTGATAAATTTCTAATGTAAATTGTTTATTGTGGTAGGCATCTGTTGGTAGTCCATCGTATATGTATACGAATGTTTATCTCTTTTCGAATGATAGAGATCTGCGAATGATTATCTCCAAATTGAACGTTGATAAATTTCCCTGTTGGTAGTCCATCGTATATGTATACGAATGTTTATCTCTAATCCAATGATAGAGATCTACGAATGGTTATCTCCAATTGAACGTTGGAGAAATTCCCAATGTAAATTGTTTATTGTGGTAGGCATCTGTTGGTAGTCCATCGTATATGTATACGAATGTTTATCTCTATTCAAATGATAGAGATCTGCGAATGATTATCTCCAAATTGAACGTTGGAGAAATTCCCATACAATAGTTGATTCATCATCATCGGTTGAAGTATTATTTTGGTTTACTGGATTTGGTGTTCTCGAAAGTCTGCCATGGTTCGTAGTAACGTGTTAGTTTGCTGATAGTCTCTACAGTTCGGAGTAACATGTTCTATTTGCTGATAGTCCGCCATGGTTCGGAGTGACTCGTTCGATCCCCGGTATATTGACTGAAACACTTATTATTGGCAGATCTTATGCAGTATGTATTTGTGAAACCCTTATAAATAAAATTCTTTCCCTACATTGATCACGAAATAATAGCAAGAACAACTTAGTACCAGCCTCATTAATTATTACATATTACATTAAATTAGTATATCTTTGATTTATCAACAATAAAATAAATGATATCAACCCTAACATTGGACATAACTAGTAGGCCTACATATTAACATAATATTAATTTAATATAGACGATAACGATATATCAAGCATTCGTTCTATAATTACTTCCCTTTGAATAGATACTCTCTACAAAGGATAATTTCAAAATTGCCTGAAATCAGTTTTCTCCACAAAAATCTTACAGTTTTCTTAAGAATACAACATGTTTACACCTTGATAACAACCTGAAGTTGATTTAATTCATTTCCTACCATGCAAACCTAATATCAAAAACCAAATTCAATAAATAAAACGTATCATGTACGCGTGTACGATTCCCGTATTTCTTAACACGATAAACGTATAATGCTTGACACTATTAATGTAGTCGTTAATCACGTAAACATTAATTGGTAACAAAACAATACTATGTTTTAACGCAAAAATATATGTGATGTCCATAAAAACAAAACATCATTTAATAATAATATCTACCCGGAATGATATAACACAATGTCATGTGCTACACTTTCTAAACGCATTACATGACTCTGTCTGAAGGTATAATGAAGCCGCTAATCACAATAATATCAATTTGTTACATAGTAATATGCATCAACTTTGTTTAATCAACCCAGAACTAACATTGACCCTTATAACTGCTAACCTCAATTTTTTAACAATACATAACCCTACTACAGGTATACTGACTGCAGTTGTCACAATTATAACGTAATAATCATAATCACAATGAACAAGACGCCTAATTACGTGCATGTAGTACTTGACTTTAATCTTCTAACGCGAAACTAGTACTGCATAATCTATTAATGCTATCGTTAAACACAATATCAATTAGTAACTAATTGAATGTACTATTACGTTTCCCAACGCGCTAAATCACATACTGATTAAATACATCAGCAGATTCCCAATATTACAACACATACTACACAAACTGTAACTCGGTGTATATTCACGTCTATATAATTATCTCGCATTTACTAATCAACATGAACATTCTAAATCGAACCTATACGCGATGTGTTTATGTCGCTTCATCTCGAAAGTCGACCTAATAACTTCGCTAAAATTTCATAACGCAAAAATATGGTAACTTACTGTATGCTTTCCGGAGCATGATAATGTCAAGTATCTGTATACTACGTTGCTATTTACAAGACACCATAATGCCCTTAAACTACATGTATTTTATATACATGTTATTGGTATTTTTCTATTTTTCGCTTTTTAACTGTAATTTTTTTACCACGCCATTTGCTTGTATTTATCGTTATTTAAACCATTAATTTCCTGTCCTATTCTGCTAACTCCCAAAATGAAATACCCCTTTAATTCTATTACTGTATATACATGTACATGTATCATTTTAATACCAAATATCTGGCTTTACAGAAATATATACGCTCTAATTCTCGTAATCCAAGATAGAAACAAAGTTCAACAGAGCTATTTACTGTAAAATATCAACATATCTAAGACATAACACAAATTACTTCCCACATCTTAAATGTCTGGTTTAAACAACCATTTATCAACATTTACAAAAACGCCATTACTCAATATAAATCATGTCTGTCTATTTTGTCCATTTTACTACACACATTTTTACATGATACATGAACTTGAACTACCCTTAATATTTTTAATGAATATCTACGATAACATCCCTTCTAGTTAAATGTATTCGCAAACAATTATTTCCAAACATCATGGCCGCGTTTACATCCTTAAAAATACACATTTTGTTCCTATTTCATTACGTTTGCTGTCTGTCTTCTACTAGATTAACAAATGATTTTCCTACTTTTAAACAGCCTAAATCAAAATAAATCCTTACATCATGGTGTTTTAACCAATCGCGTCCTAATATAATATTCCTATTTATATTTTCAACAACATAAAATGGGTGACTCATTTCAGTATTCCCAATTTTAAATGCTAGGTTTACACAACCATCCACATTTAATGAACCACCATTTACTGATTGAAGATAAATCCTATCATCTTTAATTTCTGCCTTTTGTCTTAAGGTTCTAAATATCCTTCTACTTATCAATGAAACTTCAGCGCCTGAATCTACTAATGCTCTGTATTTATTATTTTGCATATTTAGTATACATGAATCTGGGTTTCCCGCAATTGCTATATTGAATGTTCGTGAATTAAACGATTTCTGATTACTTACATGATTAAATCTTTTCTTGTGTGAAAATCTATTGAAATTTTGTCTACTACGAAGATTATCCATCTTACAGTAATTTGAATATTGCCTATTTTGATAATACGTTGGTTTATGTGGGTTTTGAACTACCGCCTTTATGTATTTATCTCTATTTTGATATTTATGATTGAATGGTTTAAAATTTCTTAACCTAAGTCTAGCCCTAATATTTTGTTCTTCTATTGCAATATTTACTGCTTGATCTAATGTCTGAGGATTTTGCCTAAGTACTTGAATTTTAATAGACTCATTTAACAATCCATCGGTGAAAAAATCAATTAGCTGTCTAATTACTAATCTAGGATATTGGCTTAAATCTTGACCATCATATGCAGTTTTTGCTAAATCAATTAATTTTTGATAATAAATTTGTACACTTTCATTTGGCTTTTGTTTTAGTTCGCTTAACAAGCGCAATGCATGATGAGAATCTGTTATTTCCGAAAATCTAACTTTTAATTCACCTAATAATTCTGCCCATGTACACTGCGGGTCATCATTTAAATACCCCTGAATAAAATTTGATACAATCCCTCTAGAAGTATGGAAACAAATCTTTTTCTTGCCATCATCATTTAAATTGTTAATAAAAGCATATTTTTCTAATGAATTTATCCAAAATTTAAATTCTCTATTATTTTCCCCATCAAATTCTGGTACTATTTTGTTCAATTTATTACTTAGCGATGCACAATAATTTCCCAATTGATCTGATACATTTTTAATATTTCTACATATGTTTTGATCTGCCATTTTTAAGCGTACAGAAAATAACCAAGTCACTCACATGTACTCCGAGGTTCCAATCTTTCGTCAGGATATACGGCTATCAAGTGCTGTCCAGTACGTTTCCTGTAGCTTCTCCGTTGAACTTATACTCAAAATCTCTGGTCAAGACTCCATTAATTGTTACGTAGTCCTTATGATTTGGTAAAGACAGTAACGCTCGTGTTCGTATAGTAGCTTTTATTCATTTAGTTACACAGTTCATAACATAGTATAGTACTTCTCAGGTTCACAGCATAAGTCAACTGTTCATACTCATAAACATACTGTCCATGCTTATGGCCCAAGCTACTCGCTTGTTTATGGCCCACACCATCTGGTCTCTCTCGACTCTACTTCTCAACTCTCTAACTGAACTTCGACTGCCTGACTGAACTCCCCACTAACATGGTATTGACCAACCAGACATATATTAAATTCACACTTCCTTATGATACTGACAACCTGTCTGGTGTTAGTCTATATTCACTTATAACTGTCAGTTATAGTGTAACCTATATTTATTCAAAGTCAATATGATGGTTCACTGAAATTAATATTATATAATTAGCTATTCCTTGATCATTACATTACAATAACATATATATAGAATATAACAGAAGGTCCATTGTAAGACACTTTTGTTTATAAACCTTACATTGATCTATAGGTACACTCAATAATCAAATATCATCAAAATACAGAAAACACAAAAAAGGTGGTGAAACTATGTTGTTTTTTTTTTGTTTATTATATTATATGAGGTTACTGTATATTGTATTAATGTAATTTTATTAATGGTTTATTTATGTAAAATGAATAGTAGGTAGTTTTAAACTCTGTTAGCGTAGTCTTTGAAAAGCCATTGAGCTTGTTTGTAAATATGAAAATGAGTTATACAAAATAAAATATACCAAAACCTCAAAAAACAAACAAACAAGACTGCGTTCAATAAACGCTTATGCCCCCTGTGGAAGCCTTGTCTAATAAGTCTAAGTCCAAAATTAGGTCAAGGTGAAGGTCAAAATGGGGTCAGGTGATACAGGTGTGTGGAGAGTGTTCATATACAACATCCATGCAAGTTTGGAAGCTTTGTAGCAAGCCATAATGATGCTAGAAGAAACGGTCAATTTGGGTTAACCAGGACGGACGAACGGACGGACAGACGGACGGACAGGTGAATCACTATATGCCTCCCGATCTATCGATACGGGGGCATAAAAAAAACGTATACATACACATAGTGATGTGGGATTTGAAAGATTCACATTCTCATCTATATTAACGTAGCAGATATTCTTTTTAAGGAAGTTAAAATAAAATACAGCTTCTGCTGTCAGTAATCAACAAAAAGTATGTCCCCACTAAGCGGTAGATCAGAGATGACACAAATAAAAGCCTGACCAAAAAAACAGGAAATAGGTCTTCTATATTCAAGTAAAAAATTATGTTTATTGGAATTATTAATTAGCGCACTTACATACCTATTATGATATTTCGAATGTTAGCAGAAGACGAAAGTCTAGCTTATGGAAAATTTCATTACACAATGTATATGTAATTTTTTTGTAAATTTATGTATTAGCCCAGGCCTAGACACTAACTTTTTTGGCCACTGGTCCGACAGGGCAAAAGCGCCAAATTTGTAAATAGGACAGTTACTGGTCCTCCAGAATTTTCACTGGTCCTTCTGGATTTTCACTGGTCTCGGACCAGCGGACCAGTGTTAGTGTCGAGCTCTGTTAGCCCATAAAATAAATTATTTGTAACAATAAAGGATGCTCACCTCAGACAGGTAGTTAATTTTTTCTAATCTACACAACAGTGTACATAAAATAGCGATTTAAATAAAAAGAAATATTCTGTTTGAGCGACAAAATTACGTGCATGAATGTCTGTTTATTCGAAGACTGTTTTAGTAACTGTTTTCTTAATTTTGATGATTAAAACCTGTCTATATGCTAGTTTTAAGTATGCACATATTTATGTATTACAATATTTTACAATTACATTAACTAAAAGCAAATATTTAACAGTATTGTATCAAGCTTGATCAAGAGCATCATACGGCATCTCAGTGTTAGATGCCATTTTGATGAAAGCTTGTCCTGCATAGTTACAACAAATACCTGAATACTATGGGGGAGGGGGGTGGCTACGATGCTTCGGCAGAAAGGTCAATTCTATTACTGTAAATTATTTTGTCATTTGATTTTTTTCAGCTTTCGTCACTGGCGATGTTTATAAATAAATGGTGAATACTGTTCTGATTGAATACTCAAGAGATTGATATATCTCATTATCCAAACACCTATACATCACATGATATGTGTAGGTCTTTGCATTACTGATATATGATATGCTCCTCTGAAATGTTATATCCGAATTTTATTATCCGAAACTAAATCACAAATGAAGAAACCATTCTAGAGCGTTAGTAAACGCGGTCACAGATAAGTGCACTTTCACAAACGATTTTCATTATACCTGGATTTTCACTAGATATCAGGAAGAACATGACAGACAGTTTGAAGCAAACAAATCATTAAATTCTGTTGTTGTTAATTCGTTAAATTCATGCAATTTTACAAAAATTCCGCCAGGACGTCAGAGTAACCTCCCTTTTGATACATTCGGAATATTTTTGTTATTTACGTTATCATCATACAGTATGGAGAATCTGGTAAGTTTCTCTACATTTATCCGTTTATATCTATTTTATTATCTCAGTTGTACTAGAACAAATGTACATGATGTTTTTTAAATATTTACTGAATATTTTCTTGACATAGTTAAGTGGTAAAAGCGTTTTAGAATGATGCCTGACTGGGGATGATTAGACTTTTTTTATTAGTGTCAAAAGCCTGTGAGTGGGAATGGCATGATGATTTTTGTGTATAATAAAGTAAAATTAATGAAGTCTTGCCTCTCCTAAATGGTGGATATGATTGTGTTACTGAACTGATTCATTCAATAATTATTGATGGTTCCAGGTAGTCTAATGGTTAAGTATGTTATACCTGAACTGCTGAATACCTGGATTTTTAGGATCAATGCATAAACACTGGGAGATGGTACTTAGTAAGGTTTGCTAACTACCAACGCCCGTATTTCCACCACTACAGAGCCGTCTTCTTAGCCTTTAGCTATCTTTGCTCCTCAAATGAATTTTCTCTGAGTAACGTTTCGAAGTGACGCAGACCTTGGTTTTGTATTATTCACTAATTGTCAGACGCCCTGCACATGCTAGCTTTCTGTGGGATCTTTTAATTTCACTCTACTAGACGACTTCTATCCTTAAATAGGGTGGCACAGTGTCGAGTGGTAACGCACTGGACTGCTGATTGAGAGGTACCTGGTTCGAATCTCGACCGGTGCACTTGGTCATTTCTGAAACGCTTTTCAGTGTTTCCCACTCAATTAGAGATGAACTGGTTGGAAACCCAGAGGTAGTCTCGCCTGTATCGATGCTGTACACCGGGCATGTTAAAGAACCAAGGAATATATTCGAAACAAGCTAGGGTAACGCACCCGGATTCCTTGTATCCCACCTCTGTCTCTTAATTGATTTTATGTCTGCCCCTGTCAGACACTGCTAATAAAAATTGGAAAGCAATTGTCGGCAGTACAAAGTAGAATAGAAATATTACATCACAAAAAAACTATAAAAATCACATAGCTGCCTGACATTATCATTAGACAACTTTTGCAGTGCTGTTTCCTTGAGGCTGCTTTTAAATTTCTGAGTGTCCAGGCTTAGCCACTTCTACAGTGTTAATTGTGTGTGTTTGATTTGTTCGACTATATTATAATATAAACCACATCACAATAGCAGAGTACAAAATGCTCTTGTGTATGAAACTACACATCTTATCTAATTTGTCACAAGATGGAACAGCTACTGTTACTCTGTATACAGTAAACAGATCGATGCAGGGATTATCCGAATTTATCCATATGATTCTTAGAGGTCCCTGACACGATATTTTGGACGCAGGACCCCCATGTATACTTAGAATATAACCTACATTATGAGCCAATGAAAACGCCGCATTTTCGCGGTTAAATGAAAATTTAATCATTAAAATTTTCTCTTAACAGACTTGACGTCTTGCGTTGGGGCTAATTTCTATCAGCCAATCAGAATGCAGAATGTTATATTCTAAGTTAGTTAGAACATATTAAGTAAATTTTAATGACTAAAAAGGCCTCGCTTCGCTTCGCTCGCTCCGCCCTTTTTAATCATTAAAATTTACTTAATATGTTCTAACTATAACGTAACATTATCAGAATCGGCAACAAACCATTGTAACTATCTCAAACCAGGTGACCTTTTTTGCATAAATCTGTACGGTAAAGAATATGAAAAGAAAAGCTCTGATAAATAATATATTCATGTGATGAACAGCTTCAGCAAAATAAATAAGTCACACGCTTCGCGAAAATAGTGAGGAAGACTTGTAGATTTTTTGCTGGATGAATGTCTCTGTCCAGTTTTACATGCGCTTGTTCTCCTTCACAGCCTACTGGTCCGTCAGATTTCAATGAAACTGCTCATGAATGTTAAGCACCAAGCCTAGTTGTACATTAGGATTGTCAGGAACTTTTGTCAGATAAATACTCTATTAGTGTAAGTTATGGCCCTTTGTTGGCGACATACATTTTTATGTCAAAACCCCTTCTAGTTAAAGACAAATATTTTGCTATTTAGAATTAGAATTGTTCAATTTTGTAAAATACCTTCAATAACAAGAGGACTTCAGGGTTAACCAAAATGAATCTTTTCCTTTAAATTTATATTTACCTGACTTAATTATTGGTAAATTCATAGATAATTTTCCACCCACATACTTCCTTAGCTGTGGTAATATTTACAGTTTTCTCTTACAAAAAATAATACAAATTTATTTATTGCATGTGTTTCTAAATAAAGTAACAAAATTGCGCTGTATGTTATCTGATATGAACAATATGAGGCAGGTGATGCATGGTGATGTGGCCTGGTGTGCCAAATATCAATATCTGCATGGCCCTCTTCTGGTGTCTCAAAATTCTGTATCGAGGCAGCATATCCGGTCGTTTTGGAAGAGAAGCGAGTACATAACATATACAAACATGTCACGTCATTAGTGGGCTTGAATACAAGTTGAAGATGTAAATAAATGTTCTCACCATTTCGCAGTTTCAAAAAGCTCTTTATGGAAAACTGGAGGTAAAACAACAATTTGTCGTGTGCAATATAAATTTAGAAATAAACAATTTTCGGTGGTAAAAAAGCTGAGAAGGGCTCAGGTTTGGATAATCGGCTTTGGCTTATTTGAAAATTTGACGACAATGTCAGTTTTCCTCTATGCATGGAGAAATTGCTGGTTCCTTATGGAAGGGTAAGTTAGTAGTGATTAGGATACTGTCCACTGAGGAAAACTGGTTCAATAGAACATGTGAATCGGCAAACTCCTCATAGTGGTTACTTCCCTTTGCAAAGCGGTTACTTCCCTTTGCTCAGATCTAACCACTGCGACCAAAGGATTTTTTAACCGATTTTGGTTATTTTTTTATTTTTGCACAGTGTATACTTTGATGTTGATTTTATCGTTCACGCTCGTTAATGATATTGGTGTTAAAATAAATATTCCCTTAGTGGGGATGCAGTCGCATAAGTATTGAAGAAAAAATCAATAAATCAGGAAACTAGTTCTAAATAGTAAATCGGCATTCAAAAGGACGTTAAGTTTTAAATTTGGGATTTACTTCATCGCACCACATTCTCAATCGAGTTGGATTGCATCCGATTTCTACAACATGTAGTTGATGCTAGTTGTTTTTGTCTGTTTCTGTTGATAAAATGTCTATTTTATCAATGGAACAATTTTGAAATGTCCTGTGACATTTTTATCATCACATGGTATAGTGTTAGGGCAGGGTAAAGGTAATGTATGGACGTACGCTGTGAGGAGGTTGGTGAATCTGTGGGCATATAATTGTTGCGAAATGGCACTAAGCCTAAATACAAACATGAACAGAGTCCTGAGAGTTGTAATCGGATCATATTACCCCGGTACTGAAGTTTCAAAGTAATATTGTAATTCAAGATATTATTTTCCATTTATTATTTTCCATCATAAAAAAGATATAATTTTCCCATGTGTGCAGTATGTGACTGCATGTGAACAATATTATTGATATAATTATTTCTGTAACAAATGACATTTATAAGAGAACCTTATGCTCATGTTACAATAGAAGCTGCTGTATTAAATGATAAATAGCTGTAGAGGTTTACACAAAGGTAGAACAGTTATTGCAATCTCAGTAGTAGAGGGTACTTTATCTATAACCAGGGTTACCCCAAGGTCAGGGAAAAGTCAGGGGAAATCATAAATTTTTCAAGGTGAGAGTAAATGTCAGGGTAATCATAAATTTTTCAAAGTCGGGAAAAAGTCTGGGGGAATCATAAATTTTTCAAGGTCAGGGAAAAGTCAGGGAATTTTTAGCTCCACTATTTGTAGAATAAGGGGAACTATTGCAGTCACCCAAGCGTCGGTGTCGGCATCAGCATTGGTGTAACACTTTTGTTAAAGTTTAGGTTCAGGTTTTTTAACCTCTTATATTCTCCAAGTCCTTTGAGATGTTGCTTTCAAACTTTGCATACTTGTTTGCCATCATGACCCCAACCCATATGCAGGAGTAGGTAACTCTATCAGGCATTTTGTTGAAATTATGCCCCCTGTTGGACTTGGAAATGCAAATGTTAAAAGTTTAGGTACAGGTTTTTTAATCCCTTATATCTTCAAAGAGCATTGATATATTGCTTTGATACTTTGCATTCTTGTTCCCCATTATGACCCCAACCCCTACACAGGAGAAGATAACTATTTAGCATTTTTTTGAAATTATGCCCCCTTTTGGCCTAAGAAATGCTAATTTGTTTACCTTCATGACCAAGAGGACCTACACATGAGTAGGTAACGGTCCTGCATAATTTGTCCAAATTATCCCCCTTTTTCGACTTAGAAGCCCCAACCTGATCTACACAGCAGAGGGTACTGCTGCTGTTTTGAAGCATTTTGTTTTGAATATATAATGATTGTACTATCCTAGCATGGCGCTGCAAATAATGGAGCGCGCTGTTCGTGGACAGCTCTTAATAAATGTTTGATTAGTCAGGAAATCTGGAAATTGAGCAAAAATCAGGAAAAAGTCAGGGAATACTTTTATTTGAAATGCCAATTTCTGTGAAGAAAATACCGAAGACAGAAAAAAACCTCGCTTGCTCAGGACAATTCTTTATTATAATAACTCAACGTTAACCACCTGCATTAAAACTGTTGCCTTAAACTTTTTTGTTCCATATAAAACAAATATTGCTTCCTTTTCTCTTTAATTATATCTATTATTATTGCCATGTTTTATTGTAACAAAAAGATGTTTTGGTACCTGATTGCTCTAAAAAGTCAGGGTAAACAGCCATTTGGTCAGGGAAAATTCCAGGGAAAGTCAGAAAATTTGTGGCAACCCTGAGTCATCAGAACATAAAGTTTCCAGAGAACCCATGTAGGTTGGTATACCCTTGGAACTGACTATCATGTCATCACAGATTTTAGCCTCACAGGTATTCAATAATTTGATTAAAGACCTCCTGCAACAGGGCTCGACACTAACACTGGTCCGCTGATCCAAGACCAGTGAAAATCCAGAAGGACCAGTGAAAATTCTGGAGGACCAGTAACTGTCCTATTTACAAATTGGGCACTTTGGCCCTGTCGGACCAATTAGTGTCTAGGCCTGCTGCAAGCAATATACTTCTGCTAAATCTTTCTCACACAGGCCATCAATTTTATCTTCTATATCCCACTATTTTAAAAAATATTGAAATTGTTATCTCTAAAGTTAGACCGGGCACCCATCAACTAAGTCAAAGAATAATTTTGCTATTCCCAAGGCCAAATTGGGCAGTCTTTTTAGTCTGTTTTGACTATGTGTACTTGTAAAAAAATGTACATAGGATTTAATTACTAATTAATTGAAGAAAAACTTACGTTGGATTTTGGCTTGGCTGCTAGCTTGGTCAGTAGAGCACTTACCCTAAGGCCTTTAAGCAAAGGTCCAGTGTTCAAGCACGAGCTGCAAATTTTATGAAGATTGAAACTGAATGATATAAATAAACAACTTTCTCCTGGTTATGAGTTTATAATTACCCTTATATGTTATTTAACAAAGAATTATAATGCAAACAATTTATAGATAGATAAGACTTCAGGTTGAGGTCTTATAATATTAACAAGTTGTAAATGTTTGTAATATATTACCATATTTCAATTTTGACCCCATGCTTATTAATTATCAGTCTCGAAAACTACATGTATTTTTACTTACAATACTGTATTCTCATATCTCAGTGTGGCTCTTAAATTATAGAACTTTCATTGTATGCTATGTAATCATTATTATACAATCATGTATATAGATCTACGTTCATTGTATAATTTGCATGTATTAATACACTATACCAAGGTTATTCACCTTACGTATTACATATACAAATTGTAACTGACCTTCTGGTGAACAACCCTTGTATTGAATGTATGGATAAATTGGCTGTAACAGGATTATCTTTTGTGTGCTCTCTACGTCTTGTGTTCCGAAAATCTTATTTCCTTGTGGACAAGTTTGGCCATAAAATATATCTTAATATAATAATAGTCCATCCCAGGCAATGCTAAAATTAGGAACATAAATTGAATTAGTCAACCATTGTTATATACTACAGGATGAACAATTTATATGGTCACTCAACATAATTATATGCTCTGAAATAATCAGTCATGTTGCATTATTAATGAACTAGGTTCAACTTGTTTTTTGAGGCTGAAAATGAAGACGTTTCAGAGATATTGTTGTGTTACACAGTAATTATATTGCCTGGCTGAGGGATCTTTTTCCTCATATTATAGTAGGGGCCTTATATGCCCCAGAAAAAATATTAAAATCATGCAGTTTTCCCAAAAAATGTTGTTTACCTTTACTTTTAAAATTAGTTCCCTAAGGTGCCAGAATACCAATTAACTTTTACCCCTATCAGGCCCGATCCCTAATGTTACAAAATAAGCCCTAATTGCATTTAACTTCTTGATATACAACGGAGCAAATTCTTATAGTGACTATGTTAAGATACAACAAACAAGTTTTAACTATAAATTACTCATATTATATTACCTATTTATTGCACGAAGGCCTCCTACTTACACTTGTTTGTATAGGTGTCATATTGCGGTTTTATATGTACCAGACTGCCGAGCACTGTGAGTGGTTGTATGCCAGACGAGTTGTATGATAGTGAGGCCAGAGCTATGGCTGTAATTCTACACCACTTGACATATTACACACCTTGCAGTATAAATTGCAATATTCAACTTTTATGGTTTATATCAAAGCTTATGATTTATGAAAACTTTTATAATCAATAATATTTCTTATACAAAATGAACTATTTCAAGACTCAATTAAAGAATTGCGAGATGTTATCATTTTATATTTGAATTTAGCGTTTTAGATGATTATATACTGGTATCCTGCTTTATGATAGATCTCTATGATTATGATCAGTCTGTTACAATTCCCCCCCCACCCCCCTATGCACATCAGATTCTGTCGGTTTGTTGGTTGGTTGGTCGATAGACCAAATGGTTTCGGTTCAATAACTCAAGAATGCTTTGCCCTAGGATCTTCAAACTTTACATGGAGGTTTGTCAGCAACATTAGATGATCCCTATTGATTTTGAGGTCAGTAGGTCAAAGGTTAAGGTGGTTGTGACCTTTAACATTAATGGCTATTTGGCTGCCATGTGGGCATACATGTTTTACAAACATCTCTTGTTTTATAGTCAATTTTGGTTTCAATCACTAAGTACAGAATGGTTTGACTCCTCAAATTAGATATGCAGGGTGATTCATGTGTTTGCGATCAACTAAGACCGTAGTACACTTCTGAACACTTATAATCAGTCAATGCTTAAAGTACAATTGGTGAAAGGTTTAAAAGCTTACTGTGACCTTGAATATACATTTTCATGTTTTAGCAATTTAATCAATCATTCTAACATAGCATGTGAGATTCACCTTCTTCGTCTATATTGAACTTACTATTTTAGATTAAACGTTAAAACATAGGTGATGTTTGACGTCATATACATGTTCTATGACAAATGACATGACGTTCCTAGGAAAGAAAGTAGTTTGATGTCAACCTGTCTTGTTGTGCTATATAAATGGCATGGCATTGGCGATGTTAGAATCGAAATAATGAATAGGAAGCTGTGCTTTGTTGTGTTATAAAATATAGGCACTCGTTTGAATGCTACGCACTCGTGATTTACTTACTATGCATCCAAAGTCATGCATAATTATGTTTTATTACACAACAAAGCACAGCTACGTATTCATTATTTCTTAAATAAAGACAAGTTGCATTGTAGCATATTTTTTTACAATTATGGGAATGGTGTGATAAGAAAAAACAAGGGCAGTTAAATAATTAACTAATGCCTACTTCAAGGCAAATAGCTAACATTGTTATAAATAACTTAATATTTTCTACACTGATCATTTTGAGCTGCTGTTAGAACATGATATTTGTATTCACTTATATAATAACACATTTTCAAAGGAAAATTATGCATTCATTTTGGCTAAACCATAACAAATTACGTGTATAATAATTATATAGATATAATGTTATGGTATTTTATGTTATAGTCCATGCATGAATGAGTTTTGCTTAATGGCTGTTTAAGTTATGTGGTCATAATGTACAGCAACACTTTATTATGTATGCTGCATAGGTTTTACGATATAAGGGGTGTTCTATATGCATATAGTATGCATAAAGAACACCCCTGACCTCATGTCATAAAACCTGCACAAGAAACCTACCCTTGTATCGACAAACCTACACGCAGAACACCCCTGGTATAGTCAAACCTTTGTTAAACAGCCAGTCAACATGAAACATAATGCGAAACCCCCCCCTGAAATTTTGGCAAAAATTTCATTATCTTATAATTATATTTAGACAAGTTTGTCTGGGCTTAGGCTATGTCTGATTAGGACAACACTTTGGTTACAGACACCCTCCTCTGTCTCTGGTTACAGACACCCTCCTCTGTCTGGCTACAGACACCCTCCTCTGTCTGGCTACAGACACCCTACTCTGTCTGGCTACAGACACCCTCTTTTGTCTGGCTACAGACACCCTCCTCTGTCTGGTTACAGACACCCTCCTCTGTCTGGCTACAGACACCCTCCTCTGTCTGGCTACAGACACCCTCCTCTGTCTGGCTACAGACACCCTCCTCTGTCTGGCTACAGACACCCTCCTCTGTCTGGCTACAGACACCCTCCTCTGTCTGGTTACAGACACCCTCCTCTGTCTGGTTACAGACACCCTCCTCTGTCTGGTTACAGACACCCTCCTCTGTCTGGCTACTCCTCTGTCTGGCTACAGACACCCTCCTCTGTCTGGTTACAGACACCCTCCTCTGTCTGGTTACAGACACCCTCCTCTGTCTGGTTACAGACACCCTCCTCTGTCTGGTTACAGACACCCTCCTCTGTCTGGCTACAGACACCCTCCTCTGTCTGGCTACAGACACCCTCCTCTGTCTCTGGTTACAGACACCCTCCTCTGTCTGGCTACAGACACCCTCCTCTGTCTCTGGTTACAGACACCCTCCTCTGTCTGGCTACAGACACCCTCCTCTGTCTGGTTACAGACACCCTCCTCTGTCTGGCTACAGACACCCTCCTCTGTCTCTGGTTACAGACACCCTCCTCTGTCTGGCTACAGACACCCTCCTCTGTCTGGCTACAGACACCCTCCTCTGTCTGGTTACAGACACCCTCCTCTGTCTGGTTACAGACACCCTCCTCTGTCTCTGGTTACAGACACCCTCCTCTGTCTGGTTACAGACACCCTCCTCTGTCTGGCTACAGACACCCTCCTCTGTCTGGTTACAGACACCCTCCTCTGTCTGGTTACAGACACCCTCCTCTGTCTGGTTACAGACACCCTCCTCTGTCTGGCTACAGACA
Organism: Spisula solida; assembly: GCA_947247005.1. Lineage (NCBI taxonomy): Eukaryota > Metazoa > Mollusca > Bivalvia > Venerida > Mactridae > Spisula > Spisula solida. Next base: position 3,736,522 of record OX365949.1, on the reverse strand, counting down.
CCCTCCTCTGTCTGGCTACAGACACCCTCCTCTGTCTGGTTACAGACACCCTCCTCTGTCTGGTTACAGACACCCTCCTCTGTCTGGCTACAGACACCCTCCTCTGTCTCTGGTTACAGACACCCTCCTCTGTCTGGCTACAGACACCCTCCTCTGTCTGGCTACAGACACCCTCCTCTGTCTCTGGCTACAGACACCCTCCTCTGTCTGGCTACAGACACCCTCCTCTGTCTCTGGTTACAGACACCCTCCTCTGTCTGGCTACAGACACCCTCCTCTGTCTCTGGCTACAGACACCCTCCTCTGTCTGGCTACAGACACCCTCCTCTGTCTGGCTACAGACACCCTCCTCTGTCTGGTTACAGACACCCTCCTCTGTCTGGCTACAGACACCCTCCTCTGTCTGGCTACAGACACCCTCCTCTGTCTGGTTACAGACACCCTCCTCTGTCTGGCTACAGACACCCTCCTCTGTCTGGCTACAGACACCCTCCTCTGTCTGGCTACAGACACCCTCCTCTGTCTGGTTACAGACACCCTCCTCTGTCTGGCTACAGACACCCTCCTCTGTCTGGCTACAGACACCCTCCTCTGTCTCTGGTTACAGACACCCTCCTCTGTCTGGCTACAGACACCCTCCTCTGTCTGGCTACAGACACCCTCCTCTGTCTGGCTACAGACACCCTCCTCTGTCTGGGTACTCCTCTGTCTGGCTACAGACACCCTCCTCTGTCTGGTTACAGACACCCTCCTCTGTCTGGCTACAGACACCCTCCTCTGTCTGGTTACAGACACCCTCCTCTGTCTGGTTACAGACACCCTCCTCTGTCTGGCTACTCCTCTGTCTGGCTACAGACACCCTCCTCTGTCTGGTTACAGACACCCTCCTCTGTCTGGCTACAGACACCCTCCTCTGTCTGGTTACAGACACCCTCCTCTGTCTGGCTACAGACACCCTCCTCTGTCTGGCTACAGACACCCTCCTCTGTCTGGCTACAGACACCCTCCTCTGTCTCTGGTTACAGACACCCTCCTCTGTCTGGCTACAGACACCCTCCTCTGTCTGGCTACAGACACCCTCCTCTGTCTGGCTACAGACACCCTCCTCTGTCTGGGTACTCCTCTGTCTGGCTACAGACACCCTCCTCTGTCTCTGGTTACAGACACCCTCCTCTGTCTCTGGCTACAGACACCCTCCTCTGTCTCTGGCTACAGACACCCTCCTCTGTCTCTGGCTACAGACACCCTCCTCTGTCTGGTTACAGACACCCTCCTCTGTCTGGTTACAGACACCCTCCTCTGTCTGGCTACAGACACCCTCCTCTGTCTGGTTACAGACACCCTCCTCTGTCTCTGGTTACAGACACCCTCCTCTGTCTCTGGCTACAGACACCCTCCTCTGTCTCTGGCTACAGACACCCTCCTCTGTCTCTGGCTACAGACACCCTCCTCTGTCTGGCTACAGACACCCTCCTCTGTCTCTGGTTACAGACACCCTCCTCTGTCTCTGGTTACAGACACCCTCCTCTGTCTCTGGTTACAGACACCCTCCTCTGTCTCTGGCTACAGACACCCTTCTCTGTCTGGTTACAGACACCCTCCTCTGTCTCTGGCTACAGACACCCTCCTCTGTCTCTGGTTACAGACACCCTCCTCTGTCTGGCTACAGACACCCTCCTCTGTCTCTGGTTACAGACACCCTCCTCTGTCTGGCTACAGACACCCTCCTCTGTCTGGCTACAGACACCCTCCTCTGTCTGGCTACAGACACCCTCCTCTGTCTGGCTACAGACACCCTCCTCTGTCCCCTCTTACGAAAAAATACTTGATCCGGGCAATTTGGTCCAACTGGCTGATCAAATGAATAAAAATGTATACAGTATTTTTTATCAGGCATGGATTTCGAATTTAAATTTTTTTTTTTAAACCCAACAGATTAAGATATTTTATTTACCTAATTGAACCAGAGTCATATGAAAGTTAAATTGTTCGTTTTGAGTACAAGTTCAGGGACCTTGTACTGTGAGCTCAGCTTACAAACTCATTTTAATATTGAATTTGAAACTGAAGTACAAATGTATTATAAAATTATTTTTTCTTTACTGAATTGCCTACTCATGTCAGTGACCCTGTTATGTAAATATGTAAAATAATAATGCCCATAAAATAGTTTTGAACTGAGTTTATAAGTGCACTAGCATTATACACACGCTAAAATGAAACCACTGTGCTGCATTATAAATCAAACCACAATGTTATAAAGTTGAAAAGGTAACCCTGCAGTAACAGGTTAATCGTTTGATCTTGAGGCTGTAATGAACTGATGATGATCACATTTTTATGCCCCTCACCATTGAATTAGGGGTTTAAAGGGTCCTAATTTGTTTTTTTATATATTCAATTTCTTTTGTCAGACTGTCAGTCCATCTATCCCAAAATGTCACACTGTGATGTCAGTAACTGAAAAAGTAATTGTGTTAACTGTCATCAAACTTCATAGATACATGTATTAGTGTCTTTTAGTGATCATGTGTTGTTGTTACAGTTAACCTACATCTTCTGATTCGTATTTGACCAGTATTAGCAGAGTTGTAGCCCTTGAAATGCTGAAATTTTGTTTTATCGCTCATAACACTAAACTTCATAGGAATGTTAATGATCATGTTTAGTTGTGCACCCAGGTATTTAATATTTAGATATGTCCATATTTTGTAGAGTTGTTGACCTTGGAATGAGAAAATCTAAATGTTACACATTACTCAAGTATTTGAGCTAGATTCTTCAAATTTTGTAGGAATATTTAAGTTGGCGTATGTAGTAGCTGTTGTCCACCTAAATATTTTTTATTCAGATTTGACCTGTAATGTATTTATAAGCAGAGTATTGACCCTGATGAAACTTTGCTTACCGTGTTACTTATCACTCTAGTTGAGCTTGTGCTGGATTGCACTTGGCATATGAATGATTAGGTCTGACGTACTGAAATGTGTCTGTAGGGAAGGTCTGACCATGACATAATTCATTCATATGCAAAGTGTCTGTCCGCATTGTCACTCACATCTGTAGTTGAAGTGAACAATTGATTTACTCATGAATCATATTAATTTATTCATTCAATTGGTCACACTATTCTGGAATAATCAGGAAATGCGGGAAAAATAAACTTTTCTGCAGTGATTTTATGGAAAAAGATAGTTACATTAAGGGGAATCTTAAAAATAGAGCATTATGTTTGAACAGAGTATTGGTGTAAGTCTTCCGATGTGTGCTAGTTATTAAGCTCCCCCAAAGAGCCTTGCATCTTATTTTCATTTGCATCTTAATTCTCGTATTTGGCATTATGCCTCGTTCAGTAGCCCCCTCCTGAATTTAAGACATGCTACCTAGACTAGAGGATATTTTTAATGGTGATTAAATTAGAAAAGATTGAAACATTTAACTGCGGTGGGAAATTTTCCCATTTATATTTGTAGTCATGGACAGGGACATGCTTACTGAATTATTTCATGATGGCAAACACTGAATGACGTGCTGGTATGTTTATGTTAATATTGATTGACAGCCTGACGTCACTGGAGACTATTTCTGGCTTTCCTCTAATTTTTTCTTGAAGTTCCTAATTTAATGTGTCAACAAATTGTCGCCAATTTATGCACACATATCATACACAGTTAAGAATACTGACATTTTGTGAGAGAAAACAGACTAGGTGAAATTTAGTAGTGGACCATTTAAAGAAAAATAATCAAAGTGATAATAATGTTTTCCATCCATTTTGAATGGAATTTCCTGGGCATCATTTATGAATATCATATGCAAATAGTGTATACACCTGAGGATGCTGTTATATCAGAGCAAAAATCGTAAACTTACGATCAAATTTAAATTCTTCATAATTTGTTTACAATTATCAAGTGTTTACAAGTGTGGTTAATGGAGCTCAGCAATACTAATAATGATTCAGTTAATGAACTTCTACAAATCATATCCATCACCAATTTGCAGCTGTTTTAGAATTATAAAGAATTTAAATTTTAGCGTAACTTTAACATGTTCGTAAGTGCTTTGATAAAACACTACCCAGTTCTTTATAACATAATTATGGTGATACTGTGAACATTCTGCAGAGAAACATATATTTTTTTAATTGAATACTGATAAGTTATATAACTCTATTATAAAAAAAAATACAAAAAAGTTATAGTTGGGAAATAAAATCATAAATCACTCTGTTAATGTCGGTATAACAGCTATATAGTGACTTAGTCATAGCTATATGATGTTAACTATGTTATACAATTTCCGTCAATAAATAAAGTTTTGTATTTGTATTGGAAATTAATTACGGGTAGTGATTGCCCCTCCCATTTTCTGCATTGTGGTATATATTGTGCAATATGTGATATCCCTATTAAAGGTTGTTAAAATCTAGGCCATTTAAGTTCCACAAACACAAGACTAGATAAAACATGTTTTACTGAGTCGGAGAATGTCATGTAATGAGTTATATACCTCAATATGGCATATTTATTGCGCAATATACTTTTGTGTTTCTTTAAAGTAGAAAAGCTGCTGCTTTGTGTTGTAAAGTATATGTAATCTTGTAATATAAAACTAATGCTATTATGTTACTGTATTATAATACAAGAGAAATGCTGCTTGTTCTGGTATAATTAACCAAGTACTGTGAACATAAAGAATGAAATGTTAGAGTAGGATAATAATTACTTCCTTGGTTGACACACTTATAAGTACTGTTGCTCTTGTAGTATGTCATGTATTTGTCATATGACTGATTATTACCAATTCATTATTTATAATAACCTGCTTTCCGCAGTTAACAGCTGCATTTGATTGAACTCCAATTAAACGTAACACATTGCAGGCTTCTTTAAGTTCTTATAAAATGAATATACTTCATGATGGAAAGACGTCTCCACAGGTTGTTAGAGTGATAGAGACATCTCTAGATTGTCACAGTTGCTAGGTTGCTGTGCTGTGGGAATATATGGACTTGTCATCAGTGAATAATATACAGGTCGTTATCATGCGATATTGAGGCATTCTATGTTGGAATATTCAGTTTGTAATTATACTTATATGATGTATTTCGTTCTTGGATTTTAAATGCTGTGACCATGACATTGATACCTGGAAGTATCAGATATTATAAGCGGATTTAGCTCAGTGGTAACGCACTGGGCTGTCAATCCAGAGGTCGTGGGTTCAATCCCTGGCATCGGAACTTGACATTTCTGAAATATTTATAATATTTCCCGCTATATCTGGCCGTGTGGTCTGCAAAGTATCTGGAAATGCCAGGAAGCTGTGTATCGGTGCTATACACCAGGCACATTAAAGAACCAGGCTGTATATTCGAAATAAGAGCTAGGCGCACTTCTGCAGCGCTGGACATGCCTGTATCTAATGTCTCTCTCCCTTCAGGGGCTTTCTCTCAGTCTGTCCCTCTGGTCAGACCATGCTGTATCTGCACTGGTAGAGGATGCACCTGCGCCCTTGAGGCTGCAACACAATAATGTAAAGTGCCTTTGAACGTGCGTTCGCATGAAAAGGGCGCTATATAAATCTGGTATATTTATTTATTTATTCATTATGATACATGCATGAGGGCAGGGACCTACATAAATGTTAATGTAGCCGCAGTGATTGTGACAAAGTAGTGTGCTACTTCATGTACTTTGGTGCGTAAAATGCAGTTTGTTTGTATAAGTGTTATTCAACCATTTGCAGCATTAATTTTTTATTATTTCAAAAATTGAACTTGTTCAAACTGGCTCATTTTGAGTAAAGTAACCGGTGGTAAATCCCTCAGCAGTCAGTGAAATCGCTGACCGCTGGGGATTGGGGAGAGCTGTCAGAGGGTAAAACTATGAAAACACAAATTCGTTCTTTAGGGGCCTGTAGATTGTCCTTGCCTTTCTGTCTTATTGCATTTACAACTACAGTAAAACCTCGTTATTTCGAGGACCCATCGGGACGAGCTAAATGCTCGAGTTAAGCCATTTGCTCGAATTATCAGAATTGTATGATGAATTGATGTTAAGACTAAGTGTAACTGTGTTTTACCACGTACGTGTTTGGTGCGCGTATTTGGTTTCAACTACGAATATCGTCATTGTTTATCAAGTCCACACGCATTTAGAGTCGTGCAGACATTCGTTGAATGTTACCTGTATAGGTGAAATCATGTATAATGTTCTATTTGAGTTGATTTACGACCATTAAGTGATCAAAATTTCATTGTTTTGTGATTGTTTCTCTGACTTGGATAAGGTCAACATTTAGATCGGTGAATCATAAGAGTTACACGCGGCGTGAAAATTACTTTCACTATAACAAATGTTGACTCGTCATTAAATTTCTCATAATTATCGCCTGGTAATTGATTTGTATTATTCAATCTTGCCCTTCGACACCTTTATCGTAGACAAACAACCGATTTAAGTGTTGGGGGTTACGCTATTGTCATAAAATGTGATAATCACGATGTGTGAAAATCACGAACCGCAGCAACATTAAATCTGACAATTTTTCGGAGGTGTGAAATTTCGCACGGATGATTGCCTCGAGATAAAGTAACTAATTATCGTTGAAAATTGTTGAATGGACCAACACCTGCGCTCGAATTAGACCGGATGCTCGTAATAACATTACTCGAATTAGAGGGATAAATTAATGTACAATATAGAGCAAACACGTCGGGACTTTGAACTTTGCTCGAATTAGACCGGTTGCTCGAATAAACGCTGCTCGTATTACCGAGGTTTAACTGTATTTCAGATAATAATTTAATCATGCTGTTAATTAATACCTGCTGGCATTTTATTGAACTCGTATAAAGTAACAAATTGCAGGCTTCTGATAGTTCTTATAATATAAATTGTATGTACTTAATGATTAAATACGCAGATGTATTTTAGTGTTGACGACAAATATTCTAATGCGTGTAGAATATCATGTTGTGTTTCCATGGACTTGCATTCCTTATTGTCTGCGTGACTTGATATATGTACGAGGGGTGTTTATTAAGTTCTAGAAAAAGTGTTGTAAAATAATGATAAGTTTTGTGTTCAAATTGCTTAAATTTTTTAATTTACGTAAAACATTATGTCATAGTACCTACATCTAACAGTATAAATTCACTGGTACTGCATGTGACAGTCGCTGAATGCATAAAGGGAGGTAATTGGATTAATTTGCACTATTTGTAAACTTTTTAGATGGTCATTAGGGTTGAATGAAACCTTGTAGATTGTCATTAGAGTAGAATGAAACATTGTAGATTGTCATTAGAGTAGAATGAAACTTTGTAGATTGTCATTAGAGTAGGATGAAACCTTGTAGATTGTCATTAGAGTAGAATGAAACCTTGTAGATTGTCATTAGAGTAGGATGAAACCTTGTAGATTGTCATTAGAGTAGAATGAAACCTTGTAGATTGTCATTTGAGTAGAATGAAACTTTGTAGATTGTCATTAGAGTAGAATGAAACTTTGTAGATTGTCATTAGAGTAGGATGAAACTTTGTAGATTGTCATTAGAGTAGAATGAAACCTTGTAGATTGTCATTAGAGTAGAATGAAACTTTGTAGATTGTCATTAGAGTAGGATGAAACCTTGTAGATGGTCATTAGAGTAGAATGAAACCTTGTAGATTGTCATTCGAGTAGAATGAAACTTTGTAGATTGTCATTCGAGTAGAATGAAACCTTGTAGATTGTCATTCGAGTAGGATGACAGTACTGTATATAAGTCCAACAAATCACGGTTAGTGGTGAACTAGCTTTACTGACTGGATTTGTTGGTGTCTGTCCGTCCAGCACGTTACAATTCGTGATTGATAAGTTCCCGTTCTGTCAGGTAATAGGCCTCAGATTCACATGTTGCAATTAAAACATATTTTCTGTGGTCGTTTTAACAAGTTTTGAAAAGCTCCCACTCGCAGCTTATGCCTTCATGCATCATGGCAGCTTTTAATACGATGTCTGCATCCCTCCAGGTCGCCCTGTCTTACGATCCTTTGCAGCTTAATTATGACCAGTTTGCACGGCGCATTAAAACAAGTATACGGTATTACCATTTGTAATACCTACTCTGCCACAAATAGTCTAATGCATACATAGGCAACTGTCAAAATTGTAATGACTAATTTTCCTCCAAAACATGTAAATTAGTTGAATTTCATAGCTCTTCTTGCTGTTTGGGGGTCATCTTATTAAATCTGTAGCTTAATGAATAAGTGTCATAATAGTTCTTTATTTGGATCATCGGAATTTTGAACATGACGTCAAAATTGCACCGGATATATTCATGGTGTTATCATAAATTAACAATAATTAAACAACATTTTGCACTGAATATGTTCTAACCATGTGCGTTTCACTTTATGCAAAAACTAATTAAGTACTGACTGAAGTCGACAATTCTTTGAAACTAAGTTTCCTTGAACTTTAAAACGCCCCTCGTACGACATACATGTATATTAATGGCTGTTGTCTGGCAGTTTAGAATAACATGGTTATTTTATGGTTATTTTCTTGTCCTAGATTCAAGTTACTTTTTTTCCCTCTGGAAACGCTTTGCATCATTTTATCAATTCTATGCACAACTTTCTCTGTATGAAATACCTGGTGTAATATAAGAGCCATGTGCTTGGAGATTTTATGCTGTTGTCTGGCAATAAGATGACTGGTTTTGCCACTTGAGCAAATCAATAGAAGAGATCACCGTATTCATATAGAAAATGCCCACCGGCAATCTATTGGATGAATGAACATTTAAACCTGTCATCAACCAATAGCTAGCTGGTGGGCACATATGCATATGAGGTCATAACCACTAAATAAATTTGCTCTTTAACATAATGTAAGGTGACAATTGTCAGGCCCCAATATTATCATGTTAAAGTCTATGTCCACAGGTGGCTCACATAGATCATTGAAAAGAAGTATTATGTTTTAGCTACAAAATAAGGACTACTTGAGTGTATCCGATTTTGGGCCGCGTAGCTGCCTGGCATTTAGTGGTTTATTACCTATGAATACCTTTGTATCCTATAGTAACATGCTATTATACATAAAAACCATTGTGTTGCCTATACGCTAATTGGAAGAAAAACCATGCATAAACATCCAAATTAAGTATGAGCTTTTCAGGGCGTAGCTGATGACGATAAACGATTCATATAAAATCCCATTTTAACTTGTAACTTCTTTAAAATATTATCTATAAGATGCTAATTATGAATTTAAGAATGAATGCCACAGTTTTTCTTATAATACAGATTTTTTTTTAATTTTTGTCAAAAATATCAAATTTAATCAGAGAAAAAACATGTGACTATACAGTATACATATCATAGTTTTGACATATTCATTATTACATGTATGTGGGGCTGGTCACAATGTGTGGTTGTAAAATATACTTAAAGTTTTCAACATGTCATCTAGAGTCAAATATAATAGGTCAAAGGATAAAAAGAGAATGAGGTGAAACGAATGTCCTGAGTTATTATGTATACCGGTATCTCGCCAGAGATAACTCCAGACTTGAAAATAAATAAACATGCATGACATATTCACTGTGCAGTCGACTGACCACTTGGTATCAGTGTAGATTTAAAGAGTATCATCTTTTAAAGTGAATATGCACAAGATTGAACAAAATTGAACATAGAAAAATGCATTTTATTTTAATTTCTTTGGAAGTAATAAATGTGTTATCATGGGTGAACTATTGATGTATATTTTGATGTTCAATATATTTGGTTTTGTGTGCAGAATGAGATCATGTGCATTTGGAATTCTTGTAATAAATTAGTGTACAATGTAATATACTGGAGACCACGAATCTAAACAACAGGTGTCTGCAGCTGCATAAGATTCCCAGTCAATAATAAATATAGTGGACAATGCACTACATCCCGTAGAGAACACATCGCTAGATTAACAGAAGCATGGTATTGATACATGATTTTTTTTCTAATTCTTTTGAATTTGTTCATTCGTTCTGCACATACATTTAACACAACCAAATAATTGGAGGATAATCGGTATTGTCCAATTTTACATGTATTGGAATTATTTTGACAGAAACATTAATTTAAACTTACACCGGAATAAATTCGAATTGCATCCAAACTGCAAAAATCACATCCTAAACAATACAACTAAATAACAAGGCCGCAGGTAATCACCCGCAGGAAACTATTTGACTTGTAATAACCTCTAATCTAAACGGCTGACTAAGCTTTACTATTGTTACACACTGATGAAGTTGCTTACTTGAATCATGGAAATTCACTGTAATGTAGGGTTAACGCATGCTTTTTCGGGCTATAACATCTGCAGAGTCCCGAGGGACGGTTGGTGCTTCAGAGCCCGCCAGGGCGAGGGCACCAACGCTCCCGAGGGACTGCATATGTTATAAAGCGAAAAAACATGCATAAACGCTATTATAGCATACAAAACATCAATTAATGCGTTTGTATTTCAAAATAATGATATTTTGGCGGGAGATTTTGTGACGACGTCGCGAAAACAAACGTAACGTAATATCAGTTATTGTTATGCACGTCGACTTCCGGTATCGGCAAATACCAAGAAAACATGGATACTGTGGGTTTGTTTAAATGTATAATTTAAATATTATGGAAAACTAATTAGTACTTATTAGTACTTAGAAATAAAATGGGAATTACTGTTCATATGAAGCTGTACAACCTTTATAGTCGCCGGTGCGGCCCTGAAATGAGCATACGTAAAACTGGACGTTAACAGCGCGTGAATCTTTATGTTTACGCATGGGTTTCGTCCCGTTAACGTATGGGCAAAATCGCCGTTTTTATGCTATAATACCAAGTAAATGTAAGCATGGTTGAACTCATTATTTATGAAATTAAGTACCTAACTGAAAAATATTTCCATTATACATTATTTATAGTACATTAATGTTGTGAATACATAATATTGTATAACCCAGGATTTTGAGGCTGGTATATCAAATATTCACTCACTCACTGCTGGGTAAATGGTAACTGGGATTTGAGGCTTGTCTATCATCCTTAAAAGGGATTCAGGATACCTGCATGTGTATCTCTGTGTGTCAATTATTGGGTTCTGCATTAAGTGGTACCCTGGATTAACTTAGTATTATCACCCAGAGCTTAAATCCAGGTAATCCTAGGAATTTTATTTAAACCTTGATTTACCTGTGATGGCAATTTTCTGACAGAAGGATCAATTTTTAACTCACCATAGCGTTAACTGCTTTTCACTCCAACCTTAATAATGCATGAAACTTGACCTATTATTCATGAAAAATGGTCACTAGGTTTGTAGTGCCAAGTTGGCTACTCCGTATCATCTCTGTACAGAAAGTTGGTCACCAGGCTAAATCAATTAGAAAAATTGGCAGTAATAAAGTACAAATTATTGATGTTTTCTCTTAGGGTGGGGAATTAGACCAAGAAAGAAAAGTTGTCTAATTTCCCTGGGTCTGTCTGCTGCTCCCCCCTGGGGCAAAATACCTACTGTTTTACAATATAAATAAAGAAGGGATTTTTCCGGGACCAAAGAACCAGTTCAAGGCATCTAGGGTGTTCGAGTTCTACTGTATATTGGCTAACTCTTGACTCTTGTTTGGGCAGCCAGCGCGGTTTCTGTGTGGGTTTGGATTGTCAGATGTCTGGCACAGTATTTATACAATTACATGATTGAAAATTGACCAACTTGCTTTTAAATTTGCAAGTATTCACCAGAATCCAATTTCTATAAACCAGAGAGTGTGCTGTAACTACACCTGTATCAATCAACAATCCATGATGTTCCCTGCAGTCAGGATAATTATTTTACATGAGGCCAGAGTTCTTTGATTTTTCGTTACTCAGACCCTCCTGCCCTATTTTTTGGTATTTTCAAAAAAAAAAATTGGAAATCTAAAATTGTACAAATATTTTTACATCAAATATTTTGATGGTAATGTTACTATACACCTTGTTTTATTATGTATTTCAATATTTTACTAATGATAAGTAGGTATAGTGCTCTCATTTACCACTGTGCCATAGGTATCATTGACAAAATATCTAACTGAAATTTATTTTTAGATAAAATATACATGTAATTAAATTTCTGTAGATTTTTTTAGCTCACCTGTCACAAAGTGACAGAGTGAGCTTTTGTGATCACTCTTTGTCCGTCGTCCGTCGTCCGTCCGTCCGTCAACAATTTGCTTGTGTAGACACTAGAGGTCACAATTTTGACTTAATCTTTATGAAACTTGGTCACAATGATCATCTCAACAAAATCTAGGTCAAGTTCAATATTGGGTCATTCGGGGTCAAAAACTAGGTCACAAGGTCAAATCATAGAAAATCCTTGTGTAGACACTAGAGGTCACAATTTTGACTTAATCTTTATGAAACTTGGTCACAATGATCATGTCAACAAAATCTAGGTCAAGTTCGATATTGGGTCATCCGGGGTCAAAAACTAGGTCACAAGGTCAAATCATAGAAAAACCTTGTGTAGTCACTAGAGGTCACAATTTTGACCTAATCTTTATGAAACTTGGTCACAACGATCATCACAACAAAATCTAGGTCAAGTTCGATATTGGGTCATCCGGGGTCAAAAACTAGGTCACAAGGTCTAATCATAAAAAAACCTTGTGTAGTCACTAGAGGTCACAATTTTGACCTAATCTTTATGAAACTTGGTCACAATGATCATCACAACAAAATCTAGGTCAAGTTAGATATTGGGTCATCCGGGGTCAAAAACTAGGTCACAAGGTCAAATCATAGAAAAACCTTGTATAGTCACTAGAGGTCACAATTTTAGCCTAATCCTTATGAAACTTGGTCAGAGTGATCATCTCAACAAAATCTAGGTCAAGTGCGATATTGCGTCATATGGGGCCAAGAACTAGATCACTAGGTCAAATCACAGGTCTTGCATGTACTGCTATAACAGGTGAGCGACCTAGGGCCCTTTGGGCCCTCTTGTTTAATTCTTTATGAATGTTACAGATACATGTGCTCTGTATTTGTTATAAGATAAATTTGCTGTTAGAACTAACATTGTTGCTGTCAATAATGGACCGTCATTGACTACAATCCACCATCAACTACATTTTGGGAGTTTTTTTTATATTTTTTTCCCTCCTGTGGACTTTTTTCTCAAAAATGTCCGAGTAACAAAAAATTTAAAAAACTCTGGCCTGATCTGTTTCAGCCGTCCATATAATCTGCATTGAAATCAATTCACTTAATGTCTGCCTTAGTTCATGCTAATGTACTCCAATGGTTGTTCAATCCACATTAATCAAAGGAAAAATGGGTCAATTAATATACTTATTCATGCCAATTCAGTCAAATGGACAGTATGACATATTATGAGGCAGACATTAGCCGCAGAAATTTTTGAAATTCACTTTTTTTAATTTATAAAAATGTATCTAAAATAAAGTTTCACAAGTGAAATAAAATTTCAAATACTGACATCAAAAAGATGTTTTGATGGCAAACCTAAATTCGAAGTACCATGTAAAAACTTAAAATACTGACTTTGAAGTTTTAAATATATATAATTTCTTGATGATTTTGTATTATGTGATATATGTGTACCATTACAATCTGTGACTCATTGAAACAAATGTTGCTATCTCTTGTGACTATGACATTGTAGCTTGTCATGTTCACTTAGTTTGCACAATGACTGCATGCATGGCCCCTGACTGTGGATCAAGATACATGCATGGCCCCTGACTATGGATCAAGATGCATGCATGGCCCCTGACTGTGGATCAAGATACATGCATGGACCCTGACTGTGGATCAAAATACATGCATGACCCCTGACTGTGGATCAAGATGCATGCATGGCCCCTGACTGTGGATCAAGATGCATGCATGGCCCCTGACTACGGATCAAGATGCATGCATGGCACCTGACTATGGATCAAGATGCATGCATGGCCCCTGACTATGGATCAAGATGCATGCATGACCCCTGACTACGGATCAAGATGCATGCATGGCCCCTGACTATGGATCAAGATGCATGCATGGCTCCTGACTATGGATCAAGATGCATGCATGACCCCTGACTACGGATCAAGATGCATGCATGGCCCCTGACTATGGATCAAGATGCATGCATGGCCCCTGACTGTGGATCAATATGCATGCATGGCTCCTGACTATGGATCAATATGCATGCATGGCCCCTGACTATGGATCAATATGCATGCATGGCTCCTGACTACAGATTAAGATGCATGCATGACCCCTGACTATGGATCAAGATGCATGCATGGCCTCTGACTATGGATCAATATGCATGCATGGCCCCTGACTATGGATCAAGAGGTTCCTGGTTTGATTCTTCACAGGTCAGGCACTTTCTGAAACAGTTTTCAGTGTTTCCCACCTAACTAGAGATGAACTGATTGGAAACCCAGAGGTAGTCTTGTGTGTATTGGTGCTGTATGTCCCGGGATCCTTAAAGAACCAAGGTGTCTTGTAGAAAAGAGCCAGGGCCAAACTTTAAATATTCTTTGTTTCCCCTTTCCCACCCAAGCAGATTTAGAATGGGTAGGTAGGTAGGTTAAATATTTTGGGGGAATTGTTTCAGAATGACAGTTATTGGTCAAGACATACAAATAATGAAATTTAGTAGTAATAAAAGCTCTAAGGTAAAAACCAGTCTATTATAGGTACCAAATTTACTTGTAAGAAACAAGCCCGTATACATACAAAAAATAACATTTTCATCCCAGTATTTTTCATAAAAGATATTATTTCAATTTGGGCAATAAAATATTTTGGGTTGGGCCGGTTTTTCCGGGTAGGTAGTGGAAGGGGAATTAAACAATACCGGTATTTAATTTAGGCCCATAAGGTATCGCATCTAGAGTCCTGGTATCACACAACAATGTCTTCCCTTTTAGTTGGAGGTCATTGACAGATCTGGCAGCAAAACAACTGAATGAGCATGCACTTATGATTGTTTCTCAGTCAATCTCAAACAAACAATCAACCATGACTTAGCATACAAAATATCAAGTAATTAGACATATAAAACATTGATAGAGTTTTTCCTCTCTCAGACTCCTTGTATTTCAAATAACAACATGCAATGTAAATAGTCTTACTGCAAACATCTTGTGTCAATGTTCTAGGAAATCGTGATTTGTGAACAAAGTTGAGTGACTGACTAATACTGTAGGGAGTGTGGCAATTATGTTACTTAATACGTTATACACTGCACAATCACATTATTATAGAGCACCATAATGTAATCCTAGAGCAGTGATTTATAATCATTATTTATTATGTTATTGTTGTATTACTGACTTTGTATGTGTTAATATTATTGTGTGGTGGTTATGTCTGGGATTTCTAAATATGAGGCATTAAGGTAATACTTACAGGAAGAAAATATTGAAAGTAATTAATTATCAATATGTATAGGTTAGAGTTTGTGAAAGAATTTCTTCAAGGACTTTAACCAGTAAAGGTACTGAGTGACTAAATCCTTGAAGAAAACAGTGACCGAGTGTTTCACAATCTCTAACCGACTTAGTGTTTGCTCCATCCTCAATTATGTGCCTCTACAATGTTCTGAACATGAACAATTTGTGCTAGAAAATTGTGTATATCGGCCAAATGGCCGATAATATTTAATAAAGGGTGTCCGTCAATAAATCGTGTGTTTTATGAATTGTTGGTTTACTGATATCACCGTTCATATTCCCTAGTTTGATCCAGTGGCTTTGGTGCGCTGGATTTTTTACCCAAATCGCTAATATGGCTATCTGAGGGATCAATTCTTAGTCGCAGTAGGTCATACCGATCCATTGTTTTTGCCAAATTTGGCATTACATGTATATTTCTGAAAAATTGTTGAGAAAAATGCTATTTAAACCCAAACAAACAAACAAACAGTAAAAAGTACGGTGTACTACTGGTTTACACATTCAATTTTTGATTGGATGTGACATAGATCTGACATATAGTAACCATGGCAATATTTTTGTGTATTTCAGAAAAGGCAATGAATGGCCTCACAGATTCGTTCGTCCATGTTCTATATTCATTTAAACTGTCAAAAAATATACTGGATATGATAAACAAAAACCGAACTCGTGCTACGAGAATACGGCGACCTATATCAACAAGTTTACGTCCTGATAGATGTGCTGTGGAGGGAGAAAGGATGTGTGAAGATGGATCCTGTATTGCTAGGGTGGAACTATGTCGTAAGTACATGCATATCGGCGTTGGTCAGAATTTCATTTCAATATTTTTCTTATTTTTTAATCAAACCTGGTCTTCTAGAAGGGATAGAAAAACAAACATTATTTACACTGGAGATGTCACTGTTTTTACTTTATATATATCGTCATGAAATTTGGTCATAATGTTTCTCTGTATAAAAGTTAGGTTAGAAACTGGGTCATCAGCGCCTGAAATTACAACCAATACTTCACTCCGCTCTCAAATACTGAATTTCATGATTGTTCATAGTGACTTGATTGTTCACAGTGACATGATTGTTCATAGTGACATGATTGTTCATAGTGACATGATTGTTCATAGTGACATGATTGTTTGATTGTATACAATGTAGAGGTCACAATTTTGACTTTAAATATTCATGAAACCTGATCACAAAGTTTATCAAATCTAGACCACGTTAAGAGACTGGGTCAACCGGGGATCTTCAAGAAGAATGAAATGATATGCTAGTACTATACTTTAGGATACTTTGGACATGGTTTAATTTAGGCCTAATTCGCCACCCTCCCCAAATGACGAAACTATAACTGTCCTAAAAATAACAGGCGAAACCGCCGATTTTTTACCACAGGAGCTCCTTTCTTCCATGCTCTCTCCCTCATTGAACCTGAATCATTTTAAGCGAATTTGTTCCTCCCTTGAAAAAACTCTTCACTGATATTCACAGAATGAACATTAGTGCCTGTTTTAATTTCAAACATGCTTGGTGGCAAAAATTAATCACACCAAAATGAAACCACCAGATTTTGGATGAAAAGGGCAAAAATATTACCACACCCATAATATTATGACCATATCCAGAAGTACGATAATTGATTTATAATGATCATCTTTTGTCTTATATTTTACAGCTGAAGAACAGTTGATGAACCAAAACACTATACTTATCATGATCGTGGTGGGACTTGCTATCGTCATATTTCTTGTGATATTGTATTGTTTTCAACAAAGACAAAGACGTGCAGACAGACGCTTGGGTAATTTTTGTTTACAAAATAAGGTTTGGCTATAGACACAAATATTCAGCATGTTGAGCACATGGCTCTAATTTAAAGGTTGTAGTGATTATATGTGACCACCTCCTTGATAGCCTAGTTATAGAGTATCTGCTTAAAGCAGGAGGTCCTGAGTTTGATCCCAGGCCATTTTATGCCAAAGACAAAATAGAAATGGTATCAGTTATTCCCTTGCTAGGAGCTTTGTATAAAAGGGAAACAGGCTCCTCTCATACCCTCTTGACGATGGATACCATCAGAAATGAGGTGTCAGGAGTGATTTAAAGAAGTGGGAAAAATTAGTACAAATATGTGATGAAATTGTAATAATCAAGAATGTCTTCCTGTTATTTTCAAAGTGCATTAAAGGATTTTATAAAAAACAGTTTTATAAACAGAACTAGGGTACCATCTAAGCTTGAAATGGCACCATGCTTGTACAGTCAAACTTGTCTGTGGGAACAGCAAAACATGGTCTCTAGTGACACTTGCCCTGAAATACAGCCTACCTGCTGTACAAATGTCAAACAGAAGTGTGTTAACTCCATTTGAAATATTTTATTCGCATCAACAAACTGAAAGAAAATCAGTAGTGGGTGTTTTAAATGTACTGAGTATTAAATACTGTTATATTTACCTATTTTATAGCTGGGGCAACATCTGGCTACTCTGATGATTGTGACAACGAATCTCTGTATGCACCACCTCCAGCTTATGAAGAAGTTATCAACAGTGATGCTTTTCCTGCCACACCCGAGCAGAGGAGGGTATGTATAGGTCGTTCTTGTTATGCCTCGGCATCTACAGATGCAGGAGGCATATAGTGATTGTCCTGTCTGTCTGTCCTTCCATCCGAAAATGTTAACCAAAACTTTCAAGTTCTTGAAACTCAAATATTTTTGAAGTCCATACAGGCATTGCTTTCAAGCTTGGCATACTTGTTTACCATCAATACCTTTAATTGTCAACACCATGTAACACTATCCAACATTTCAACAGAATTATGGCCCTTGATTGACTTAGCTAGTTTTTACGGACAATGCTTCAACCGAGGCATAAGCATTTATTGAACGTCTTGTTTTATAATTTAATTATTTAACTATTTGTACATTGTGAATTTGTTTGAAATTCACAAATAGCCTTTCGGTACACATATATATGAGCCAGTCTCCAGGAAAACCTGCTATAATGACATTATGTAATTACTATATGTAACAAGATTTTGATAAAGCTCTAAAATAAGGAAAAATACATATCTATTGATTCTATTTTAAGTAATTGACCCATATAGTACTATACCTTAGCTTTAAATTTTCCTATGAATTATGTCGAAAACACATACTTCGTTGCTATGGTGACCCATTTCAGAAAAGTACTCCGATTGAGAAAAACGAGGATTTAGTTGTTTAAAACAGTAGTAGCCTTTCTCTGAATGCAAACAATTTCGATTTTGATATATATTTTGAAAAGTGAAACATAATGATAGAATTTGGTACTACAGTAAAACCTCGGTAATACGAGCAGCGATTATTCGAGCAACCGGCCTAATTCGAGCATATTTCAAAGTCCCGACGAATTTGCTCTATATTGTACATTAATTTATCCCTCTAACTCGAGTAAAGTTATTACGAGCATCCGGTCTAATTCGAGCGCAGGTGTCGGTCCAATCAACAACTTTCAACGATAATTAATTACCTTATCTCGAGGCAATCATCCGAGCGAAATTTCACAAAAAAATGTCATACTAAATTTTGTTACGGTCCATATTTTTCACACATCGTGATAATCACATTTTATGACAATAGCGTAATCCCTAACACTTAAATTGATTTCCGTATTTTCGATTCGTTACATTAAACACGAAGTAGAAGATATTTAATTAATGTGCGTGATTTAAACAACACATACGTTTCAGCACAAGTTCAATAGGCAACAGTTGGGAATTTTAACACATACGAGAACTAGAATTATTAAATGCAACATCGTTGCTTCGAACGTACTGACTCGCACAGACTTTTAATTATCGTAAGATAAACCGACGTACATGTAGAATCTTAAATATTAAGGCTCCGTTCGTTATAAAACTGCAAGTCAAAATCATTTCAAAACTTTCATATCCCGTATATCATGAAAACCTGCGAATGTAAGCTTACGTACAGTTCAATTTCACGTGTCCGATACTGAATAAGTGAAGTGAATCAAGTCCGCGATTAAATCCAATTCTTATCGACCAACCCTGAAGAATAAAAAAATCATCGACTTTGTAAATAAGCAAATTAAATGTCAATTGAATCTACACTATGCGCAGATTGGCGAATTCATACCGCGGTATAGAACTCTAACGTAACACTACTCCCAACTGTACCGGCAATTTCTTTGATGTGCGTTGCGTTTGAAGTCAGTCGAAAGACCGCCGCGTTTGATGTCTCCAAATTGTCGCGCGCATTTCAATTGGAAACCACAGGAATATAACTCATTCAGCTAAACATCATGTCCTAAATAAATTATCGTAGATAATATAGTGCATGTTTTTTACTCAATGAGCCGTATCCCTGTGCTGAAAACTGGATCGACTTTGCATCCGGGTTTTATTTTATCACGTGCGATTTTTGTGCGTGGGTGTTTGTTCAAACATGTAGGATCTATCGTGAGCTTTGGGTAATGTTATCTTTTTGCCGATGAGAACTTTTATTACAACCTTTAAATGGAGTTTGATATTTAATGTTAAAGGATTCATTACGACTTTCATATGCAATTTGTTGAATTCGGCAAATGTCCACACGATTCAAATTGCGTATAGACTTCATAAACAATGACAATATTCGTAGTTACAACCAAATGTATGTATCATATGTGTTTTCATTATAAACACAGTAACACTTAGTCATAACAACAATTCATCATAGACTTCGGATATTTCGAGCACCTGGCTTAACTCGAGCATTTGGCTTGTCCCGATGGGTCCTCGAGATAACGAGGTTTTACTGTATTTTATGTCAGGAATTGATCAAATGGTGTAATAATGAAATACTTATTTCAGTTGCGTTGAATAACGTTTGAATGACGTTTGCGACGTCTCACAAAAAGCTCCGAATAGGGACTCTACAAAAACAGCTGTAACTTCCTTAAAACTCAAGATATTAACATAATTTCTTTTGCAATTTGCTTATTTAACATTATCCTGTAATACTCTAGAAAATTTTAAAGTCAATATTTTTGTCAACATAGCAGGTTTTCCTGGAGACTGGCTCATATAGATTTGTAACATATTGGCAGAGATTTGTACCAGACAACTGTTCTTAGCTTACCTATCACAGAGTAATACAGTAAGTTTGTAGCCCACCTGTTACATAGTGACATGCTATGGGTGGTACAGTGGTAGGGAGGGTAAGGCTCATATCTATGGATAGTAAGGACCCTGGTTTGAATCTCTGCCGGTGCATATTGTCATTTCTGAAACGCTTTTCAGTGGTTCCAACCCAACTATAGATGGTCTGGTGGGTAACCCTGTGGTTATCTCGCATGTATCCAAACTATAGATGGTCTGGTGGGTAACCCTGTGGTTATCTCGCATGTATCCAAACTATAGATGGTCTGGTTGGTAACCCTGTGGTTATCTCACGTGTATCCAAACTATAGATGGTCTGGTTGGTAACTCTGTGGTTATCTCACGTGTAACCCAACTATAGATAGTCTGGTTGGTAACCCTGTGGTTATCTCACGTGTAACCCAACTATAGATGGTCTGGTTGGTAACCCTGTGGTTATCTCGCGTGTAACCCAACTATAGATGGTCTGGTTGGTAACCCTGTGGTTATCTCGCGTGTAACCCAACTATAGATGGTCTGGTTGGTAACCCTGTGGTTATCTCACGTGTAACCCAACTATAGATGGTCCGGTTGGTAACCCTGTGGTTATCTCACGTGTAACCCAACTATAGATGGTCTGGTTGGTAACCCTGTGGTTATCTCGCGTGTAACCCAACTATAGATGGTCTGGTTGGTAACCCTGTGGTTATCTCACGTGTAACCCAACTATAGATGGTCTGGTTGGTAACCCTGTGGTTATCTCGCGTGTAACCCAACTATAGATGGTCTGGTTGGTAACCCTGTGGTTATCTCGCGTGTAACCCAACTATAGATGGTCTGGTTGGTAACCCTGTGGTTATCTCACGTGTAACCCAACTATAGATGGTCCGGTTGGTAACCCTGTGGTTATCTCACGTGTAACCCAACTATAGATGGTCCGGTTGGTAACCCTGTGGTTATCTCGCGTGTAACCCAACTATAGATGGTCTGGTTGGTAACCCTGTGGTTATCTCGCGTGTAACCCAACTATAGATGGTCTGGTTGGTAACCCTGTGGTTATCTCGCGTGTAACCCAACTATAGATGGTCTGGTTGGTAACCCTGTGGTTATCTCACGTGTAACCCAACTATAGATGGTCTGGTTGGTAACCCTGTGGTTATCTCACGTGTAACCCAACTATAGATGGTCTGGTTGGTAACCCTGTGGTTATCTCACGTGTAACCCAACTATAGATGGTCTGGTTGGTAACCCTGTGGTTATCTCGCGTGTAACCCAACTATAGATGGTCTGGTTGGTAACCCTGTGGTTATCTCGCGTGTAACCCAACTATAGATGGTCTGGTTGGTAACCCTGTGGTTATCTCACGTGTAACCCAACTATAGATGGTCTGGTTGGTAACCCTGTGCTTATCTCGCGTGTAACCCAACTATAGATGGTCTGGTTGGTAACCCTGTGGTTATCTCACGTGTAACCCAACTATAGATGGTCTGGTTGGTAACCCTGTGGTTATCTCGCGTGTATCCCAACTATAGATGGTCTGGTTGGTAACCCTGTGGTTATCTCACGTGTAACCCAACTATAGATGGTCTGGTTGGTAACCCTGTGGTTATCTCACGTGTAACCCAACTATAGATGGTCTGGTTGGTAACCCTGTGGTTATCTCACGTGTAACCCAACTATAGATGGTCTGGTTGGTAACCATGTGGTTATCTCGCGTGTAACCCAACTATAGATGGTCTGGTTGGTAACCCTGTGGTTATCTCGCGTGTATCCCAACTATAGATGGTCTGGTTGGTAACCCTGTGGTTATCTCACGTGTAACCCAACTATAGATGGTCTGGTTGGTAACCATGTGGTTATCTCGCGTGTATCCCAACTATAGATGGTCTGGTTGGTAACCCTGTGCTTATCTCACGTGTAACCCAACTATAGATGGTCTGGTTGGTAACCCTGTGGTTATCTCGCGTGTATCCCAACTATAGATGGTCTGGTTGGTAACCCTGTGGTTATCTCGCGTGTATCCCAACTATAGATGGTCTGGTTGGTAACCCTGTGGTTATCTCGCGTGTATCCCAACTATAGATGGTCTGGTTGGTAACCCTGTGGTTATCTCGCATATATCAGCCTGTGCTGCACACCGCTATATTGAAACTATCATGCAAGGAGTCTATTTGGAAAGAGCTATGATAGTTTACCTGGATTCCTTGTATCACAGAAAGTTTATGTCACTTCCCTCGAAGCGTGAGTTTATTGGCCAATTAGGCTGGTACGAATGCATACAATAGTGACAAAGTGAACTATTGTGATTGCTCTTCGTCTTCCGTCTCTTGTCTGTCCGTCCACAATTTACCGTAGGTGCCATATTTGATCCAATCTTGTCAAAGTGTTTATCTCTATAAAATCTAGTTCAAATGTAAAACTGCCTCATCAGGACCTTAGCCTAAGTCAAAGTAAAACCTTGTGTACACAATTTATCAAACCTGGCTGTAATGTTCATCTCTATAAAATCTAAATCAAGTTTGAAATTTGGTCACATGCCTGATGGAGTCAAAAAACCAAGCCCCAAGAACATATCAAAGGAAAAAAAATGTTATAAAAGTGTGATACAGGATAATGTCATAACAAGTTGTACATTCATGATATGAGGACGATGAAGCTACCGGTATGTGATAAAATAAGTGTTTCATCTCTTGAAAAGTCCATAATTATTTTTAGGTTGAAATATTTATAAATAGTGTGAATTGGTAACAAATATTATTGTGATCCCCTAGTGTGTGTGTGTTGTCAGAATCTCCTATATTGTCTAATTTGTCTTTTGTAAAAGTAGTTTCAGGGGATATACTTGATGACCAACTGAACAGATCAAGGGGTGCCTTTCTCAAGATTATTTTACTGTTTCAGTTTTAAATTAGTATAGTATGACACTTATATACCCGTATTAATCTGTATGTATACTTTATATTGCAGTTACATTCTTTAACAGTGGAGGAACCTACTAGTCCTATGACTCCACCACCTAATTATGCCTCAGCTTTAATCATCCTTGCTCAAAGTCAGGAGTCTATATCATCAAAACAAACAAATCTCATACGTCGTAGTGTTTCCATGGATCAGGTTTACAATGACTCGACACCGTCCACTAGAGATGCAACAACTGTTATATCGGATAAAAATAGAAACTCAATACGGAGACAGAATATATTTCGATTTAGTCGCCGATCGAAATCGAATAGAAAGAATACATTAGGTGTTCCGGAGAATTTACCGTCGGTCCGGCCACCGCCACCGTACCCAGACTCCCAATTATTGATACCGGACTATCCCCCTCCCCCACCCACTCCATTGCCCTCAGAATTAGTGCTAGATTCAATAATACAGGAGGATTATCAAGTGCCAGCATCAAATCAACAATCATCCAATCACAATGATGATATCAGTACGTAAATACTGTAAATCAGGAATAATCACGAGGTCAATATTTCACAAATCTAAGTACGGTTACCAGGTTGTGTTCAAGAGGGTAGATCTTGGTGCGTTTGGCGTTCTGTTTTCAGAGTTGGTTGCAAGTTGGGGGGGGGGGCGGCGTTAGGTAATAAAAGTAGCGGGGCTTATATAAATTAATGGTAAAATTACCTAGAAACTACGAGGATTTTGGAGAATCACTAAAATAGAACACTCTTGAAAATTCCTGATTTTATGGCTAATTTGTACAGGTATCAAAATACTACATGGACTTTCAATCATTTGTGTATATTTTTGTAATTTTCAACATTTATTTCAACTTTGTTTAATGTTACATGTGTGTATGTATAAATGTATATGGTTGCTATGACTATCACTTTAAGGTCTAAGAGAACAATTGGAGTTTTCTGTGTCATATTAACACATTAACTGATAATTTTCATTTTTGTGCTAAAATTGTATTTTCTGCTTGTTGTATCTATGCGTGTCTTTATTCTGTATTGTCTTATACTTACTGTGAGCCCAGATCTCTCAGAACATCTCAATATGAGCTAACTTTCAATTCAAATATTGTCTCCAGTCAGGGAGAGTTTTCTCATCTCCGACTGATCACAAAATTAGTATAGCAGAACTGTCTTAACTCAGATTCTAATTCCAGCAAAATCAGCATAAAAATAAAATTTCCCCTGCCCCCTTTTGTGAGCAAAATATAGATGATAATCTTGGAATTTATCTATTATGGCCAGTAAAAAAATGCAAATCGGTAAAAATGAAAGCTGGTAAAAAGCACTTATTAACCCAGTAAAAACATACCTAATTGTAAAACAACTCTTACGGATAAAATAATTCCTACAGGGTTCATTATGAATCAATTGCAAAAAGAAAACTTCATGCAAACAATTTTTTTGTGAAAAAAACATGTATTAACAGAACTGTAAAAAGGGTTCTGGCTTTCTTGCCAATCTTATTATCACTTTTAATAATGTAAACTCTGCGCTTGCAGGTAAAAATATGCGAACAAATTCTCAAAGTATGTTGTTCTGAAGACGTCTATGTGCCATAGTACAATAAAATATAGACTATCACATTGACACACATAACTTTATTATGTTACATTCCTGTCGCCTTATATTCTCAATAAATTAGAAGCAATATAGCCGGGTATTAATCACATCATTTTGTTGCTAGTTTTTGATATGTGTTCATTGTATTCACAGTAACTGTTATGTATATTGTGTAAAATCTCTTTTGTTCCATTTTATTGTAACTAAATGGACTGCTACAGTTTGGATGCTTTCTGTAGAAATTAGATTCGTGAAAATTGAAACATACGTTCTAATTGAAATTTTTAAAATGTTTGTGAAATTTACTCTTTGAAATACTTGATTATACATGTATGATACTTTTTAAACACTCAAATAGTTTTTCAGATGATACTTTTAAATATTCAAACAGTTTTCCAATTGGTCAGTGGTTAGCTGGACTATAAGTAGAATAAGACTCGAAGAATAAGTAGAGCTATTGTACTACCCCGTTGGCATTGGCCTATTTTATTTAAAACTAAAATAAAATGCGCTGTAGTTGAGCATGTAGCCCCTCTTGTGGGGCTTATATATTATCTAATTTTTTATCTATTTGCTAAAACTTTATTCTAACTCATACCTGGAATTTGTACAAATAAGAACAGTTACTAAAGACAGGAACCAAAATATTAAATTGACCAGGCACCAATGTAGAGAATACTCCGCCCATTTATTAGTAGGAAATGATTAGTTAAGGTTGATTATCAGAGGTTATCAAGCCAATCAATTGGTTTATACAAACATGTGCAATATTTATAATGTTTCATTGGTCAACTTAATTCCTGATTTAAATATGGCACCTGATTCATTGGATAGACTCTAAATTCTGTGCAGGAACATGCCAAGATAAGTAAGGCCAACCATTTAGAAAAATGGCTTATTGTAACTTTACTTGAATAGTGAAGTGCCTTGTGTATAGAAAATGCAGGTGTTGTATATATTTATCTCATCTGTCTCAAGTGTCAGGGTGAGCTTTTGTGATCACTCTTCATCGGTCTGTGCCTCAACAATTCATTCAAACCCTTCAACCAAACTAAACAGGAATGTTCCTTGGGTACACCATGGTCCTTTCTAAAAATAGTTAAAAGAATTGACATCTATTAATAAAAAAATCAACCACTGGTTAGATTTCAAAATAATTATTACAGAAATAGTTGTTGGGTGACCCTCTTACAAACTTGACATTTTCATGAATTGTCAAAACATGGCCGCTAGTGGGCGTGGCTCGTTTTTCCCTGTACATCTATAGTTAAATCTTTTTATCTGAAATACACACTGGATTTCATTACAAATTGGTAACAATGTTCCACAAGTGGTCATTCTGAAAATAGCTAAATAATTGAAATCCATGCAAAACTCTGATTACCATGGCAACTAAAATCAAGGTCCAGTTTGAACATGGGTCTACTATATCAATGTGCACAGGTGAGAGATACAGGGCCATCCTGGCTCTCTTGTCTTAGTGTAGATACAGGGCCATCCTGGCTCTCTTGTCTTAGTGTAGATAAAGGGCCATCCTGGCCCCCTTGTCTTAGTGTATTTTTATATCTTTCATTCTCAGTGTCTGTTTGAAATGTTGATGTATTTTTGATAAGCTTTGCCTTGATTTTGCTTTAATCTATACATATCTACTGCAAGTTTAGTATGTGTACAGTAGGCCAGGAATGGTCAGGACTGTTTATGTGGTATTTTGTTTATATGTAGCTATTCTGAGTCAACTATTGTGATAGTTGTCACTTTGTTATTTATGTTATAAATATTTTATTTGAACAGCATTTTCTGCAGCATAATCATGTTAATATTACAACCAATTTTAGTCAAATTTAACAGCAGTGTTTCTGGAGGTCGTCATATCCCTGATTAAACATATGAAAAATAGACATGTTTACTTCATAATGGTAACATCTTAAAAATCGCTAGTCCGATTTGCAAAACAATTTCTCTGAGATTGACTCATTAGACCACAGACCATGTATTTTCTTAATAAGACCAAATGCTTTGGATCTTTCATACATTGTAACTACAGCATTATTATGTCGGGAAGATTTTGTGCTTCAGACGTCAGTCTGGGTGGATGCATGCCTTTGGTTGGATTTCAATAAAACTTCACATGAATATTTGTAACAAGGCCTAGTTGGGTATATTGTCTGAAATTTAGATCAGAGGATTTTTGCCAGTAATGGCCCTTTGTGGGAGACATACGTTTTTAGCTCACCTGTCACAAAGTGACAGGGTGAGCTTTTGTGATCACTCTTCGTCCGTCCGTCGTCCGTCCGTCAACAATTGGCTTGTGTAGACACTAGAGGTCACAATTTTAGCCTAATCTTTATGAAACTTGGTCACAATGATCATCTCAACAAAATCTAGGCCAAGTTCGATATTGGGTCATCCGGGGTCAAAAACTAGGTCACTAGGTCAAATCATAGAAAAACCTTGTGTAGTCACTAGAGGTCACAATTTTGACTTAATCTTTATGAAACTTGGTCACAATGATCATCTCAACAAAATCTAGATCAAGTTTGATATTGGGTCATCTGGGGTCAAAAACTAGGTCACTAGGTCAAATCATAGAAAAACCTTGTGTAGTCACTAGAGGTCACAATTTTGACTTAATCTTTATGAAACTTGGTCACAATGATCATCTCGACAAAATCTAGGTCAAGTTCGATATTGGGTCATCCGGGGTAAAAAACTAGGTCACAAGGTCAAATAATAGAAAAACCTTGTGTAGTCACTAGAGGTCACAATTTTGACTTAATCTTTATGAAACTTGGTCACAATGATCATCTCGACAAAATCTAGGTCAAGTTCGATATTGGGTCATCCGGGGTTAAAAACTAGGTCACAAGGTCAAATCATAGAAAAACCTTGTGTAGTCACTAGAGGTCACAATTTTGACTTAATCTTTATGAAACTTTGTCACAATGATCATCTCGACAAAATCTAGGTCAAGTTCGATATTGGGTCATTAGGGGTTAAAAACTAGGTCACAAGGTCAAATCATAGAAAAACCTTGTGTAGTCACTAGAGGCCACAATTTTGGTCTAATCTTTATGAAACTTAGTCACAATGATCATCTCAACAAAATCTAGGCTAAGTTTGATATGGGGTCATCTGGGATAAAAAACTAGGTCACTAGGTCAAATCATAGAAAAACCTTGTGTAGTCACTAGAGGTCACAATGTTGGTCTAATCTTTATGAAACTTAGTAACAATGATCATTTCAACAAAAGCTAAGTCATGTTCGATCTTGAGTCATCTGGGGTCAAAAACTAGGTCACTAGGTCAAATCATAGAAAAACCTTCTGTAGTCACTAGAGGTCACAATTTTGACTCAATCTTTATGAAACTTAGTCACAATGGTCATCCCAACAAATCTAGGTCAAGTTTGATATTGGGTCATCTGGGGTCAAAAACTATGTCACTAGGTCAAATCATAGAAAAAGTTTGTGTAGTCACTAGAGGTCACAATTTTGACTTAATCTTTATGAAACTTGGTCACAATGGCCATCTTAACAAACTCTAGGTCATGTTCGATATTGGGTCATCTGGGGTCAAAAACAAGGTCAATAGGTCAAATCATAGAAAAACTATGTGTAGTCACTAGAGGTCACAATTTTGACTTAATCTTTATGATACTAGGTCACAATGATTATCTCAACAAAATCTAGGTCAACTTCAATATTGGGTCATCCAGGGTCAAAAACTAGGTCACAATGTCAAATAATAGAAAAACTTTGTGTAGTCACTAGAGGTCACAATATTGGCCTAATCTGTATGAAACTTGGTCACAATGATCATCTTAACAATATCTAGGTCAAGTTTGATATTGGGTCATCTTGGGTCAAAAACTAGGTCACATGGTTAAATCATAGAAAAACCTTGTGTAGTCACTAGAGGTCACAATGTCGACCTTATCTTTATGAAACTTGGTCACAATGATCATCTCAACAAAATCTAGGCCAAGTTTGATATTGGTTTATCTGGGGTCAAAAACTAGGTCATTAAGTCAAATCATATAAAAACCTTGTGTAGTCACTAGAGGTCACAATATTGGCCTTATCTGTATGAAACTTGGTCACAATGATCATCTCTACAAAATCTAGGTCAAGTTCGACAGGTGAGCGACCTAGGGCCCTTTGGGCCCTCTTGTTGTGTCCAAAACACTTTAAAACAGTTTTCCATTGTGTTATGATTTATTGCTTGTTGATTACTAAAATTATAATCAGTGAAATCCACATCAATATGCATTAAGATAGAGTTCTTTTATAAGTTTACATTGCTTTGGATTGATTTCTGTAATTTATTCTCGTGTGAGTTTGTATTATGCCTGATGATCAATGAGTATGTTTTAACAAACTGCATTCAATGATACGGTGCTATGTTTCTGAAGCATCAGTTTGCAGTACATATCAATAGCTTATTGTGTCAAATTATGAACCTGTCTACCGTTTTATCAAAGCACTTACGAAAATTGTTAAATTATATTTAAAATTAAATGCTTGTTAGCTCATTAACAACTACAAATTATGCCCATCAAGTTTTTTCTGATCTATAAATAACTTTGGTTGCCATGGCAACTAATTGGAAAAACTTTAAAAAAATCAACCACTGGCCAGATTTCAAAATAATTTTATAGAAATAGTTGTTGGGTGACCCTCTTACAAAACTGACATTTTCGTCATGATTCATCATAAAACATGGCAGCCAGTGGGTGGGGCCCGTTTTGACATATATATCTCTAGTAAAATCTTTAATAATCTTCATCTCTCAAAGTACTGTTTAGATTCATTATGAATAGGTTACAATGTTCCTTTGGTGATCCTTTATAAAAAGCTAAAAGAATTCAAATTTATAAATAACTGGTTGCCATGGCAACCAATTGGAAAAATTTTTAAAAATCATAAAAGAAACCACTTGCCAGATTTCGAAATAATTTTACAGAAATAGTTGTTGGGTGACACACTTATGAAATGGACATTTTTGTCATGATTCGTCAAAAAACATGGCCGCCAGTGGGTGCGGTTTGTTGTTGATTGGTCAAATTTCGGTAGAGTTATTGCCCTTGATTTATTGAACAATTGTTATCCGATGGAAGCTTACATTCCAAACTGTGCCATAATACTGAGCCTACATTCCAAACTGCGCAATAATACTAATAGTAGGCGGGGGATATCAATTCCAACGAATTTGCTTCTTATTATTCCGTCAAAGAACAAAAATACTAGTCCCCTATGATAAGGTCTTTAAGAATAAAAAAGGATTTAAATTTGAGCTTAAGTTTAAGATTTTGGCAAGTGCTTTGATAAAACAGTACATTCTGTCACTGGTACTCGTGGATGTACTATGTTAATATGTCATATTATCAGGTTTTATTATTGTCACAAATTAAAACTTCCTTAAGTGGGAAGGTACCATAACACTCAAAGATTAATGATTAATAATTTTTGAACAAGATCTTATTAATAATCAAACTAGTATGTCCCCCCACCCCTATGAACAACTTGGGATATATGGCTTAGCACACTTGATATACAGTGTTAGAATGTTAAATTTCCAATTGGCTGCAAGTATGTGGTATAGATGCTTTATTTCTATGTATGTTTTTTTGTCATACTCTTTTCTGCATTATGATTTTGTATGTTGTTGTCTTGATTGGTTAAGATTTTGGGACAATTATCATGTTTAGTTGACATCCAATTACAGGTCGTAATTTATTGAATTATTTGTAGATTTATAATAGCAAGAAACTTGTACTACTTTATCAGGTTTTCAAATGGTGCAATGTATCAAGTTTTTAGATCACCTGAGCACAAAGAGTGCTCATTGTGAGCTATATTGTGATCACCCTATGTCCGGCGTGCGTCGTCAATAATTGGACTGTTAACACTCTTGTCTGCCGCATACAAACTAATCCATGTCACAAACTGGCCATATGACACATCGTTATGCTGTTGTTAGACGCACGTGTGTTTTGCGTTTTTCTCCCTCCGCGTAGTTACACATCCCCGGAATTTGTTCCAAACATTTGCGAATTACCGTATGCCCAAAGACTTGCCACGAAAAACATTTAAAATTCAATTTTAATATCGCAGTTATGCATCCGACGATGTCAGAAAAAAAGATGATGTGACTTCGGTACAATGCAGTGTGGCATTTTCTGTCGACAAGTCAGAATAATTACCTAAAACATTGCTGTCTGATTGATTTACAACATATACGGGTGATCAAAAAGAAATGAGACAAA
This sequence comes from Spisula solida, assembly GCA_947247005.1. Lineage (NCBI taxonomy): Eukaryota > Metazoa > Mollusca > Bivalvia > Venerida > Mactridae > Spisula > Spisula solida. The sequence goes on along the minus strand of OX365949.1, from coordinate 3,705,105 downwards.
CGCTGTAAAATGACAATGAATACTGATAGAAATACGAAAAGTTGAATGCTTTTTACAAAATATATCGTCTCTCTGTCTGCCTAGTTTCTTAAATATTCATTTATTATTTGCAGAGATATCTGTGGTTTCGCAACCTTGGGTACAGCGACTCGCCGCACACCATTGACATCAATGACGCCGTGTACGTAAATGGTTAACTTTTCGAACGTAACATTGCTTGAATAAATCGCTGATGTTTCTGTACTAGTCATAATGAATAAATTCACTATTTATTCAGTATTTAGCAAGAAAGAGTGTTTGTTTGTAAAAATATCAAGAATATATTAAATATTATTCTATCATTCAAATTCTAAAGACGACTTACGTGTATGACGTTATTCTTAATGAGTGACGTTCAAAACTGATCGGTCATCTTATGCATTTCGGGCCTCTGCTTGATATAGTAAAGTATATTTTCTTTTACAAAACATTTTGTACTAACGATATATAAGTATACCTCTGACAGACTTCCCTCCCGATGTTCGTTTCGATATTTAAAATGTTTGTTCTGAGTTTCTCCTAGCTTCTGATAAAACTGTAATTTGAAACTATGATGTTTGCCTTCCAAGTATGATGTGGTTTTCAAGCTGGTACTGTTAGTTTTCATGTCATATATTAAAAACGGACACACTTACAGGGTTCCCACGGTCAGGGAAAAGTCAGGGGAAAACAATTTGATCAAGGTCAGGGAAAAGTCAGGGAATTTTGGAATTAGTCAGGGACATCCAGAAATTTACCAAAAGTCAGGGAAAAGTCAGGGAATTTTTCATTGAAGCTGTCGATGAAGTAATACCTAAGACTGAAAAAAATCCTTGCTCGCTCGGAATCATTCTACGGTACATTATAATAACTTTATGTCAGTCAACAGCCTTAAAATCTGTTACCTTAAACTTTTTTGTTCCAAATATATCCTCATTTTCTCTATTTTATTGCCATATTTTGCTTGAACAAAAAGATGCTGTGTCGACCGATTGCTCAAAAAAGTCAGGGAAAACTGCTCTGTGGTCAGGGAAAAGTCAGGGAATTTTGTCTTGGAAAGTTTGTGGGAACCCTGTCTTACCTCAAAACCATTTAATTCACGTTTATTCAATGTGTTGACATCAAGTCCAGTGAATTTGACAAATGTTTGAGGAAAATTTAATAAAATATCAGTTATGTGCGTTACCATATCATACGGCGAAAACAGATGACGTTTTGATGTGCGGCGACATAGCGCTACACGTTATATTTAACTATCAATCAATAAATAACTATTAATAGAAGAAAGTTATGTTTTACACGTACAAATCGGCATTAAATGCATGAATATGGTGATTTTATGGTTAAAACTCGTAAACTTTACAAATTATAGCATTTGTCTCGTTTCTTTTTGATCACTCCATATACATGTCTTCGAGTGTTTAGTTAAAGGTAATTTTATTGGTTGTCTGTCGTAAAATGCAGGTTGCCAGAGCGTTTGTCAATTTGAAGTGACGTTATGTTGTTACATCGGGCTACTCCAGACACGTGATACCACTTTGAGTTCAGACAGTAAAATTCAACGAGTCTATTCGTTCAGCAATGCTTCTGAGTCTCGTCTGTGACTGCTAGCAGAAAAATCAGACAACATGGTTGTCATCCCAGATATCAAAATCTGTATTTGTGACTTTTACCTTCTTTAGTTGTTATGTTAAGATTGTTTCATCCAATAAATATATATCAAAATCGACATGTTGATGTACAATTCTGCAAAACGATAACACACGCATATTATAGCCAAATTTCATTGAGATATATACAAGCTTGACAAAGTTATCATCAAAAATATAAGTGAGGACTTAGAAGGGTTGCTAAGTATATTAAGGTCATATCGTATCAAATACTGATTCTGCCTAAACTGCTAGTCATCAGGTGAGCGCTTTAGGGCCAATGGCCCTCTTGTTTATGTATACCAGAATCAGGTTAGAGTTTGTCTCATTATGTGAGTAAGGATTGGTGACTGCAAATTTATTTACACAGCATATTGTGACAAAAAAGGGTCCAATCGGGGGTTATGTCAGGAAAGCACCATTCTTTATGATGGTAGCCTAAATCATTACCTTTGATTTTAGCCCAAGGGATGCACATGAAAGGCCTTCCTAAACGACTCATGTTAAATCTTTATGTACTCGTCAATAATTATATCATTAACTCAAATTTCCATTGCTGCCACTTTTTGGACTTTGTACATACTCTCTAAAAGTTCTGGTGTATTGGTGAAAATAATGATATGGTATGCAGTGTACTAGAGCCAACACATTGAGATGAAGAAGTAAACAGTTTATGCAAACAGTTGACCAAAAATATTTTTTCATGTTAATTAAAAGGGAGGTCATTTGACCCATACTAAAGTTTGACTCTTCAACAACTTTACCACAAAAAATTTAAATCCACCAAAGTTTTAAATGATTCCATAGTATTCTGTAATACTCGATTTTTTGCCGTCCATGTGTCATATTAATATACACTTGTCTTACTGTCTTTAAACATTATCATACTGCGTATCCCTTTGCCACACAATAGAAATTTGTTTAAGTATTATAAAGAACTTAAATTTGTGTGGATGGTTTGGTAAAACAGCACCTTTAAGAAGGTTTTCTAAATATTGGATAAAATGGGTATTTTATTAGCTAATTGAATGAACGGTTGGGCATTATTTAATAATTATATATAATAAGATGGCATTAATAACATTCTCTTTCAATTTTTTCCCATGTATGTTGTATTTAAGCTTGTGTTGTTATAAAACTTTAAAGTAATGTTTTCAGTATGACCGAGCTGATGTCATGTATCCTGAGTTCACTCAGAGTATTAGGTACAGCCGTTTTCAGTTCCGTTAGAGCCATATGAAAACAGTGCAATTCTCTGACGGAACTGAGAAGCGGTGTATTGGGTATTCATACCATGTAGTTTGTTAATAAGAACCTGATCTTTGATGCATGATCGGGCTTACTTTGTGAATTAAGTATGATATAGTATATTTGTCTCCTTCATATTGCGGGGGATACAAACAGAGTGTATGCTTGATGTCAGCGATTGATGTATGTTTGGACGGTTGTCAGCGCTTGTTCTTCTTCACCACTGGTCAGGTTTCAATGAGACTTCACATGAATACTTGATACCAAGCCTTGTTGTACAAGGGGCATTCTGAAAGTTCTGATAACTGAGTGATAACTTTATAACTTTACATTGGATGGTCAGAATTTGTTTAAGTGAACATTTTCTGAAAGATCAATCTGTCATTGAGATATTCATAGAAAATATATTATTTTAACTCTGAGAATGTATATTTTATTGGTATTCAAACAATAAATGGTTTTGGTATTGACTGAAATATCTCTTGAATACGCGAGGGAATTGCGTTGTATTGGCCCCATGTATATTTCAGAGCGCACTGTGGAAACGTCGTTCTGACTGAATGAAATAAATTTGATATTATTCGAAATATACATAACAATATTTGCGAATATCATTAATATATTGAAAAAACTTTTGAGTTATTAATAAAATAACAGCAATATATACAACCCATAAAGGAGCCCATTTTACCACCTCATACTTAATGCTAGACATATACTACCTATATGGACTAACATCTACTCTAAACAAGTCAAATTTTCTAGATTTGAATGTGTATTTTCAATCGGGGGACGTTAAAAATGTATTTTTGTAAAGTTTGATTTTGGAAGCTTGATTTTAGAAAGTGGGTGGGATAACAGAATACCCTTATACATGTAATAAAAGGTCAATAGTCCTTGTTCTTATAGTTAAATTAATTGTACTAACTGCAATTGAAGGAAATCCATAATTATTTTGGTTTGCGAAATGCTTTTTCGAGGATATGACGTCATAAATCTAAAACACATGTTTTTGGCCACGTGGCGGATATTCATTGGGTTATATAAAACTCCCTGATATTAATATATTTATATGTTTTCGGTCACGGAAGGTTGTATCTTTCAGAAAATATTCACTTTAAAAGATTCTGACCATCTAATGTAAAGTTATCACTCAGTTATCAGAACTTTCAGAATGCCCTTCGTACATATTGTCAGGAATTTTGGGTAGGATAATTTTTGCAAGAGTTTTGGCCCTTTGTGAGAAATGTAGGTTTTTGTGTCAAAACCCCTCCAGTGTGTACACAATACTTTGTGGTGACTGTTTATGAAGTTAGGCAACCATGGTTTGTCTTTTGATTTGGAAATCTTTATTTTTGTTTCATGTGTGAAGAATGTGCATACATTAAAATACCACATTTTTATTAAAGGATTATAACATATTTTTGTTTCGCAAATAAGTCTATTCATTAATTTGTCATGAACTGATATGCAAATAAAATGTGTACACATTGTATTATATTGTTTGTTATTTTTAGCTCACCAGTCACAAAGTGACAGAGTGAGCTTTTGTGATCACTCCTCATCCGTCTATCCGTCGTCAGTCAACAATTTGCTTGTGTAGTCGCTAGAGGTCACAGTTTTGGCCTAATACTTATGAAACAATGATCATCTCAGCAAAATCTAGGTCAAGTTCGATATTGGGTCATCTGGGGTCAAAAACTAGGTCATAATTATGGTCAAATCATAGAAAAAATTGTGTAGTCACTAGAGGTCACAATTTTGACCTTATCTTTATGAAACTTTGTCACAATGATCATGTCAACAAAATCTAGGTCAAGTTCCATATTGGGTTATTCGGGGTCAGAAACTAGGTCATAAGGTCAAATCATAGAAAAACCTTGTGTAGTCACTAGAGGTCACAGTTTTGGCCTTATATTTATGAAACAATGATCATCTCAGCAAAATCTAGGTCAAGTTCGATATTGGGTCATCTGGGGTCAAAAACTAGGTAATAAGGTCAAATCATAGAAATACCTTGTGTAGTCACTAGAGGTCACAATTTTGACCTTATCTTTATGAAACTTTGTCACAATGATCATGTCAACAAAATCTAGGTCAAGTTCCATATTGGGTTATTCGGGGTCAGAAACTAGGTCATAAGGTCAAATCATAGAAAAACCTTGTGTAGTCACTAGAGGTCACAGTTTTGGTCTTATATTTATGAAACAATGATCATTTCAGCAAAATCTAGGTCAAGTTCGATATTGGGTCATCTGGGGTCAAAAACTAGGTAATGAGGTCAAATCATAGAAAAACCTTGTGTAGTGACTAGAAGTAATAATTTTGACCTAAACTTTGTCACAGTGATCGTCTCAACAACATCAAGGTCAAGTTCGTTATTGGGTCATCTGGGTCAAAAACTAGGTCACTATAGGGGTTTGCATGCACTATTACGAGAGGTGAGCGACCTAAGGCCTTTTGGGCGCTCTTGTTAGCTCAACTGTCACAAAGTGACAAGGACGGTGAGCTTTAGTTACCACTCTTTGTCCTCATGGTTATCATAATTTATGGCCTTCCCTTTACTGGCCTACTATGACATTGGGCCTTTTTGTGTTTCAAATAAAGTCGTGAATGACAACTACACAATGTATTTGTAAAATGTCTCTTCATGCAATGGGAAACAGGTAAGGGTTTACGTACATGTATATATATATGAGCCGGTGTCGCGTGAGAGTCATTCGACTATGAGATCAGTGCGACCGGAAGTATAACTGACACATTTTATGCGGTACACAAGTGCTAATCACCAGCCGTGATAATTGTCTGCCGAGGCGTATAAAAAAAGTCCTGGCGAGTTTAAATTCGGAGCTCGCGGTCATGTTTTTGGGTTTTTTATAAAAGAAACGAACACTTTCCAAATATACTTGATGATTCGCAGTTTTAAACGTTCTCTACTATGTATTTTCGTAGATTTATCGACGCATATATAGATCGCTTCCGTACATGGGATGCGCCGTACGTTGGTACTACCATGCGGTCAAGTTTAATTGTTTATTTTCATTATATATAGGCCTATATATACCTATATATTGATTTATACATAAGGAAATAGGTTCACATAAATTTATGTATTAGTTACGTATTTTACACTATTAACGTACGTTCGATAGAGATCTGTAAACGTTATCTACTATATATAGTCTTTGTTAAAAGAACATGCGTCCATAGTCAGCTTTTGCAAAGATCTAAAATTGTTCGTTGAGGTATTTGGATTTTGTTTCTTTCAATGTTTCAATGAAATGACCCTCTGACCCCTGAAAAAGTCCATTTACCCTTGGGTTTTGAAATCAGCTTTAGATGGAGCCGCTGCATAATTATGTACATGTTGTTTTCATTATATTTTGAGCATTTGATTTTGTTGATGTTGCCAACCCACACAGTGCTAAGAATTAATACCTGTGCTGAGATTCCATCTATCATGATCATGTTGATAGGACTCTAGGCTACCCCGAGGTCCCAGGTTCAAATCTCCGCTAGACACTGGAAATCACAGAACTGATTTTCTCACCAAATTACAGAAGCATTATTGTGTGTATCGGTGCTTTAATTACTTGGGGCATGTAAAAGAAAGATGGGAGTCTATTTGGAAAGAGCTAGGGTAGCGCACCCGGTTTCCTAGTGTAACAAACTGACTCTTCCCCCGAACTCGGAGGTCGTTGTCTGATCTAGCAGGGAAAAATCAATGACAATGCACTTACGACCGTCTCAGTCAATCACAAACGACAACATGAACCTGTCAGACTAAATTCTGTAACTATACCTGGTGTCACAAATCCCATCCGATTGCAATCCAATGATCGAATGCTTATCTGCTTGAAGGAATCTTATGGTCATTGGGGGTATTGTAGAGCATCGGGCAGAGACAGGAGTAATTTTAAGTCTTTTGATAATATTCACTGCTACTAATTGGCCCGTCCGCATGATATGCATAGACATTAAGCCGCAAAAGACAGGGAAGTCGCCCAGCGTCAGGGTGATTTGTGACCCAGTTATTTATAAGAGATAACATAAATCTGTGGATAAATAAGGAAAATATATATTATAAAATAAACATTTAATTCAGATAATAAATGAAAATTTAATAAAATTAGTACAATTTCATACTAAGCGATAACACTTGAGTTATTTGAGTTATATAATCAAACAAGTTCAACAACTATCAGAACTATCCCCCACAGATCATTGAATGTTATAAATTCTCTAAATACATGTACTCCATGACTAGGCCATTTACATTCAAATCAAACCAATGGATATAAGGAGAAAAGCGTGGAAAAACTTTGTGACACCCTGATATCTAGCGAATAATCAACCCCTCGTCTACTGGGTTGAGTAGGCCCCTACCTTCTGGGTTGAGTAGGCCTCCACCTACTGGGTTTAGTAGGCCCCCACCGTCTGGGTTTAGTAAGCCCCCACCTTCTGAGTTTAGAAGGCCCCCACCTACTGGATTTAGTAGGCCCCCACCTATGGGGTTGAGTAGAGCCCCAACCTACTGGGTTGAGTAGAGCCCCCGCCTACAGGGTTTAGTAGGCCCCCACCTACTAGTTTAAGTAGAGCCCCCCGCCTACTGGGTTTAGTAGGCCCCCGCCTACTAGGTTAAGTAGAGCCCCCACCTACTGGGTTGAGAAAGCCCCCGCCTACTGGGTTAAGTAGGCCCCCGCCTACTGGGTTAAGTAGGCCCCCACCTACTGGGTTTAGTAGGCCCCCGCCTACTAGTTTAAGTAGAGCCCCCCGCCTACTGGGTTTAGTAGGCCCCCGCCTACTAGGTTAAGTAGAGCCCCCACCTACTGGGTTTAGAAGGCCTCCACCTACTGGTTTAAGTAGAGCCCCCCGCCTTTGTGACACCCTGATATCTAGCGAATAATCAACCCCTCGTCTACTGGGTTGAGTAGGCCCCCACCTTCTGGGTTTTGTAGGCCCCACCTTCTGGGTTTAGTAGGCCCGCCTATTTGGTTAAGTAGAGCCCCCCGCCTACTGGGTTAGTAGAGTCCCAACAAAAATACAAATACAATATTTATTTTAAGTCGGATACATGTTCAATACTGGATTAAGTAGAGCCCCCCCCCGCCTACTTGGTAAGTAGAGTCCCAACATACTGGATTAAGTAGAGCCCCCGCCTACTGGGTTTAGTAGAGCCCCACCTTCTGTGTTTAGTAGGCCCGCCTAGTTGGTTAAGTAGAGCCCCCCCCCGCCTACTGGGTAAGTAAAGTCCCAACATAAATACAATATTTATTAGTTTCAGGACAGCCTTCAATGCTGTTAACTTTAGGTGCATTTCATATAGTGCTGTCCAGACATACCCGATAGGGGTTGAACACTTGTTAAAATTCCTAGCGTTCGATTTCACACTTTGTCTTATTAATTTTCCTGCTGGATTTATTCTGTCCTATCAGCAATTATATGTCTCTCAGGGTAAAGGATAAACACGAGTCCAAACGTGCTAACCCTATTCAGTTGGATTACAGCACATGTAATAGAATTGATTTCTTTAACTATGCTCATTTTTAAAATGTCCAAATTTTGAATATTTAAAATTAAACGTCCCAAGTTCACAGCGTATAAACCAAATCACTGTACGACTTATTGGGATACTATAAAATTCAACCTGTATTACTTCTTGTGAGTAAAAACACATGATTTCCGATAACTGTATGACTTATTGCAAGACTATACAATTCAACATGTATGCCTTATTGCGATTACCGGAAGTTGACTCGATTATGCACTGTGGAGTTTCTACTTTTTAGCTGCACTGCCCAAGATTTGGCATTTCATTTGTTGATAACATTTCTGTTTTTGTCGGGATAGTTTTGATATTATCGTTCAAATGTATACGAAATCCGAAGATAATGATGCAAATAGTCAACACGTCCTGCTCCATACACTGACGAACAGCTGCCTGTCAAGTTCGATTCATTGACTTCTGTCCAACTTTAAACGGATTGACCCTATATGAATTGTTCTTCATTACGAATACCAGTTTCGTGGAATTGATCTCCAACAGCTGTCTTGCTGTTCTATCAAACAATCTACAAATAGAAAAAAACAGTTATCATCTTATTGTATCAATAACCAAAACATACCATCACAGGATTGACTTTCAATAATGTTGAACACATAATATAATATTTTTGAAGTTTTAAATTGATTGATTGATTGATTGGGTTGGGTTGGGTTGGATAGGGTCAGGTCGGGTCGAGTCGAGTTGATTGATGGATCGATTAATTGATTGATTGATTGAAACCTGGTCAGCTAATTAGGAATTAATATTTGATTCATGAATTTTGAATTGTGGATGTGTAGTAATGTTTAAATGATCATAAAAACAAATGTCTAGCAAATATATAATCTGTAATATTTACAACACATCAATAGGTATTAAATTATTCAAGCCAAATACCTTTTATTCAAGCCAAATACCTTTTATTCACTCATTTCATGTTTACATAGAAAATGGAGGTGACAAAATGTAACTGTTTTACTTCACTTCACAAGTGCAATGACTAATAACTGACTACCTGGTATGTGAAATTAAGTGTCACCTCTGTGCAGGTCCATTAATTAAAAAACAATCATGGGATAAAAATATTTTGAAGTCATATATTACTTCCATTTCAGCTGTATATTATGCTTAAGCTGAATAAACCATTTATTCTGTTTTGTTCATTAAAATTAAGGGTCACTTAATGTCTACATATTTTTCACACTGTATATAATTATGACACTTATAGTTAGGTAATGTACAGGTAGGTTGATTTGACATGTCACCATTGCCTGATGTCAAAAATTATCCAGCCTAATAAAAGGTAATGGTTGATCATTTATAACATGTATTGATTACAGAACAGACTATATATTTTATTGATTACAACAAAGGTTATATATAAAAAAATGTATAGGATATTATTTAATTACAAGTAACTGGTTTTATTATACCCCCATTTATAATTAACTTCCTGTCATAAAGGGACTATTTAATTCTCAAACAGGGTATCTGGGTGATGTAAGATAACTGATTAACAGACTGTGCAATATTATGCAATAGTGTGCAATACTGTATCTTGACATCTTGAAAAATAGGGATCACATACTGACATCATGCTGAGAGAATACCTGTAGAGTCCAAAATAATGTGTCCCTATTTTCTCAGTATGCCTCTATTTAACAAGGTATTCATGCAAACCAATTCATATGTGGACCTGTGGCTCTATAGGTCATAAATGGGGTTCTTTTATTAGGCAACATAATTGATAAAGAACAACTTCTTTATTACAGAACACAATTATTGAGTTTTTTTTAAAATAATGACTTGAAAGATGATGCCCCCAGGATTTTTTCATGAATCAAAATGCATACATTGTATCATATAGTTGATAAAAAACATAAAACTTATATATTATAGAACATGATTATTGAGTATTTCTAAAATATTTTGGAAAAAATAACAATATTCAAACTGTGAGAAATGTAAGAAGTGAATTTCAGAGGTCATGTGACTTGATAGATGATGCCCCTAGGAGCTTTTCATGAATCAAAATGCATACATTATTTCATATATTTGATTAAGAACACAACTTTTGTATTATAGGACATGATTATTAAATTTTAGTTTTTCTAAAATAATTTGGAAAATATAACAATATTTAAACTGTGAGAAATGTAAGAACTGAACTTCACAGGTTATGTGAAGTGATAAATGATGCCATCCGGAAGCTTTTCATGAATCAAAATGCAAACATTATATCATATATTTGATAAAGAACACAACTTATATATTATAGAACATGATTATTGAGTTTTTTCTTAAATAATTTTGAAAATATAATAATATTCAAACTGTGAGAAATGTAAGAACTGAATTACAGAGGTCATGTGACTTGATAGATGATGCCCCCAGAAGCTTTAATGAACCCAAATACATACATTGTTTCATATAGTTGATAAAGAATACAACTTATATATTATAGCATGTGATTATTGAGTTTTCCTGAAATTATTTGGAAAATAAGACAATATCTAAACTGTGAGAAATGTAAGAACTGAACTTCACAGGTTATGTGACTTGATAAATGATGCCCCCCCCCCCCGGAAGCTTTTCATGAATCAAAATGCAAACATTATATCATATATTTGATAAAGAACACAACTTATATATTATAGTGATTATTGAGTTTTTTCTTAAATAATTTTGAAAATATAATAATATTCAAACTGTGAGAAATGTAAGAACTGAATTACAGAGGTCATGTGACTTGATAGATGATTCCCAAGGAGCTTTTAATGAACCCAAATACATACATTGTTTCATATAGTTGATAAAGAACACAACTTATATAATTATTATAGCATGTGATTATTGAGTTTCCTGAAATAATTTGGAAAATAAGACAATATCTAAACTGTGAGAAATGTAAGAACTGAATTTCAGAGGTCATGCGACTTGATAGATGATGCCCCCGGGAGCTTTTAAGGAACCCAAATACATACATTGTATCATATGTTTGATAAAGAGGACAACTTATATATCATAGAACATGATTATTGCGTTTTTTTTAAATAATTTTGAAAATTAGACAATATTCAAACTGTGAGAAATGTAAGAACTGAATTTCAGAGGTCATATGACTTGACAGATGATGCCCCCGGAAGCTTTTCATGAATCAAAATGCAAACATTATATCATATATTTGATAAGGAACACAACTTATATATTATAGAATATGATTATTTAGTTTTTCTAAAATAATTCGGAAATATAACTATATTTAAACTGTGAGAAATGGAAGAACTGAATTTCAGAGGTCATGGGACTTGATAGATGATGCCCCAGGGATCTTTTCATGTATCAAAATGCATACATTGTATCATATAGTTGATAAAAAAAACAACTTATATATTATAGAACATAATTATTGAGTATTTCTAAAATATTTTGGAAAAAATAACAATATTCAAACTGTGAGAAATGTAAGAAGTGAATTTCAGAGGTCATGTGACTTGATAGATGATGCCACCAGGAGCTTTTCATGAATCAAAATGCATACATTATTTCATATATTTGATTAAGAACACAACTTTTGTATTATAGGACATGATTATTAAATTTTAGTTTTTCTAAAATAATTTAGAAAATATAACAATATTTAAACTGTGAGAAATGTAAGAACTGAATTTCACAGGTCATGTGACTTGATACATGATCCCCCCAGGAGCTTTTAATGAACTCAAATACATACATTGTATCATATGTTTGATAAATAACACAACTTATATATTATAGAATATGATTATTGAGTTTTGCTAAATAATTTGGAAATGATAACAATATTTAAACAGTGAGACATGTAAGAACTGAATTTCACAGGTCATATGGCTTGATAGATGATACCCCCAGGAGCTTTTAATGAACCCTAATACTAACATTGTATCATATGTTTGATAAATAACACCACTTATATATTATTGAACATGATTATTGAGTTTGCTAAAATAATTTGGAAAATATAAAAATATTTAAACTGTGAGAAATGTAAGAACTGAATTTTAGAGGTTGTGTCATTTGATAGACAATGCCCGAGGAGCTTTCAGTGAATTAGAATACATAAATTAGGCAATATATTTGATGAAGAACACAACTTTTATATTATAGAACATGATTATTGAGTTTTTCTGAAATAATTGGAAAAATAAGACAACATTTAAACTGTGAGAAAAGTCAGAACTGAATTTCAGAGGTTGTGTCACTTGATAGACAATGCCCCTATGAGCTTTTAATGAATTTGAATACATAAAGTAGCCTGTAGGCAATGTATTTGATAAGGATATCAACCCATATATATATACAATATGACATAATGATAAGAGTTTTTCTAAAATAATTTGTAAAATATGACAATATTTAAACGGTGAGCAAAGTAAGATCGTAAATTCAGAGGTCATGTCACTTAATAGATGATACCCGCAGAAGCTTTAAATGAATCAGAACCAGTTTATGAGTAGTTTTGACGCAACAAATGTTCCATCTTTACTGTCATCTATACATTGAGATTGTTCATTTGTGAAAGTTTGAAGAAATTCCATCCAGCAGTTTGTGAGGAGTTCAAACAAAATTTTCATTATTGGGTATATAGTCAAAGTAACAAAGGGCCTTAATAATGGCAAAACAATAATGTAAGGTATTTACTTAAACCTAGATAATTCTGTTTCGTCTATTTGCTTTTATTTATCCTCGCCACTGGATAATCCATATGGACGAGGCCCCCAGAAGAGGCTAGTCACTTTAGTGTTTGGGGATAGTGCATGATATAGAAGATGCTCCAGTTCCAGGAGCATCCCTGTTCTTTTACGTGCCGATGTAAAGCATCATACACGGGACCTCACTTAACGTCTCGTCCGAAAGACTAGCTGTTAGCTAGTTTAGTTATGTTAGGTGGGAAACACTGAAAAGCATTTCTGTTTTTGACCGTCTGGAGTAGGGATCAAATCCACAACCTTCAGATCAGCAGTCAGTAGCCCTTACCACTAGACCACTTGTCCACCTTTATTTTGTAAATAGGTGGCAACTATATATATAAGTACAGTGACCAAGAACCATAACTCTATGTCGCCCTGTTTTCAAATTATCTCCCTTTGTTTAATTTAATTAAGTATTCAATTGATTGACTTGAAACTTTAAATATAAGTAGAATAGCATCTAGGAGAAGTGTTGTGACTTAAAGAAACCTAACACTAACTGGTACCATTCTTGAATTATTTCCCTTTAACCAAAGAAGTAATGATATTTCCCTTTTCCTTCTTAGTCCTGTTTCTATGAAACATCAGTTAGTAACAAACATGTACTGTGGGGATGGCAATGTTAACATTGCTCTTATTTTCTTGATAATAAATTTAACTGTAGGAAAATAGTTGGACACAACAGTGACATTGTTCAGGTCAGAATTACCTTGCAGTTCCAGTAAGTATTAATACCAGATCTTCAAAACAAAGGTGACAGTCAATGAGCCATCTTGGAAAGTACTTGACTGCCAAAACCTGAAATAAAGTCGGATCAATTAATAATCATTGAAATGATTACTTCTAGTAAGATAAAACAATAATAATTAATGAAGTATTATACACCTATTGTCAAAAGATATATAGATGCATGTAGAAACTACCCCTTTTATTATTATTTAATAGTACAGCTCTGTCTGATTCGGTATGGATGATTCTGATATGTATCCGATGATAAGTAGTGCGAATATATCAATTTGCACATATAGATGAATCATAACAGGCACATCAGTCATGGTTCACTCATTTAGCTGTTCTCATTAGTATATATTGAGCGTAGATTCAGGTCTTGAACCTAGTAGCTTCAGTTTTATTTTAGACTATACAAATTTTGGCACTTTGTAAACTTCCATTTAACCATTAAGTTATTTCAAAATGTGCATAGGCGGATCCAAGGGGGGGGGGGGGCAGACCCGGCATACGCCCCCCCTAAAATTGCCAAAGTAGTGTCAATTCACTTGTTGTATCACACTAAATCACATATTTAAAGTCATTTTTGTTCTGCTTTCTGCGCGCTGTGCGCACGCAATTAACATTTTCCACTAACCACAGACACTTCGATAGAGTCTCTGCCGCCCCGTTATTCAGGTCGAACTTTGCGATTCTGATGTATCGCTCTTTTTGCACATTGATTCTCTTTTCGCTGCATTTTATGACAACAAAGATGGATGCGTATTAAATGGAGCTACCGGGGTGATTCGCCCCCCTGGACCCCCTAGCAGGGCTTTGCCCTGCACCCACCAGGGGCCCTTGCGACCCCCTGGACCCCCAGCTCATTTTTCATTTCACGCCCCCCCCCCCTAACACTAAATCCTGGATCCGCCCGTGATGTGAATTGATAATCGATCGACCAAAAAATATTGTCGATACATCAATATCGCTTCTATAGATGACAGCTCTATTTAATGAAGGTTTGTCAAGTTTATAATATGTACTACTGAGTCTACATCAATATGTTATTGTGAAAAACTCATAAATGGTTTAGGCCATCATGAAGTAATTAAAATCAATGGGTACAAGTGTGCCACACTCAACCTAAACATTCTTAATTTTCCAGTCTAGAAATTAACAGACAAAGAAAACACAGCACCTACAACGAAAATATTCTTGTGAGCCATGCCAACAGTATGTAAATATGGTGCATTCTGAAGTTTACATTTACACAAAAGCTTCGCCCCTGGCTAGTAGATCATCTTTTAGCCATGCCTGTGCGTACAGGGCTTTAACACTACAACAATTAAATTTCCTTACAAATGTGCTTTTCAATAATTTTCTCAGGGGTTGGTCGGGGATAGACCTATCCAGATAATTTCATTTGTCATAGAAGTAAATATTTTCTCCGTCTAGTTTCACTAACTAACATGCACCTCTTTTCGAGTTTATTGGCAGGTGTGCTGTTTAGGGCAGACTTAAATTCAATTAAGAGACAGCTAGGGATGTAAAACAAGGAATCCGGGTGCGTTATCCTAGCTCCTTCCAAATAATGAAGACTCCTTGGTTCTTAAACATGCCCAGCGAAAAACACCGATAAGCATGAGACTACCTTTGAGTCCATGCAGACAGATAAGCTGTCTCCAATTGGCTGCTTTTGAATTCTGATGGTCCAGCCACAGCTAGTAAGGTACTGTTAGCGTCGAAATGGTTCGACTACTGGGCCATGCGATTCGGCCAACTGATTCAAAACGCTGACAAATAGCAGGGTATCGACAAATATTCTGACACAAAATTCCCTGATCAAACATCAGTTTTCCCCGTCCCTGCCTTGGGTCAGGACAACAACACCCCACCCATGGCGTATAGTCGAGCATGCATGATAAAACTCATCTATGAATTAGATATAGTTCTTTGAACAGTGACACAGTGTACTTAATGTAACACTCTGCTTATATACGCTTAGAACTCATGGCAAGGACTTTTCGGAACTGCGTACAAACGACCGACAGTCTACTTTCACTTTAGACAGATAAGCTGTCTGCAAGTGGCTGCTTAAAATTCTGACGGTACAGCTTATACGGGCATCCCTGTATAGATTGCGTCGAAATGGTTTGACTACTTTCACTTTCGATGTGTTTTGTTTACAGAAGTGATGATTTATATTTTATTGTTATGGTCTCCGATGTAGGAATTCAGGATCCGAAATGTAACAACGTCGAAGAAAAATTGCATCTACAGACTACACGCAATATTGTTTATTAAATTACAATATAAACAAGCGTTTTACCTTGCAACCTGTCTTCATCGATGAATCTGCACATCCGCCGCATCACACCGTAAGAAATGTAAGTGCCGCGCATGCGCACTTATCCCAGTCGGACGAATATAACACCTCTGACGATTCTTACGGGACACCGGTCTCCAGGAAAACCTGCTATTTTGACAAAACATTTGATTTTGAGTTTTTTTATTATCTAAAAGATTAATCTTAATGAAGCAAAATTCAAAAAAAAAAAATTGTTAATATCATGTTTTTTAAGGAAGTTACAGCTGTTTTGTAGAGACCCTATTCAGAGCCTTTTTGCGTGACGTCGCATGCGTCATTCAAACATTATTCGACGTCGTTGTAACAAGTACTTTATAAATAGTGCATTTGATCAATTCTTGACGTAAACTGGTCAAAATAGTATCAAGTTTTAGAATGATGTTTTAAGTTTTAAAATATACATGTACATCCAAATTGTAAATGTTCACATTTAGAGAAAGACTACTACTGTTTTAAACAACTAACTCCTCGTTTTCTCAATCAGAGTACTTTTCTGAAATTGGTCACCATAGCAACGAAGTAAATGATTTCGACATTATTCATAAGAAATTTTAAAGCTAAGATATAGTAATATATGGATAAATGACTTAAAATTGAATCTATTGATGTGTCATTTTTTCTTATTTTAAAGCTTTTTAAAAGCTTGTTACATGCAGTAATTACATAATGTCAATATAGCAGGTTTTCCTGGAGACTGGCTCATGTATATATAGTGAGAATATTTTATTTTCCATTTATCAACCCCCATACGCCACCCCTGTAACACCCATGAACGCGACATTTCGCATAAAGCTTTGAAAATGCATGCTTAGTCTATATCCATGCAAGTCAGTCATAAATTCTTGATGTTACTTTTGTAACCGTCAAATGCCCTCTATCCTATACTTTTGACGACCAGTCTATTTTAAAAGCAAAGGGTGGTTTAGACTAGTTGTGAAAATGAACGTGTACGTTTACGTGAATATGATGTTTAGGTATTTCTTCATCCAGCAGGTATGTGAAGTTTCTACAAGTAACGTACGTGTCGCACAGGTATTCGTATGCACGGGAAACTAGATTTCATCGCCTGTGGGATCATTGAGGTTACATACATATAACACTCGTTATCGAATCATGAAGAAACCATGCCCCCATTGGTACGTGATTTTCCACATACACGTTGTGTTTCACAGTCATCAGTGGCGTACCTCAAGGCAGCGTCCTCGGCCCAATTCTGTTCCTGGCCTTCATCCATGACCTTCCTCAACAAGTCAACTCAAAAACCCGTCTGTTCGCTGATGACTGTATAGTTTACCGACAAATTGATTCACCAGCAGACTCCATAGCGCTTGAAGACGACCTTAAGAAACTTGCAGCATGGGAGAAGAAGTGGGGAATGTCGTGCCATCCAGAATAATGCAATATTCTACGTGTCCATCGGAAAAGAAATCCATACATCTACAACTATACCCTCAAAAGGACATATTTTAGAAACAGACACGATCACAAAATACCTTCGGCGTCCACTTAACAGAAAACCTATCATGGAATACCCACATAGATAAGATCACCAAAAATACAAACTACTCTAGGATTCCTGCATAGAAACCTCAAAATCTCCAACCAATCCGTCAAAAGCAACGCATACTTCTCCCTAGTCAGACCACATTTAAAATACTGCTCAACTATATGGAACCCATACACCAACAACCTAACTCGTCAACTGGAAATGGTTCAGAGAAGGGCTGCATGGTAAACTACAACCCGATACCATAACACTTCAATGCTAGACCAACTGGGATGGGAAACTATAAACCAGAAGAACAAAGGCACAGCTTACCATGCTCTTCAGGATTGTTCATCGCTACGTTGACATTCCTGCAGAGAAGTACCTGACACCCGCTAGACTCACCACACGATCATCCCACTCTTAAATGTGGCCGCGACTGCGATTTTTGGGCTAGTGGGTAAAAAATCACATTTTCAGTTTTTAATGTAACAGTAATCTCTGAAGTTTAAATTTCCAAATTCGGAAAATTTTTAGTCGATATCTTGAAAATTCAGTGATTTATGACTATTTTGTTGACACCTAGTAGTTCGTGATTCGTTCAAAATTGCACTGTTTTAGAAGTAAAAACTAAAACAATTATTCTGTTAATTAAACAAATTTAAACGGTTTACCACACATCATATTATATTTGATTTGTTCATTTGTTGTCACAAAGGTTTTAAGTCGCACATCAGTGAAAAATTATGTCAACTTTTTTTTTGGTTGCCTAGCAACCGCTAAATATTTACAAAAAAACACAATTTAGCACATGTGGATGCAACTCCGATAGTTGTTCAAGTTGCAATTGTTCAGCTTTTAATGTCACAGTAACCTTTTAAGAAAAACGTTTCAAATTTTGCAAATATCATGTCGATGTTCTGAAAATTGAGTGATTTATGACGATTTTGTAGATGCCTGTATTCCTTCAAAATTACACCATTTCTGGTGCAAATGTTGTAACAACTATGCTGTGTGTTAAGCACATTTGATCAGCTAACCAAGACATAATGTCATACTTGATTTGTACATTTGGCGTCACAAAGATTCTTAGTTGTAAAACCGTTCAAAATCATCACTAAATATATTTTGGTTACCTAGCAACCGCTAAATATTTACAAAATACAAGATTTAGCACATGAGGATGCCACTATGAGAGTGGGTCATAAACTACCTTTTTATTTTTAGTATCATTGTAATAAGTGGACCTTTAGATTTCCAATCATGTAAATTCCATGTTGTTATCTTGAATAATTACCAAGTTATGGCAATTTTGCTGTTACTAAGGAACATCCTTTTTATTCCAAAATAACTATTCTAGGTCTAGAATCATTCAGGCAGAACAAGCATGCCCTAACAATAAACAGACAACACATAATATAATTTAGATATGTTTTATTTTCATCACCAATGTGTCTTATTGTTTAAACACATAATTTTGAACTTTACATTTTTGTGGTTGCCTAGCAACAGTGAGATCAATCAAAATATTGACAAAATACTGTGGTAATTAACTAGAGCAGTATGGAATTTGCAAAACTCATCATGTAAAGTTTAGAGCAATATTTAAACATGCAATTTAAGAGAACATACTTGCTGAAGTGTGCAATTTATGTGTATTCAAGAATAATCAAAAACATGATTTCCAATAAATGACAGGTTATCAATCATCTTCCAATTAAACATGCTTATGGCAGTAAACACATATATAGCATAATTCTAAAGCTTGACACAACAACATCTAAACCATTACTACAATTTACTGGTCCCTTACCATACACTTTATTAAAGTGTTCATTTTAACATTGTCCTTTAATAATTTCCTTGACAATATAGAATATTCTGCATAGCAACAGAAATAATTTGAATAAATAGAGTTTCATGTATTTTTCGGATAGTTTTTAATGAATTATTCTCTAAATAGATTTGTTGTAACATATTTTATGTAATATAAGTGTATTTATTACAGGATAAGAAATCTTTATAAATGTTAAGGCCATAACAATAAAATGTAGGAGTAGTATGCACCATAAACAAATCCAATGTCAAGGACAATATGGAACCTGTTTAGAACCTATTTTGGAAAAAATGAAAAAAGTTTAAATGAATGTTCTTGTGTGTCAGAAAATGTTCATAATGGTACATATTTTACACTAATTAACCTGTGGGTTGGGTAATATTTGGACAGTGGTTCTTAGACAAATGCCTTCTTTCTAGGAAACACCAGAAATTACATGTGGTGAACTGCAGAAATTAAAATAAATTTTGGAATATAATCTGGCCTGTGATATGCTAGCTGTCTTTATAAAGACAGTTTCTTAGAACCCAGGTTATAAATTCATGTACACAAATGTTTACAAGCACATGCTTTTAACTTAAACCAAATCATGAATACAATGTAAGTGAAAACAATTGAAAAACAACACACCATGTACTGGTATGATAATTATAATCATGTGTTGACTCTGTCTGTACTAGATAGTCATGGTTCTGAGAAGCAATTTTCATTCATAATTATAAGTTAGGCCAGTGAATGGGATGATTTGGCTCAAACACACATCTTCATATTAAATATTTTGTTGTGCAAGCATCACTGTTTGACTAGGTATTAAATGTGAATAATGTTACATCACAAAGAGAACAGTTAATTAATGTGTTACACATTCATATTGAATATCATTCTGTTTCTTCTACAGTCATGATGATGGTTTTCCATTGAACTCTCAGAAGCTGTGTGATGTCCTTAAATGAGAAAATAATGTGTCTGATATTACATAATACAATTTATCCAATGCCTGTAATTTATATTAAACTTTTATCTATGATTTATATTATATTGAAATCCATAAATGGTGTACAAAAATCATGTTTATAAAATTTAAATTTCTGACTGAATAAAACGCAATAATGAATTAAGCACAAATACAACATAATGCATACAAAATATGGTATTAGGTAAGACACAATGTTTGCTACTAATTTTAAATATTAGAATCTATAAACAATAATTACAAAAATGAATGTACAAAATGTATACCTGTAAGGATTCATCATTGAATAGAACTGTTATCACCCTGCATGGTCACATAAACTGTCAAAAGGGTACAAAAGCAGGTAACTGAAAGAAAGTGGAAGTAGAAATCATTAATATTTTAAAGGTTTACAGTATTAATGAAAATATATAGGTAGAAAAATAAAGTATAATCTAATGATATTTATCTTTAAACTAATATTCATCTATAAAAGTCATATTAATGAAATTTAAAAAAATACAATAATGTACAGATGATAATAATACCTGTTTATGTTCAATCACTTGCATCAATACTGCTATCATCAGATATAACACTGTCATTTTTCTGAAAAAAGAGTGCAAACATTATTTAAAATAAATGAAACTAATTGAATAAAGACAATGTTTAAATCCACTTTGAGAGTAGAAGGTTGAAGAATGAATCTTGGGAAACCACAACCTACCAGTGTTGCAGACTAGTTGAATCAAAAGTATCACTTCTATTAGCTCACTTGAAGAGGTTCTGCTATGAGTGTTGGCAATATATTGTGACTGACCCTTGGGCATGTCATACAAAAGAGAGAAAATGGTATACATGTATGTAGCTTCCTTGCCATATAGGTCTAGATGCTACAAGTATATACATGAATGTGGTATCCTGAGTCATAGCATATACCCAGGTAAGTGTCTTCTTAGTGATACCTAGTTGGTTTCACAGGATCTTGATATAGCTTACATCATTCATGTTCACTTTTGAAATCAGGGATGCATCTAAAAGTCAACAACATGTGGCATGCACCCAATTTGCTCCATATAAGTATGCATACAAGGGAAACATTGAATAAGAAAATGCACATATGTTTCCAAGTAGGGACCTTCTAAACCTAGACCTATATGACAAACAGATTGTCCTAGTCCTATTAATCATGTTATTGAATATAAAAAGGTTAACCCAAAAACAAGACTGTAAGTTGAGAGTGTTATTATGAGAATTTATAATCATACACTCCTCCCCCTTCTATCAATATCAGATTTCCAGTCCGATGATGCTTTAAGTTTAACTTGCTTGAACTTCGATCATTGATAGCTGGCGATCATGCACATGATAAATTAATTCTCCAAATTTTATAACTATGTCAATACAGCTAGGTCTATCGTGCTCATGAAATACATTACAGTAGTCTAGAACGTTAGTACACGTTGATGATTCAATATAAATTTGAATTTACAGCGCCCATTTTGTTGGTAAAAAAACATGAAGACACCACTTCCGGGTTTGACATCAATAAAAACGGTACAAAAACACATATTGTTCAATAATCAGACAAATTAGCGACTGTTAAATGGAGCATGACTTACCTAGCCTTGTTTGTTGATAATGGTGTAGACATTAAACTGTTCGAAGTGCACTTAAGACGGCAAAATAAACAGTTTTTATTTCCGAAATGTGTCAGACGTGAAATATTATCAAGGGAGATGACTGCGGATCGATCGCCAGAAAACCACTTCCGTCACCAAACTATCGCTTTCTTCTCACTAAACTATCGGTAGAAATCAACATTCTTTTCTCATGTCAACAATTAATTAAAAAACACATTTTCTTGTCATTTGGCGACGTTTAATGTCAATATTCAAGAAATTATGTGAGTGTTTTTATGTCACGTTTATTTACGACTTTACTCAACGACGTCATTTTGCGCGTAAGCCCAAAAGTCGCAGTCGCGGCCACAAATACAGACTCATCTCAACATCAACAGCATACTACAAGAACTCCATCTTTCCCAGAAACATTGCTCCATGGAACAGCCTCCCTGCATCTGTCGCAGAGACCCCCGACTAGCGGGGGTTGTCCAAACTATCCACTTACATAATGTTTAGGGCCCAGCTGTAAGTAAACCATCGATGATCCATGAGGCTGTATCAGCAGTGGTCACCATAACTGGAGAGGTTCGGTGTGAGGAAGGTGAAAACGCGCTTGGAAAACTTTCTTATTCTTCTTTCTTTGAACATTTTACTTATTTCTAACTTTTCTATTTGTTTCCATACAGTTCTTACTTTCTCTGACCAGTAACCACCCATCACATAATAGTCTAGTGTGACTGAGTTGATGTAAACTATAGATGTAGATGTAGAAGCCAATTTTAAATGGAGTTATGTGTATCCATTTCCGTGCAATGCTACTAGTATACTGATTTTAAATGATCATGGGCAGTCTTATCATACCCCTTTTCTATTGGTTAATCGATTTGTTTGTGCCGAGAATCAACCAATCAGATGTTTGTGATTCCAGACTTGTTTTAACATTACAAACTGGATATGCATCTTTGCCATTGGGTATTTGCGGCTTATAGTGGTCTAAAGAGTGGTTCCTGAGATATTTACATTTTTTGTTAGGATAGTAATGAAAAATAGCCAATTGACCCGCCTATACATGGACCTTACATGGTTTCTATGACAACGCTTTGTATTAGTATCACCACCAACAACGAAAATCTGTTGTTAGTATATAGAGCATGAAATGCTCCGCATATGAGATAAATTTCATTGAAATGTAAGTGTTGAGTAAGAAGTTTAGAAAGGTCCTGTTGTTTCTGGATCACCTCTCGTATGCATAACTAGACTTGGTACTGGAGAGCTGATGAAGTGTCAATGAAATCCGACCAATGACGCGGACAATTTTTGTCCACGTAACGGACAAACCAGCCTCGAGTATGACGCCAATAACCCCCATATACTTTGTACCCGGGGTATAATGATAAAAAGACAAACATGCATATGAATCAGCACTTTTATTGCACCTACGAGTAAAGTCCGTTTACAATTGATCTGAGAAAGGCTGCAAACCAACTTTAAGGTGGTTATACAGCCGTTGAGAACATTTTCTACACACATTAGACAAATATAAATTATATACAAACAATACGGAATTTTAAGATATAAATGCAGTAAGAAAGTATAAGTTTACACACGTATATGTATACATGTAATAGATAACTAGGTATATACACACTTATGTAAAGAAAATTATTCGAAAAACAAACAAACAAATACTGAACAAAACATCGAAATAGAAGTCCATGTATTCCTGACCATGGGGGATAATTCAGTAAACAATCACTGACGGGTACATTCAAGATTTCATGATATAGACCTAAAACAGTCACGGAAATCAACAATTGTTGTATTCTACCGTATTTGGTTGTCGAAAACGTGAACATAATAACGTGAAAGAGTCTGGGTAATTTTCGGATCATCTGGTCGGCGTTAGACGAGAATGCTGTGTGAAATATGAACGTGCTGGTCCGGCCAGAGTTGTGTGGGGTTCAGAACCTTGTGCGTGCTGATAGAGTCGTAATTATGGTGAGCATACTTCACTTTGGCGCCCTGAAAATGTAACAGAAGTTGTTGAGACACATACAATAACGTTCTAATAAAAAGAAATTATTAAAAAAAAAAGATTGGGCTCACGAGATATTAACAACACTACGAGCACACCTGACCTTACCAGACGAGAGATCGAACAGCCGCTATACACACCCTGCTCTTACTTCTGTTTAGTTTGACTGACTGAGGCGGCAGACTTACGGTGTGTTATATTGAGATTTTGTAGTTGCGTTGGGCATTGACAGTGTCTTTTTGATATATAGTCGTCTATTTGTAGCGTTTTGCATTGTGCCGTGTAGTTGTGGTATTTTTTATGTTTTCTGTGCTCCGCTGTTTAAGTTGAGTGCTGCCTTCCCTATCCGATTATCTTCTTGGTGTTGTTCGATGTTTGCTTCTTGAAAGTTGAACCGTATGCTATAATTTTCTTTTACCTGAATCCGTCAGTGACTGACACACCCAGACTGGTATAAACACGCTAACCATTTAATAACTACATGTATTTGGCAGCTCACTGGTCATGCATAACAGCACTGATCACTACCTTCGGCCTCTTAGGCTTTTTTAAAAAAACGACAAGAGAGACGTTTTAAATGACGGAGTCAGTGTCTTTTTATAAAGTTTTTGCATATTTAGTACCAGGGTCAGTTAGACCGTTCTAAACATATGCTACTTTACTGGGTGTGGAACACATCGATGTCTGCGCTTATAATCAATAATCTTGGTTTTGACGCCGATCTCGTCCCGATTCATACATTTAGTCAGGTCGGGACTGATCGGCATGATCGTAGTTAGAGCGTTATACATATGTAGCAAACTGTGAGTTTTAATTGGCGTATTCATGGTACTTACCGTGTATTTACACTTGCTTAATTTAGCCAGGCATCTTTTCAAAGCTTGGGAACATTCAAACAGTTCCTTCTCCGAGTATTTAGTGTAATGTACGAATGTACTATCCCAGACGAAATCACAGCCCAGTAACTGTCTGGCCACATATATGGCGCTAGCTGATACCAGGGAGGGGTAGAAATGTACGAACTGCATCTCGGTCAGCGTCAGGTCCACTAGATACAAGGACATACTCTGGATCTGTAAAACATAAAGAACTTGAGAATAATGTAACTGTTAACTAATTTTTACCCATGTACATGTTACGCCATCGACTGAGACGGTCGTAGTGCGTCGTCGTTCGGTTTTATCTCTGCCTAATTGGCCAATGACATCCGGCTTCGAGGGAGTCCACAGACATAAAGGTTCAAGCATTTTTGTGGAACACATACACATTGTTGCAGCATTATACAGAGACTATGCCTACAATTGTATTGGCATGTAAAC
This sequence comes from Spisula solida, assembly GCA_947247005.1. NCBI lineage: Eukaryota > Metazoa > Mollusca > Bivalvia > Venerida > Mactridae > Spisula > Spisula solida. The sequence goes on along the minus strand of OX365949.1, from coordinate 3,679,582 downwards.
AATCTTTGCCATTTTGTTCTTGAACATTAAGAGACGAAACAAAGTTGCATTGATCTACATGTATAACTGTAAAATTGTATCGTGAATGAACATACATCATACAATTCATGGAGAAAAGTATACTTTTTATTTAGGCATTGAAGGATCAAGTGGGATAACAACTGCAAACTTCCAGACCTTTATTACAGTATAATAACTAGGAACATAATAGGACATCAGTATTACTCCGCTGGTACAAATGTGATGTCATCTTCAATACTGCATCGTAATAATCCTGGTACACCGCGTCCAAGTCCTGTCAGAGGTTTGTATAGTTGTCATAAATTGTTATGACGGAACAGAAACCAGCATATAACGTTCGATGGAACTGAGACGTCGTGTGTCCCGAGTATCTCCGGGCGTTATGCTGATGTTCTGTTCCGCCATAGCAGTATGGAAACTGCACACACCTCCGATGGAACTGATTAGCCGTGTACAAGTCGGGATTACTATTTTGTACAGGAATCCAAATACAATGGCGTCATCATACTTTGAAATAGTTATACAGGTACTAGTATGTGTTTTTGGTTAGTAAGTAAGTAAATATTGAGCGTATAAAGTTGTGGTACTAACCAGGGATTTTTTCTCACACTGATGAATCATCAGGAATCGTTCTAGGAATGTCACATGTTCTGGTAGATTTAGATCGAATTTCAACTTCTTTAGTATAAATACTTCCATCTTGAGAACTTGACTAGGCTTGTAGGTGTCGTCTGTTAGATAACATAATTCTGTAATCTAAAATACAAATACTTTATTATTATATACATCTTCGCAGAACATAAATAACTGACAAGACGCCAAATATTTACAAATGTAAATCGAGAATTGAATTGACTAATGAAATTATTTCATTTTGGTTTGAAAATCATTGAAAATACATGTATTGTTTATGTTTGGACAACCAAATGGATTGGCTTGATAACCTTCGACGAAACACTTCGACACACAAATAGGCGGCATTGTCGTCTGATCAAAATATACGGTTTACCAACGCATGCTTCATCCTATGAATTTATAAATACACATGTAGAATAATTGACACTTCCAACAACAACAACAACAATGCATCATGGAAACGAACACTGCACCGGGATCGTCTTATACATTGACTCGTAGATGACGTTTGAACGCCATTTTGTTGCGACTAGGTTACTACGTGTTCTGTCCGACCTAGATATAAACGACAACAGTATTCAAGATGATGGTGCATACATACTCGTACAAAACGTCGTGTGTGGATTTGTAGCTTTCTAATGTTCCATACATTGTAGTTTATACAAAAGGCGAGTTTGTTTTATTGACATAACGGCACAATTATGTTAAACGAGTATTCAGTTGACAAATAAAAAGATCGAAATTTGACAGTAAAAACATTGAAAATATTTCACATGTTTGCATGATCCAATGAATTCACTTGTAAACGTCCGACATAAAACGTCCGACAAAAAACGTCCGACAAATGATAAGGCGGGTTATCTGTACTTTTTGTGAAGGATACAGGAAATTCAGTTTACCTCTGGTGGAAATCTATCATGGTATTTTGAGGCCAGCAGTAAGCATGTGATTCCAATTAGTTGTAGCGTATCCTGTTTGACAGGTTGTATGGACAGGAACTTGTCGAGTAGATTGACACAGAGATGTAACGTATGTTGGGAACAACTCTGATGTACCTGCAGATATATACATGTATTGTGACAATCCGTGCATTAAAGTCATGGGTCGTCCAGCTTCACAAAATTAAAAGATGTAATATAATAACCAGCGCCAGCACTAAAGCCGGTGTCCAATTACTCCGTGTATGAGCGCGTTCCGCATAGATCTGTGGTAGGTATACAGTAATGATGCAGATCGTGCACTCGGAACATAAACTCGGAGACTACGGGGTTTATGCAAGCAATAGTGACAGCTTCACATTACAAAATGTTAACTGACAAGTACTGTATGACCTAAAATGATAGAGGATATCGCATGAGTGTCTTCATATTGAATTCATTAAACGAGTTCAATAAAAGCAAAGAGTACTCAAAATGAATGATATATGATAAAAGTAAAAACACGATAAAATACTGACCTGAACTTGTATCAACCAATCCACCAACATGGTTCTCATGTTAGGTGACACGTCACCACCTTTATGGGTCAAGTAGTTCTTTGGTATGGTATAACGTTGCTCCACCGCCTGCAAACACACACTAGTTTGTTTGTTATATTAAAATATGTGTACATACATTTAACAAAAAACTGTAATAAACGAGACGTAGCAACAAAATGATGAACACTTTTAAAACGTTCACATGTCGTTTGCCTTTACTTAGAGAAGATTGTGTACATGGTATAACCAACCAACAATTCGAATAGCTGACAATGGTTGTGAGCATTACAAGTGTATGGATATCATTTGGTGTATGATCTTTGAGGAAAACAATATAAAAAACCTCATCTTATTGATCTGAACCACCTACGTCATTACATAACCTATGTTCAGCCTATCCAAGTTGGTGCTCCTGACCGATATGATAATGTTCCAGAAAATAGTTCTCGAAAAGAACGAGCGTTGAAACGTTGTGAATTAGCCAGTGGAACCATTCGAACAACAGGGGCACATTTTACATGTATTATACTCGATTCCGCATTGTACAATACACATATACTACAGTGCAAAACTATGTTAATTACATCAATTTATATAGGCATGTACCGTAGTTTTGCACTGAGCCGTCAACACCTAGTGGTCACCCTCCATTAGGTGGTAATTACTAGTATGCAAGTTCTATTCGTGCCACTATAAGCGGGCGGGCAAAGAACAACGTAATCACAGCACTAATACTACTTTAGTTGAATCCATAGTTGACACACCCACCTGTAGATAATCTACGACATCCTGAGCGTATTCAGAACATGCAAGGGGATCTTTGATGGCATCAATATCAACCACACCATGTCGCTTTCTCGTCATAAACTTTCGGATCCGTACCATGGGAGAATCAACATCCATCGGAGAGAACTCTAGAAATAAGGTCGGAATACGACGATCTCAGTTTATACTTATTATAATTATCTTATAATATCAATGTAATTGGTTTAAAACATAATTAAAACTACATTGAAGATTCTTCAGTAAGTACAAGTTGTGTTCATTTACTTACCATCAGTTTGTCTAAATCTGTGTTCCGGTACAATAGGACGACACAGTTAGTTTATTTCAGAAATTAAGACATGATGCCCATAGTTCATTCACAAAATGAATACCAAAATTAGTTGTGCCCCCTTAGCTCAGTGGTCTGAGCGCTTGTTTTCTAACCTGGCGACTTGGGTTCAAATACAGGTGGTGGCACTCATATCCAGCCATATTTCAGCAGAATGCTGACTGGTAAATAAAGGCTATGCTCGGCATTTACAATACAATACATGTATATAGAAAATAGTACACGAATGTGTAAATTACATATTAAAATTGCTTATAAAGATACGTTAAACAAGCGTTTAAACATACCATGATTTTTTGGTAAAACAGGCTGAGGCGCTGGTACAGAAAATTGCTTCTTCTCCGCGTGCAGTAGTCCTGGCTTTCTTCCTCCTAATTAATGTAATGATATTATGAAATGATTATTAAACCAAATGTTTCTAGGGGTCACTACAATGTTTTAAATACCGAATTAGTAATATTGCCATTAGCGATACTCTTTATCCAAATCAAAAAAATCACAAAAGGCAGGAACTTTTTACTGGCGTGTACTTCCCGGTGAAATAGTAACGTACATAATAAATATTAATAATATAACATACATAATTGTATTTTGACAAAAATGAATGAGTTTTCAAGCTAGTTCCAATCAGACGGTTTATAAGTTATACATTACTTTCGTGAAAAAAAATTCAGTGGTCAGTTAAAAATATATTCATGGTCACTCAGACGCTTCAAACATAGTCGTTAATCACTTACCCGCAGGCTTGAAGAATACTTTGCTGTTTTTCCTTACCAAGGGGACCTTTTTCTGTTCTTTCACCTTACTGGTAGAATCCCTGCGTATTTTGTTAATATAACCGCCCGCAATATGATGATGAGCTTGGGTATTGGACCCGTCCGATAGACCCACTGGTTTCTGAAAATAATGAGCTTCAAGTTGAAGTACCAAGATAAAGACTACTTTCAGACGTGTACCAACTTTGCACACTTTTAATATTTATCCCCCGATCATTGAGTCGCGATATTTGCTGAGCTGCTGGCCACTGTACCTCCATACTAACGAATTAGGTACCATGTCTTTAACTTTGCATTGTATATGTTCTTTTACTCTAGGCACTTAATGAGATTTTCTCATTTTTAACTTTAATTCACTGCTCCTGACTGCGCCTCCCATTTATAATCTGTATATATTGACAGGGAGTTAACTGTAGATGTAACTCTCTGTGCAGTTGACAGCCCAGCATATTGCTTTTTGAGCCTGGCAGGCATACATTCATCTACTGGTGTAAAGTGAAGCATTATGGATTACTGGTATGCTTTCTAAGAGAAATTTAACCATGGCAAAGACTGGGATCGACGCCTGGACCTCTAGATCCCATAGCGCACCCAACCTCTAGGCCACAGCTCACCACATGTGATGTTATATGTTGACTGTCCGTCCATACCCTTCCATGAAAATATAACTTTCCTCTTCATGTGGAGAAGTTGCCCATTCCTTGTGGACGGTAAGTCAGTACTGGTTAGAATACAGTCCAGGAAAACTGGTTCTAATTGGCATTAAACCCCAATAGTTTCCATGAACAGAACTTTCCAACTGTCGAAAACGACGATATTAAACAAAGGGTCGATGAAAATTTCTCAAGAATGAATCTCACAAAGCCACCATTAAACGAATCTAAAATTCTGGCACGACCGTATGCTGTAAACGCCGTTATATTTGTAACTATGTCTAAAATATTCGTACATTTTGATGAAAATGCAATTATAAGATGATTTACCTGCTTAGTACTGTCAGTTGCTTTAAATCTGAAGTCAACAAAACATTTAGCCTTCATAAGATCGCTGACTTTCCTTACTGCCTTGTCTTCTATATGTTGATTTTCATCCTGTGTATGAAGACTAGCACGTGACACCGTCGCTACTGTAGTCATTGTGTTCACCTGAAATCTGAACAAATGGTCAGTAAATGCACAACCTATCTATAGCAACACCCTTCTGGGGCACACAAGGTTTGGTTGTTGTACAGAACGTGTTGCACTGGAGAAGTTTACTTCGCTGTTTGTAGTAAATAGAATTTTTTGAAACAAAATGATCATGTTACTCAAGAGAGGTTGTTGTTTTATGGAGGATATCCCTGTATTAGAGATACACATATCATCAGTTATACTATTGACCATCAAATTGGATCAGTCTATACCTCATTTGTGACTGTACCAATCATTTCATCGTCACCAGGAGAGTAGAGAAACTAGACTCCTTTTAATCCTATACATCATACAAAGGGATACTACATAAACCGGTAGATGTCGGCAGGGGTCCTACAAATTTCGGAATAATTAATCCTGAATTTGGTGCAGTGGATAGAATGACGTTTTCTGCAGAACATAAAAGTTATTTGATGAAAAAGTACCAAATATTGACTGAGTAATGGTCATTTGCAGTTCCATATGCAGAATGTTAACAAAATACCAATGTTTGAAACAGAGCTTTGGTGTAGGGATGTGTACTAATGGCAACCGAAACAAACTTGCTTCATATTTTTAAGATTGGACAATATGCCTCTGTAGAACACCTATGCTGGTTAGATTCTCGAGTTTGGCAGCCGCGTGTGGACAAATAAACATAGGGTATTACTGATATTCACGGAAACTTGTTGGTTCAATCAACATCAACGTATTGAAAGAAGGAACAGAATTCCAATAATAAACAACAGGTTACTTGTATAAAAAATCACGCCATTTGAGAAAACAAAACTTCCTTCTAAGAAACACCATAATGCACTGATGTACCAAGTTTCTGCTCAGCAAAGTCTATAAATATGAAGGTAATAAAGAAATACATACACCGACTTACTTGTCGTCCAGTCTGGTATGTCAAAGTTTTAAATCCTTCCTTCCTGGCTGAGAATATAAATATGACATTTTGCGACCACCATGCACGGATTATGATGTTCACAACTGAGTGAATTATTAGTTGACACAATGATCTGGTTAATCCACGAGTGATGATTGTACTGGATTAAAATCGTTCACAATAAAACTAGACTTCCTCTTGTTTATTGCGCTAACCTCTCGTCACTTGATCGCCGAAGGCTGTTTCAAAGTATTGTGTATTTTAACTGAGTGAATCAAGTAACGAATACTACAGGTGCCTGTCAAAGTTTAGTCCAATGCATTTTTCTTCACAAATTCCAGACAATTAAGTATAGTATAGAACATGAGTAGGTGTTGTACATGCAGCTTTATAAGATGGTTCAAACTGTGTCCAGAATACGGTTCCGCGGCACGACCGAGGTCCATAACATAACCGCTATAGCCTAAGACACTTCAGGCACTTATCACATACTGTAACTTGTAAGTACACACAAACCTGGATCGCAAATAAGAACGCCGTACGGTGATTTGTCCAGAGACCGGCTCTTAAAAGTCAAATTATGGCTTAGCGACAACGAGTTCTGTCAGTGAACATACGATGTGGAACGGTGGCCGAGTGGTTAACGCTCTCGACTAACAATCCGGGGGCCCCTGATTCGAATCTCGGTAGGGGCTTTGGAAATTTTAGAAACACTTTTCAGTGTTTCCCACCCAATAATAGAGATGAGCTGGTTGGTAACCAGTAGTAGGTAGTCTCGCGTGTACCGGTGCTGTACCACGGGCACGTGAAAGAACCAAGCAGTCTGATCGGAAAAAGCTAGCTAGGGTATTCTACCCGGATTCCTTGTTTAACACCTAGTTCTCTTCTACTTGATGTCCCTTCGGCAAAAACACAGGACCCCATTGAAATAAGTGATTGCATTTTAATGGGTAATCCTTGACAGAAAGGCCTAAATAAGTACACAACAACGCGAACAACGTTGACCGGTCGGTATCCACCCACCAACTGACGTACATCGTAAAATAATCGCCCGTGAATGTCGATTGTCGGGTAGCGTCCGGTGTGTACCCTGACTTTGGTCAATTTTCAGAATACCCTGAGTAATTCCAAAATTTCCCTGACCTTGAATTCCCCCTGACTTTGCCCTGACCATTGGAACCCTGGATTAGCGGGGATAAATTTAATGTCTATTTACGGCAGCCGATACCATGTTCTAGGTAAAAATGCCAACTACGTTTGTAACGGAGGAAAAAAGAATGGTCGCACGCCCGTCGTGACGTTTGTAACGTCTGTTGCAGCTACGTCATCAGAGTAAAACTGTTAAATTTAAAAATGGCGTCGAAAACTATATTGAATGAAGAGCTTGATATTGCAACAAAAATAACGAATATAGAAGAAAGAACGGCAAACATAGAAAAGGATTTTGAATCCATTGGTCAGGCTGCAAAAGACTTAGCGAATGCTGTTAAATGTTACGTAGATAAAGTGGAAACGGAAAGAAAGGTAGATTTCTAAATATTGCTAGATCTAGATACAACGATAACGGAATTAAGAAAATATTTTACAAGAAAGTAGAAACAAGATCTAGAATTAGATCTACATGTAAAATGTTTTACTTTCTTGTACATAATCTACCCTCTAATTAGAATAAAATATAGGATCTGTATTCTCATCTAACATTTTTTTTTAAATCATTCAATTTTTATTTAATTTTATATAAGAATGAACTTGTATTGCTTTCGACGGAGACAGTCGAAGTGCGAGGTCGTTTTGTTTGATCCCTGCCTAAGTGGCCAGTGACATCGGCGTTTGCCTAACTGGTCAGTGACATCGGCGTTTGCCTAACTGGCCAGTGACACCGGCGTTTGCCTTACTGGCCAGTGACATCGGAGTTTCGGCGGCTGGCTCTAATAGTAATTGAAGTGCCAAAACATGTTTTAGAGAAAATGAGGGTTGAACATTTGACTTTGTCAAATATCTTTTTGTAAAGCGATTATAAAAATTAAAAAACGCAGGAGTAATATAGTCCAATGGCTTTATTCCTCCCGTTGCATTCATTATTCCGCCTTAACTTTGACGTAGATGCGTCTGCCGGTTTTGAAAAAAATGTGTTATCCCGAATTTGGACATTGAGCAACCTTTTCATTTGTGAGTTGCACACCTGGAGTTTGGACAAAATATTACCCAAATAACGCATTTCATTGGTTTGTCTGGACAGTGGATCATATAAAAACGACTGGTAGAGGACAATGAGCAACTTAACATTAAACATTTCAGTTAATCACGTTACAAAATAAAGGATGGCAATTGGTAAACTTTATTTTTTTAGTTTAAGTTGCTGTTAGAGTAACCAATCTCCGGGACATTCAGCAATATGCACGCTACGAAGTGGTTCAAATACTGGACTTTGAGCAGTACATTACTGACAAAAATCACATTGTACTCGAAGTTATGAAGTATTTTTTTCACAGGAGATTGTCAAATTAGATAGAAAGTGCAAAAATCTCATTTTTGAAAAAGAGGCACATTGTGGACTATTAGATTCAGCCGACGGTTTGCCTAACTGGCCAGTTACATTCGGCTTCGAGGTAAGACACAAATGTAATAGAGTTTGTGTGACCATGGCAAGGAATCCGCGCGAGCTGCCCAAGTTCTTTCCGAATAGCCTCATTGGTTCTTGTTCCCGATGTATAGCACCGATTCACGCGAGACTACCTCAGGGTTTCCAACCTGTTCACCTCTAGTTGGGTGGAAAACACTTGCATAACATCAAACTTTTGAATTCGCAGTCGTGCGTTCGTTATGTGTGGCATACCGGTTGTCAAATCACAGGTGTCAATATCGAGTTTATACCCGTAAGTGGACAAGGGACTATTGTGAGATAGATCTATGTCCGTTTAGTATTTTATAAATTGGCAAATGGATCTACTACACGATGCGGTCATCTGTGGTTTTACCAGGCAGCGTAGATACATTACTAGTATATTAATACAAAATTATTTATTAAACGAAACGACTACCTGTGGTTAAATCTGTATGTTCTTACTGAGCATGTGTTGTTGGTGCGATTTTATTCAGATTGCATGTGGTTTGTCTAACGTAAGTTGTTCCTGGGTTTTTCCCTCTTTGCGCATGACAAGTTACTCAGTAGAAAAAAACAAGGGCTTGCTAGAAAATCAAGTTCCACAATTTTCGAAATTCATGTTTGTTTAAGAGGGGAACAGACTGTAAAAAGTACCAAGTTAAAGTCGATTTTCAAACATGCGTCTGTTCGCATCCGTTCAGCCGCAATGGGGCTATTACATTCTGTGTGATTCTCTGGAATTAGTTACAATGAATAACGAAGTCCGACTCATGGTGAAGTTGTTTTACCCAGTTACCAATTTTGTAACCAGTTTACCTAGTTGCCTGTGGTTAGTCAAACGTTGCACATTTCAGGTTAGTTTGCCCATCTCGTTAAAAACTAGTACAGTAAAGTTCCGCTAATAACCACTTTGATTATTTTGAAATCATGCAGATTTTTGCCAGTTTAAGGTCCCAAAGTATTAAATTTAGAACAAAAAAGGTCCACTAATAAGACCGATTCGCTATTAAGACCACCGTTTTGACTGGTCTTATTAGCGAAACTTTATTGTACTAGAAAATTAAGTTCTGTAAACGGTATTTTGATAAGAGCGGAGGAGACTTGGTCTAATGTCCTACTCATGATGAAAAGTAACTGAGTTATCAATACTGCTTGTGGAAGATCAAGTTCGTTTTTTGGTGGTTACTACATAGTGGTTTCGGAAAAACTAGCCTGGTCTGTCCACCAAAAAGGTTATAACTGGAAACTTGTACTTGTATGTGTTTCAGAGTTGGGACTTGATAGATTCCATCCTGGAATGTGGACCCAACGCCTACGATATCTTCAATCACATGAAAATATTCTTCAATTTCTTGTTGTCAAAAATGTCTGGTTATGGAGCGAACATCACGGACGTCACTATGTTATGGCACCTGTACGACAAGGAAGGTGTGCACGAGATGTTTATGAAGGCCATCAAATCGTTTGGTTTCAAAGAGACAGACGAAGATGACGTTAGATTACTGCTAGCTATCGTCTATAAGCAGCATATTGATACGGAACGGGCCTGTTCGGCTCGAAACGACGGTGAGGCTGCTAACCTAACCGAGGATGGTAATACTGCGTCATGTTTAATGACGCCATATTGTGACAAAGTAACAAAACATGCGTCTGATGCCGATCTTGAAAATGATTTCACGAAATTAACACTGGATGTGCACGTTGTTAAGGTGTTGAAATCATTGCACCTGAATGAATCCCTCAGAAAGGTCATTAAAAGGGCTATGGCAATCGTTGTTTATTTGTTAAATGTAGGCAGAGATGACAAAACCCTATCTATAATACCCAACAAGAAGGAAGAGGAAAGTCTCGAGAAAAACGAGGAACATGCGAAACAACAGACATAGATGGACGTATAACCGATCTTGATTCCCAATATAAAGAAATGCTAGTGTTCTTCACTTAGAAGTTTGTTCGTTTGATTGAAAGAAATGTCCAGCAATACTCTGACGATAACTGGCTTGTTTGTTATTACTTCTATATACAATGTGTTTCTGTACCGTGATTTTGCAAGTAGATATCAAATATTTGTTTATTGACAAGGTGTCTTACACCAATGCTTTGTTTGATTACTGACTTTGTATATTCCGTTAACTCATGTGTCACGTTAATACAAACATTGCATTTCTATTGTTTAAACACATGTATTGAAGAGTAAGACTGGGGAAACCAATACATTGTACATTGTACCTTATTCACTAAGCTACATACAAAGTCATGTATTAATACACATACTATTCATTAAAATAAGGCATTAATAAGAGAAATTGCAATGTTTATGTACACAATTTTTTATACGTAAACAAGTGACTGACCTGGATAAACGACTTTTAGCAGTGGACGTCCAGATCAATTAGCATATACAATGTATTGACAATCAGTAAACCTGCAGCAAGTCTAAATATAACAACAAGAGGTGTTTGCAATATACACAGTATGTCCACGACAGTCAAGTCATTTATGTTCAATGTAGCCGTGGCTTTAGTTAGAGCTATATGGTGTTCACTACAAGCATTCATACAATGTCATTAGTTAGAGCTATATGGTGTTCACTACAAGCATTCATACAATGTCATTAGTTAGAGCTATATGGTGTTCACTACCAGCCTTCATACAATGTCATTAGTTAGAGCTATATGGTGTTCACTACCAGCATTCATACAATGTCATTAGTTAGAGCTATATGGTGTTCACTACAAGCCTTCACACAATGTTTAAGGCTGCTAAACCAACATGTTCTATTTTACTGTCCTATGTCACAGACATCACCTTTAATCTGGCCCCGAAGCGCCTAAAGTAGAAATCAAATCTCAAATTGAGATTTTACTCATATCCAGTCTGATTTCGTGACAAATTTGAAATTGTTTTGTTTGGCCAAAGGGCAATTTTTGTGTTCAGCCTCCAATATGAATTAACATAAAGACACATGGTACTACTTTAGATGAGATTTTGGTCCAATTGAGATGCTTCATGAGATCGGGGCACCGATTTCAAAATTAGTAGTCATTACCTGCATACCAAGTTTGAGGCCAAACTGTTCTTCAGACACTGATAAGAAAACATTTAATAACTGTACGAATTAATAAGAATTTAAATTATTAGTGCTTTTTTCACATTGAAAATCTCACCCTTTCACTTTCTGACAGGTGAGCAAAACCCATGAACATATAACAAGGGCCAAAATATCGCAATAAATACGCTCGTCTGTGAGCATGGTGAATGAAAATAAATTTCGTCAAACAATGACATGCCCATTTATGGAGTAGTGAGAGTGCCGGAATTATTAGACAAGATTGTACGCATTAGCTGACAATTGTTGGTGGAATAACAATACAATTGAGAGGGAAGGCTGGTCTAGTTTTCTACATTTGAAAACAGCCAAAGTGTCAAAATAAATGGATTTACTTCATGAACCACTAAATAGATATTGTGCTCGCTGCAAAATTATGAATAAGTGGCCCACAAATTTAAAATCCCTGGCTTTTGATTGGACACAGAAGTAGGGTAAACTAGAACTTCGTGTTTCTGTAAAAATGTGATCAGTTCTACTGGTCAACAGTATTTCAGTCATATGGAGAATACCCAGTCACATTATCTTCACGCAGGACTAACCAGCAGCAACTTGTAGGTCTAGATAAGCATCAAGCAAGGGGTTTGGGCTTGTAAGAACGGTTTCCAGGTAAGCAGAAATAACTGGGATGATTGGACCGTCGTGTTGCGTCTAAAATCATGTGTATAGTAAGAATAATTTAGGACTAGATGCTGACAAATTTAAACGGATCTCTGAAAGTAAATATGACAGAGTCATCTACCAGTGTCACCCTGAATTTTGACGCAACAAGATTTTCATGACGAAATTCCTTTCAATACAGCACATAAGCGGTTATAAAACAAGAGTTATTAGACCGTGAGCCAGAGGGGGTTTTGCTCCCCCCCCCAGGGGGAATTTTGTGGACCATATTTTTTTGAAAACCCAAGGTGTGGCGAACATTTTAGCATAAAGTTTGCAACTGGCGGGTGGGGCTTTTCTCCGTTACCACGCTTTAAAATACGTTACCCCTAAAATATAAATTTTTATTTTTATTTTTTAAAGATAAATTGTACCATGATGCTATTAAAAAATTCCAAGTTTGCATATGTTATTCAAGAGAGTAAACTAGTAGCTGCAAACTGATAAAATTTCAATGCCAAAATGCAATGTTAAAGAAGATAAATATGGGAAAACATACGTTACCCTAAAAAACAAAAGTTTTTTGGCATAAAGTTTTTTATTTCAAATTTAGATGACCAGGCAATCAAATTATGAAGTTACCATTACAAAGGTCAACATTCAACCTAAAAAATGATGTATAGATTGCCAGTATAGATTAAGAGATAGATGTTTGGTAGCGATTCTTAAAATGTCACCCATTCTCCAAAACATGTGCGTTTTTCATTCCTTCAATAATTTCAAGTATTCAAATTGTATCATACACTTTTCAGTTACATATTATACCATTTTATATATTTATAATGGTTTATATTATATATATTAACAAGAATCTTACTTGTAAGATATGTTAAGGCAATACTACATTGCACTTTACGTTACCAAACATACAAATTAAAGTTCATGTCGTCAGTGTCTTAAAAACGTACTTAAAACAATAAAAAATAAAAAAAATAACAATTTAATCCTACTCAAAAACTATTATAGGTTTGCAGTTCAAACTGTATATTTAACTTAACAACATGTAAATTATAATGTACATGTTTTTAAATATCAAACAAAAATACAATTTACTAGCCTTGTATTCTTGACTTTAGATAAACTTTACCACTAAAAAATAATTGATTTTGAAATCAAAATATCTTTTATCGCAGTTTGCATTTGAACTTTCAACACATGTATTTTAACAAAAGAATTTATGTTTCAATTTACGTTACCTTACTTACAAACTTTACAATTTCATATATGCTGTAATTTTAACACAATGTTGACTTATCTTTGTAAAATCTCAAACACACAAGTATTTTTGTTTGCTTTATACAATATGTATTTAACTTAATACACACACACACATTTAATAATCAAACTATGAAACTGGGACACAGATTTCCCCTCGATTTAATATCTTCATGAGAACACTATGCACACACATGACTTTTAAACATTTACTATTTACATCTATACAATCCTATGTCAGTTATTTAATCACACTACATACAAATTCAAAACCACAGTGTATATTTGAAAATAAGTTTGAAACATTCTCTAGGGTGCACCAGGAATTACTAGACCCCAAAAGTAAATTGTTTAATTCCTCTTGGTCTGTCCACCACTCCCCTACAGGAGGAAACGATTGATAGGTGCATTATTATCTTACGGCGACTACCTGAATTGTTGTGCAATACTGACCAGTGAGAGGTCAAGATCATTTAAGGTAAAATACTCTTAAAATAGTGTAGACTGTGTTACTGTTCATTGTTTGAAGCCTCGGCTTATATTTCCATATCTGTCTAGAGCCAGTATTGCATGTGTTACATACGACATGTAGTCTTGAATTGCTGCATCATATGACATTGTATGGCTTTATAAGTTGGGAAGTTAAACAATATGGCCTAGGGTGGCTAAAATCTGTATTGGTGAGTTCCCAATATGGCCTAGGATGGCTGAAATCTGTGTTGGTGGGTTCCCAATATGGCATAGGATGGCTGAAATCTGTGTTGGTGGGTTCCAATATGGCAAAGCATGGCTGAAATCTGTGTAGGTGGGTTCCCAATATGGCCTAGGAGGTCTGAAATCTGTGTTGGTGTGTTCCAAATATGGCATAGGATGGCTGACATCTGTGTTGGTGGGTTCCCAATATGGCATAGGATGGCTGAAATCTGTGTTGGTGGGTTCCCAGTATGGCATAGGATGGCTGAAATCTGTGTTGGTGGGTTCCAATATGGCAAAGCATGGCTGCAATCTGTGTAGGTGGGTTCCCAATATGGTCTAGGAGGGCTGAAATCTATGTTGGTGGGTTCCCAATGAGGCCTGGGATGGCTTAATCTGTTATGTTGAGTACCCAAAATGGCTTTGGTAGGTACCCAATAGGGCCTGAGATGACTGTACTCTGAGGTTGTGGGTACCAAATGGAACCTGGGATGGCTGTTCTTTCTGGTGATGGGCATCCACTTCAGCTCGGGATGTCTGTACTCAGAGGTGGTGGGTACCAAATGGAACCTGGGATGGCTGTTCTTTCTGGTGATGGGCATCCAATACAGCTCGGGATGTCTGTACTCAGAGGTGGTGGGTACCCAACAGGGCCTGAGATTACTGTTCTGAGGAGGTTGGTACCAAATGGGGCCTGAGCTGGTTGTTCTCAGTGGTATAGGATAGTCAATAGGACCTGTGATGGCTGTTCTCTGTATAGGTGGGTACTCAATCGGTACCTGGGATGGTTGAACTTGTGGAGGTGAGTTCATAAGCTAGCATAGGACGGCTGTACTAGGCAGTGTTAAGTACCAAATAGGGCATTGAATGGCTTTCCTCAGTGACTATGAGTATCTCTCAGGCATGGTATGGCCGTACACAGTAGTTGTGAGTAGGGCATATGGCCTAAGAAGGCTGGTTGGTGGTGGAGAATTACCCAATAGAGCCAATGATGGCTATATTGCACCTGCTATGGCAGTATTCAGTTGGTCCGATAACCCCTTAGGACATAGTATAGTTGATACACAGTCAGGTGTGACCGTACTCAATGGTTATGTGGACCACTTAGGGCAAAATATAAACTGTAATTGGTGGTGGTTGGGCCTTGGATGTCAGTACTATATTGTTGTGACTCCTTTGTACCCTGTACAACTTGGTGAGACTGTAAGTCATTTGGTTATGAGCACCCATATGGGGTATGAAATCAGTAATTATTTGGGATGAGTGCCCTTTTGGGCCTTATATGACTGTAGTTTTGTACTTAGAGAGTAACCCATATGGCCTTGTACAGCTGTGCTCAGTAATAGTGAGTACCATATAGAAACTTACATGTATATGACTTTACTCAGTTGTTGTGAGTATCTATTATGGCATACTATGGCTATAATTAAGGGTGGTGAGTACCCAATATGTTCTTGGTTGGCTGTCCTCTTGGTTTTAAGTATCCCATTGGGCCTCAGATATAGCTGGCGCCATTAAGAATTCAAAAGGAATGGTTGTATTGGGCAATTGTAAGTACTCAATTGGTTATGGAATGTATGTATAGACAGTGTTATTAGTCCCCCATAAGGCCTGGGTTGACTATTAAGTGTTTTAAGAACCCCGCCTAAGGGTATGATATGGGTGTACTCGGTGTTGGTTACACCCCATTCAGGCCTAATATATGATGGTGATGAGTACCCATTCATGCCTGATAATGGTGTAATTGGTAGGGTAAGCATAACAAAGGGTTTGGTACCCCTTATGGCCTAGTATGGCAATAAGAAGTGGTAGTGACTACCCCATATGGCATTGTATGGCTGTACTCTGTGATAGTGAGTACCGAATGTGACATTGGGTGGTTGTATTGACAAGTGTTATGTACCCCATATGATCTTGGGATGCCTGTACTTTGCAGTGTTGCATATCCCATGGGAATATGTTTCGTAACTTGACCTTGAAATGACCTTGACCTTGACTTCAAAGTGGTCAGTCTTGTTTGTCCATATGATGCACATTATCAAATGAATAATATCTAAGCAAATATTTGTGACTATATACATAAATAAATAGAAATGCATGAGAAAATAGAATTTTAAGTGTATTTGTAAATTATGGCGGCCATTTTGGACGCCATCTTGAATTTCCGGGTCCACACCACGTATTGACAATTTATGCCGGCAGTTCCATAAAGTACTTACATAGGCGAACATTTTGGTATATAACATTGCTTGTTCTACTTTAGCTGTCACCTCGCTACCCCCAAAAAATCACCAATTGTCACCCCACTTTATGTGTTTTACCGAAATTTTAACTGAAATGTTGTTGAAAAAAAACACATTTTTTAAAGGTAACGTAATTTACATGGCATTTCATTTCAATTAACTATTTGCGTAGTTGTACTATAGCTTTATACATTATTGAGCTGCATACTAATCAGTATCATCATTTCTTAACTTAAAAACCTCATATACGTTGACTGTTTTTTTTAATATTCTAGTAATTTCATGCAAAGTAACGTAAATTACGTATGTTATATCACATTTTTTGCCTATAATAATTTGTACAACTGATAGTTTCAATTTTAAATACATTTAACATACATAAATGTCTTATTCACATGATTTATTGAACAATTGGTATGTTTATAATATCATATAAGCAAAATTAATGATTCCTTTATAAAATCGCATAGTCACGTATTTGAAATCTCCGTAACTCGTTAAAGCCCCAACAGAAACTTGCAAACTTTTGTCTGTGAATGCCACCTACCATAAGGTTTAAGAAAATCATAGTGTTGAAAATTCCCCCTGGGGGGGGAGCAGGGTCAATTGTCAGCTCAAGGTCTATATGCAATGCTTTGGTCGGCTAATATAATGACCCGGTGATGATAAGGCTCACATGTTAGACACGGACACCAAACTCACATGTTTAAGTTTCAAATCCTACCACAAGCATGCCATATGGTAAATTTCACTTCTTTTTGGGCAATTTAATGTACCATAACCCGAGAAGGCTTGTGCCTATTTAAGAGTAACTAGAACTGTCGCCATTCGGCCAACTAATATACCCCCGCGTGGCAAAAATCATTGAGCTATTATTTTCTTTATGCACATCTACATGTTGAGGTTGTTCATCTGTCAAAGTTTGAAGAAAATGCTGCAAAAACTGTAGGAGAAGTAGCGTCCACAAAAACTATTCACTATAAACACTATATATTGTATAGTGCATAAAAGTACAAAGGGCCTTAATTCTGTCAAAAATCGTCGCAGCGCAAATTCTTTCCTTTATGCACATCTACATGTTGAGGTTGTTCATCTGTTAAAGTTTGAAGGAAATGCTGTAAAAACTGTAGGAGAAGTTGCGTCCACAAGAATGGGTCTACGGACAGACAAGCTGAATCCAGTATACCCAGCCTTACTCGTTGTGTTGAGGGCATGAAGACAAATTACTGGCCGCTACCGCACACACGCCCAACAAGGTTGCTCCCATATGATAACAGGCGTAGAAAAAGTTGAACCAAATGATGACCAGGGTTTGTTAAAGTTGAAATAATTATAGTAAAATGATACATAGTTCATACAAATTTATTTAACATAGATTGTGGAACAAGCTTTTTCAACTTATATTAATTACTCCCTCAGTATGAGAGGCCAGTTTCCCCTTTTATGCAGAGCCACAAGCAGGGGAAGTACCGGTTCCATTTTTGTTTCTTCTTTGAGGCCTCACACACTCGAAGTGGACGCTCTTTCACTAGGCTATCAAGGAGGCGATAAATTATATATATCAACTAATTAAAACAAGAACTGTAATATTTTGGATTATGTTTTATTGTCATTATCTACTTCACAGGTATACACAAACAATGATGATGGAATACAAAAATACAATGCACATGGATGAGAATGATATAGGCAGTATGCCGGTAAAAATGTAAAATGGATGAAAATTTAGCAATGATGAACTTTAATATTATAACCAATTTTATTTCATTTATATGTCAAAATAAAATACATAAGAGTCAAATAAACGACTGTTAAAAAAATACAAATTTAAAAATATTTCAATGCAATTGGAGATTACAATGCTTTGCCCTAAACACATTGATAACATAATCATAGTAATTGCTTGAATCGTTCTATTATGGTTTCTCAAAATCTATTCTTCCTACTAGAAATTGTGAATTTTTTAATACATGATATTAAAGCCTAATGTCAAAAAGCATGACTCATTTACACATCACATTCATTTACAATACTCACAAGATTTAGACAAAGAAATAAAGCTTTCTGAATTTTTCCAAAATACAAATCTTAACATAGATCATTTTCAATATACATGTATATGAATATTAAGTTTACTATATTGATTAAACTATGGCATATGCATTTCCTTTAGTACCTAAAAGTCCTTTCTTTATTATATTAATATGAAGGGATGTTTAACAAATGTAAAGCCAAAGTAAAAGTACAGACAATGGATAAAGAAAGACCTAAGACCATTGGTTTTTATGCCCTTCACCAAGTAGTGAAATAAATTGCATCAAATGAGTGACTGTGAATTTTTCAGTGGCAGTTAATACCTCAAAACAAATGCATAATACTAGAATGTAAAATGATGAAGACAAAATGAATATGGTAAACAATTAATACAAATTTTACTCATGACAATGACTTGTTACTGTAAGAGTCGTCACCAGAAATGGTGTCTAAAAATTTGAGAAGCAAAATTAGTTGACATTTCTTTATAAATACATGTATGCTGATGACAGAGCAATAATGTACTATGATACAGACCAAAGATAAGAATCATTTCAATGAAAGCAAATAACGAAGAGCATGAATATGAGATAATACAGACTTTTGAGTTCACTAACATAACTCCAGACTAGGAGTATGGACATTTAAATAGAACAAGATTGTAATGAATGGGTGCAAGTGAAAAATTCTGAAAAACTTGGGAAATCCTATGAATTTGACAATTTATACAAATGTATAGAGAAAATAAAGACAAACAGACTTTTTAGTACACTCAAAAACCTGAAATCGGGTATATACCTGAAAAACTTGCACCCACGCATCATGACTAGCGCTTTGATCCCCAATCCTTCCCGAAAGATTATTCTGAATATTTCGAGAAGTTCAGCGACTGCTCAGAACTTGCCTGACAACAAAAACTAATTTTGCCACCACTCTAGAACTATCTCAAGTCTGATAATCATATACCTGAACCAATGTTTACTTTCATATCATGATGATGACATAATTACACAACTCTGAAATAATATTGCGACCTGGTGACTGTATATCATACAAAATCTTCAATGATATCAATCTTGTATGACATCAGCCAACAAACAATTACAGTCGATTATTTCAGTTTATGTAATCAATCATTACTGATTACTGAAAACAGCAAGACAGATTATGTACAATTTAATTCATTGCACAGTTGTTCACATAAAGCATTATTGAGGACTTCATACACTCAACTCAAGGGTTAAAATTAGGCATAGGTTAAAAGTCAACAGTAAAAATCCACACATGAATTCATATACAGCGAAAACACTCAACACAGTAAAAACCTAATGGAAAACAAACACAATTCTAAATGCATTTTGAAGAACTTCTAGTACAGTTTTTTACCAAAATAGCTCTGATCAAAATTAGTCAACATAAGTTTAGCAGTAAATAGAATGTGGCAAGTTTGAATCTTTCTTAATTTTACGATTCTGATTTACTATATAAAGTGGCAGCCAAATTCTGAACCAAAACCAAAAATATTCTGTGAAAAGATTCAGGTTTTATGCATTAGACCAGAGAAAGTTTCAGCAGATTGTCAGTAAAGGTAATAATGTTATTATTTACAAATCAATTCAAAAGCAAAAAGATATGGACAAAACACACACAATATTTGGTTCCAAGTAAAAATACAGCAAATTAGAAGCATATAAAGAATTTACAACTATGCAATTTTTTCCTGATTTACATTAGAATTTATGAATTCATAAAAATTAATGCCTGACACCTATGATGGAATAACGGAACATATAAATCTCTGAAGCAATTTCTGCGTAGTAAAGTTCAAAGAAGAAAGCACAAAACAAAGCTCTTTTTAAGGCACGAAACAATTTTGACAAATGAATACAAAGCAAACAGAAATCCTGAATTTTCTGCAAATCTACTTAACAAATACTTTTTAATGATCTTTCATACAAACCGTTACAAAACCTGAATTTTCTGACAAATTGAAGCAAGTTACAACAAAAACAACATAGTACACAGTACAGACAACATAAATGTGTTAGCAAACTTCGCACCAACATATGCCTAGATTTTCCTGGAAGTGGGGTGTCTGCAAAACTTGATTAAAAATCCTAAAATTCACAGGAATTCTGCCATTTAAACTGCAGAGCTACTCACTTTCTGGCAATGAATGTATGCACATATTATTTGTACTCATGTCATTGGATTTGAAAGATATTCACCCACCCCACTCCCAAATATTTACAGCCAATCTCAAAAATATTTTTGTAAAGTAAAAATCAGAATGATGCAGAATTATGATACCCCTGCACTAAATTCCATTCAGTGACCGTACATATGCTGACCAAACCCAGAATTTCATAAAATGCTACAAAAAATAAAAAAACTTACCTGATAAAACAAACCTAAGAAATTCTATAAATGTGAACAGAATATTGTATCAAGGCACTTAACATGATTATACACTTTAGTACATGACCAATAGGCAAGATGTAACATTTTGGATTTTGAACATTTTTCAATCATCACAAATTTTTTTTAATCTCAGCCTTTGTGGTAAAATATTGTGTAACAACTGATTAGAATTATTGTTTGAATGTTTGTTCATCACACGAATCTGGTTCAATTTGGGTATCTGATAAACGTACTGTGAATTTTGTTGTAAACATCCCCAAAGTTTGAAGAGAACTTTACCTTGGTACCTTATCTCGTGACTTAAGGCAACAAATTCTTATGTATGATTTTTATTGCTCAGAATCAATTTACTTTCCACTAAAGCAATACATCTCTTGACATATATAAAACTACATTTAAAAATACTCCAGTAAAAACTCTACATTCATACATGTATGACAAATAATCAATACAAATAAGATTACATGATTGTTACACAAAATGATGAAAACAAAACATGCTAGGTGGGTGAGCCCTGTATAATAAACCTAGGTATGAAATCTGCTGCCTTTCTGTCACAATTGACGAGATTTGTGAGTGTATGTTTTCATTCAGTTGACACCAATGTAGCCAGCCAAGTCCAAATTCCAATGAAAAACTTTGTGATTGATGACCAAAGTTTTTCAAAACTGAAATAAACAAAATTAAATACATGTATTAAAATAAAGTGACCATAACTTTGACATTTGTTGAGATATTTTCATCAATGATTTATTTTGGTCATAAATCATAGCTTTTAGGATAGATAAATCTGGAATTCCTGAATAATCAGGAACATTGACACCTCTGATTATACACAACTTATACAAGAGATGTTTGTAAAACATAGCAGTCCAATAGTCAGAAATGGTATAATCAAAAGACCTTGACCTTTGACCTCAAAATCAATAGGGGTCATCTACGGTTGATGACCAACTTCTCCATGTAAAGTTTGAGGAAGGCAAAGCTACATTTTTTATTTGAATGGTAGTGATTATTCTAGAACCACAAAAAGGGCAGGGTGCTGTGAAGAAATGGCAGGGTGACTAAAATTTGATGGGGGTGTCCGGGGGCATGCTCCCCCAGAATTTTTTTTAAAAAATGGATCCATCTGGTGCATTCTAGGTGTTCTGAGGAACTTAAATGATACTGAAAAAGGACAGATTTTGAGGCAATATCAACCCAAACTTTTCACAAATTATGCCATCGCTGGGTTTCAATTAGTTGCAGGTATTATTATGCCATTAAACATGCCATAATGGACAATTATATCAAATAGATGTTGATTCATGTGTATCAATAAAAAGTTGTAATTCATGAATGTGTTGTTCATCCTTTTATACAGTTTGTCAACCAGTTCCGATTATTTTTTTTGTTTATTTTACACTATGCAACAATAAAAACAAAATAAACTGTTTGTAAGGTACCCTTAAGATACAGTACAGCTCGCGCGACTTTTGCCTAATGTCGCGCATCACCGTGAATGGGGTAGGAGTGATTTTCCACTTTCATCACCCACGATCACCGTGATGCGTGAAAATGAGTGAAATCACGGCGTCTATCGGAGTGAAATTTCACTCGCGTTATCGGGCTTGATCGCAAAATAAGCGACGGTGAAATCACCGTGATTTAATTTTGATACAGGTAAGTACATTGTATTTGAAGAGAATCTACTAAATTGGCATTGAATTTTTCTCAATTTCACGTCCATTCCTGACAGTGAAAATAATCAGATGGTTTTTCATGTGCTAATTACATGTACATTTCATCGTGCTTCACGCATTTTTGGTAACAAAATTGAGTGCTAATTACATTACTCGTGAACAGCGGCACTGCTTCTTGTTTGTCTATATTAATTGTTTCCGACACGTATTGAAGTGCAAATTAGAATGTGATGAAATTGTACTTACATAATAATTACATAAGTCCATTAATTAATTCCTTAAATAAATCCTAGAAAAAATATTGGTGCAGTAGTTTTCTCGTAAATAACACTAAAAATAACCATGTCAACATTTAGTTGCACGTTTGACACGTACGCATGTCCGATTATAGGCGTATAAATCTGGGTAAATTTCCATTGCACCTGTTAACCAATTTCGATCTTTGGGCGTAACGAGTCTCTTTGACGTCGGCTTGTGGTCTTTTATAGGCAAACATAAAACGTCATCGACGGCAACTTCAAACGACTAGTCTACTAATGCGAGACGTCGTTTGTCGTTTTTTCACGTTACTGTCTGCGCAGTGCAATTGAAGACGTGCTAGGGAGGATATGAAAGAAACAAGACTGCGTTCAATAAACGCTTATGCCCCCTGTGGAAGCCTTGTCCATAAATAAGTCTAAGTCCAAAATTAGGTCAAGGTGAAAATGGGGTCAGGTGATACAGGTGTGTGGAGAGTGTTCATATACAACATTCATGCAAGTTTGGAAGCTTTGTAGCAAGCCATAAAGATGCTAGAAGAAACGGTCAATTTGGGTTAACCAGGACGGACGGACGGACGGACGGACAGGTGAATCACTATATGCCTCCCGATCTATCGATACGGGGGCATAAAAATGCCGCTATGTGGAGGTCGGTTGTTTTAGACCACATGGTATTGACGCAAATTATGTTTGTGTGTGCAATTGTGTATATGAGATTAAAGGCACTCGCACACACATAAAAACTTTAAAGCCAGTCGTTTAAAGACAGTTGACTGAACATAACAATTTTATAAATTGCTGTTTATTAAAACGTGGCTATTATTGAATTAAGATCGATAAACAAAAATACGTAAAGTATTTTTAGATCTTTGTTAGTATTTATTGCGAACTCTCAACATTAATTTATAAATCGAGTCCACAATATTTTTACGCACATGCCGTAATTAACAAGATGATAAAACACTCGAACAGGGAAAGCAGCTCTCACTAGTACAAAGTGGAAAGTCAGAATTCAAAAAAGCGGTCACTAGGAGACAAGCCTGTCCGGCGGGTGAATGTGCGCAAGAAAATTAAAAAAACTAGCAAACTAAAAAAACTTAGAAAATCTAGTTACAAAATAAATGAAAAACAATTAGCAACTAAAAAGTTAGTAACAAGTTGAATCGCTCGACAGCGTGTAATTTCCAAATATTAAACTCTCTATTGCGTCATATTGCTCGCTTAGTACACAGCGAGTACACGTGCGACATTGCGAGTAATCGGTAATTGGCATATGTCGACGTCTGGTCAGTTGGTAATTTTAAACGATGTGATTAAGCATTAAGACGTGTGTGCATGGATTTGTTTTCCTAAACGGATGGATAACGTGTTTTGATATGACATTCCCAATTATTAATAACGACTTGAATAAAAAATTGGATTTAAATGCATCTCATCAAGTACATTTTGTACATGTAAGTACGGTGTTATTGTGTCGCATAGAAAATTCACAACTTTTCTTCAGGACTTGCTTGTTCTATTCGGCTATATAAACGCATTTGGTAAACAATTTTCGGCCGCATAATGAGCATGTCGTGTTAACAGCTCATGCAAGGCTTGGTGTAAACCAATAAGCGTTCGCAAGTCACTTGCTAACAGAAGATAGACGCCGTGACACAGAAAAAACATTGCGTAATTACCGTCGAGAAAAAAGGTTTACTATATAACGATTTCTAAATATTTTCTACTGTAAATGTACATCAATTCAAACATTACAGTACAACTTACCTGTATCGAGTGGATTCACCGCGAATCACCGACATCATAAATCGCGGTGGTCGCGGTGATGGGTGATCGACTGACGAGTGGAAACACTCGGAAAATCGCGGTGATTTTCCACTCCAAGTCAGATTTGGTCACAGTGACTGAGTGATTTAGGCAAAAGTCGCGCGAGCTGTACTGTTAAGGAATGATTTATCTAAGTTTTAGCCAGATAGCTGCTGTTTTATTCTTTCAGGGGCAATAAATGCTGAAAAAAGTTAACCTGGTTGAATGACTCAAGTATTGTAATATCCTTATGGATGTTGAAGGCATTCTTATTTTTAAATAATCATTTCAATATTGAAAATAAAGGCTATGACAATGTTTTGAAATATTTATACAGTATTTTTTATCATTTTGTACAATTTTCCTAAGGGCGGACTTTAATTGGCAATTGGCAGTTTATTCGGGTTTTAACTTTATTAAGTTTAAGACCATTTCACAACAATATATAGCGGCCGATTCACTTATCAGTTGTTTTCGACTGTATCTTAACAAGTACTAACTTATTCTTCAACAAGGATTGAAGGAAAGGAACCAACAATGTGGAGGAAAATTTGTTCCAAGTCAAAACCCGGATCATAAGGTTACAAATCATATGCTGCATATAATGCACTAACTGGGACTGCTGCTTGCCAGACTCGGAACAAAACATTATATATAATATCATATTCTATAATAAGGTGAATTACACACAACTTACTCTACATTCTTTTCCAGTAGAAAACTCAAAATAATAATTGAGATTGTAGCAATCACAATGATAGCTGGATAATCTGAACGAATGCATCCACGGAAACAATCCTGTACTTTTCTCATAGGTGCACAGCAAACATTCATCCATGAGCAACTCTTTGCTGGTTCCTGAGAGCTAGACTGAGAACTTGAATTCGAGCTAGATGTGGAGGAACGAAATTCTGATACACGTGAGACATGTCGTGTTTGGTGTGTCTCTGGACTGTAAACAGTTTTCTGAAGAAAAGAAGGTACTTTTAATACAAGAAATAAGACAAGATATTAAATAATTATTTCATCACTATTATCAACGTTGAGCAGATTATTTCATACTTTCTATTTTAACAAATATGAAAATTAAATCAATCATTTAATGATAACATGATGGTCTATTTTTATCAGATTAATTGAATAGAATCAATACTGTAAATCACTATTTTTTCGCGATAGTTTTATTTTCGCTAATATTCGCGAGGGTTGTTGACTCGCAAAATCATGATTCTCGCGAAAAATTAGTAACAAAATTATTTTATTTTCGCGTATCCGATATCGAGTACTTCCGAAAATACGTTCCATTTATCGTATGTAAAATGATTGTAGGGGCCTACTTACATTATTTAAAAGTCGATATCATTCGTATCCGCGTTCATGTTAGTGCATAGTGCTTTTGTTAAATAAAGATTGGTCTTGGAACGTCTTAAAAGCCTGAAGTATACCAGAGCTATCCTCGGAAAACATGTTGCATTCGTAAAAACTCGACAACATATTTACAGAACACGCGTCTTCACGTGACGGGTAATACTTATCGGCATATATTCTAGCAAGTCGAATATGCATTGTGTTTTGAAATTTATTTTTACCGCAAAAGACATGCATTGATGCAATTTAACATTATATTCAGGCCTCTGGATTGCCGTTTAAAATGATTTTTTACGGATTGTGACGTCTATAAATGTTTGTGCCTGATTTGGACATCAACGCAGGCTCGCAATGTAAGCTATTATTTTAATAATTAAGTAGCAAGTTTTATCGATGGGGCTTAATTTTGACACTCTATATCGATTAATAATAGTTGTGTGTACAAGCGCGGTACGTATATAATATGTGTTACTCAATAAAACTGCTAATTGGCGGACAACACGGCGGCTGGGTAGTTTGTCGCATTGTTTGATGTTCAAATGACACCATGTTAATTTGATTTCCAGTAAACAAACGTAAGCAAATGTTGATAAATACGCTTGAAGCATATAGCGTCTGTAAATTAAATAATAATTAAATATTTTCTGCTCTACAAATTCGCGAATTGGACATTTCCAATGACGCGAATTCAACAATCTCGCGAAAAATAAAATTTTGATTTTTTCCGAAAAATCGCGAAATAAAGGTTACGCGAAAATTAAGTGATTTACAGTAGTACTTTTTTTAGCTCACCTGTCACTTAGAGTGAGCTTTTGTGATCACTCTTCGTCCGTCCGTCAACAATTTGCTTGTGTAGACACTAGAGGTCACAATTTTGACTTAATCTTTATGAAACTTGGTCACAATGATCATCTCAACAAAATCTAGGTCAAGTTTGATATTGGGTCATCCGGGGTCAAAAACTAGGTCACAAGGTCAAATCATAGAAAAACCTTGTGTAGTCACTAGAGGTCACAATTTTTACCTAATCTTTATGAAATTTGGTCACAATGATCATCACAACAAAATCTAGGTCAAGTTCAATATTGGGTCATCTTGGGTCTAAAACTAGGTCATAAGTCAAATCATAGAAAAACCTTGTGTAGTCATTAGAGGTCACAATTTTAACTAAATCTTTATGAAACTTGGTCACAATGATCATCTCAACAAAATCTAGGTCAAGTTCGATATTGTGTCATCCGGGGTCAAAAACTAGGTCACAAGGTCAAATCATAGAAAAACCTTGTGTAGTCACTAGAGGTCACAATTTTGACCTAATCTTTATGAAACTTGGGTCACAATGATCATCACAACAAAATCTAGGTCTAGTTTGATATTGGGTCATCTTGGGTCTAAAACTAGGTCACAATGATCATCTCAACAAAATCTAGGTCAAGTTCTATATTGGGTCATCCATGGTCAAAAACTAGGTCACAAGGTCAAATCATAGAAAAACCTTGTGTAGACACTAGAGCCTAGAGGTCACAATTTTGAATTAATCTTTATGAAACTTGGTCACAATGATCATCTCAACAAAACCTAGGTCAAGTTCGATATTGGGTCATCCGGGGTCAAAAACTAGATCACGAGGTCAAATCATAGAAAAACCTTGTTTTGTCACTAGATCACAATTTTAGCCTAATCCTTATGAAACTTGGTCAGAGTGATCATCTCAACAAAATCTAGGTCAATTGCGATATTGCATCAGATAGGGCCAAGAACTAGGTCACTAGGTCAAATCACAGGTCTTGCATGTACTGCTATAACAGGTGAGCGACATAGGGCCCTCTTGTATAATATCCATATTTTTATATACAATGATCTGAAGAGTATTACCGTAACAGTTTCTGAGGTTTTCTCAAAACGACCAGGAGAATTTGTTACAACTTCTGTTTTAGTTTCCTCTACAGCAGGTGTTTTCACTATAGTGGTAGTGCGAGTAGATTTACGACCCGGGGAAGTAGTGGTTTTACGAGCTGGAGAAGTAGTGGTTTTACGAGCTGGAGATGCCCTTTTTGTTCCTCGTGTACGGCTAGTTGACCTGCTGCGGCTTCGAGATCGACTCTTAGACTTTGATTTTCTAGACGTCTTTTTCTGTTGGGTCACCAGTGACTGTGTGAGAAATAGTCATGATTGGCACAGATTGATACAATGTGAAAAAGTTGAATAAATGTCAACAGTAGGATACTTTTGAATGACTATATAAACAATAATATTGTATTTTATTTCACCCATAGGTAACTGTAAATATTAACAAAAGTAATTTTCTAACATGTGGTGCTACCGTGAAATTTTTTCCATTGAACATGTTGAAATCTAATTGGAAAAATATGCGAAAATTATTTGGCATATTAAATAAGTTGAAATAACTGGAACTTAACCTGACATTGATAGTAGAGATATAAATGTTATCAACAAAATTATTCAGCTGATCTTTTATCAATTCACAAAAGAATCACATTCTAAAATATCGATATAAAGCCTTTAAGGTTAATTTTTTATGAGTAAAGCCACCCAAATCCTCTTTTCCAGCACAAAATGTAAGTTTACAAAATGTAATAATGGGATGAGTTTAAACTAAATCTGAAGCTGCTATTTTCAAAAGCTGTTCAAATCTTTACTCAATTCTGTGCAGAATGGAAATATATAAATATTAGTGAATTATTTCCAGTAGGTCTGCTCCTGATTCATCTTTGCAAATTGATATATCAATGCATCTTAGATACTTGTCTTCCGATATATCGAAATAGTCAATCTGCAGCTAAAGCCTCAGATCAAATCAATGACAGCTCTAACTGGAACCACATTAATAAGCTGTATTTAGCCTATTTACCATTGTCTTTTTGTGGAAGTCTGCAATAGCCTGCACTGCATTTGTCAAGTTAGACAAAGGTTCCCATGAATTATCTTCTGCACTAAAATTTTTCCAACGCACAAGATATTGATGCCCTTTCTTAGAGGCCCTTTCGCCAATTATTTCCTGGAATAATAAATGTCACAAAAATAAAATGATCATGCATGGGAGACATTGAATGCAAGGGCACACTGTGACAGTATCTTAATATCTTAGTATCTATGAGTATGATCACCGAGAATCGGAGCATGATGGCTTACTTAGCAGTACCGAGGGATCGATAGTGTTTTGCTAGAAAAAAAGGTAAATCATAAATTTATTTATTTTTTGCAATTTTTACTTTAATAAGGTGTAAAGAAATTTGGTTTTTCCTCAATTTCCTGTAACCCGACTGACAGTCATCTTTTACCCCTGACTGAATTCTTAATAAACAACAATGATATCAATTTTGTCATTTCTCCATTTTTTGTTTGGCAGGGCCTCCGCTTGCCAATTTAGCCATTTGCTAAAAATTTGCAAATTTGGCTAAAACTTTTGCTAATCTGCGAAAATGTTGGTGAATGCATATTATTTTGGATTTAATTTCAATGATATAAGCGGTTCAGACCAGTTCTTAATTTGTGTACATGTGCGCCACGCTAAAGCCGTGAAAATCGATAACCAGTCTAGAATAAACAAGGTAAAAAAACAACAAATTGATTGGGAAGTTAATTGAGGGATTAACGGCTATTAAATCTTCGTAGATGATCTGTTTGAAATCTTATTCACTGACAACAAAATATCGACATACAACATATAATGGGAGAACGTTGACTGTTTGGCGACAATTTTCGGTAAGTAAATGTGTCAAGTGTTCTATCGTGTTGATAAAATACATGTTGGAAAATAATTAATTGATTAAATTACTAATTAATTAGATAAATGCTATTGTTTATTGGTAATTAGTCATCTCAGCGTAAAAACAATTGTTATATATTTGTTAGATTAATTTTGGCCGACTTTATCGGACGGAGTAAAATAATTTGTTTATTATTATTTAAACATCTAATGAACTGGCCAAAGTAACGCTCAAAGTATTTACGTCACAAGCGATGTCGGCACGGTTTAAACGGATAAGAAAAATATCAATATCTTTGGTGGCGCTAACTTAAACACGGCTAAATTGCAATAATGACCTCAATTTCAGCCATCGTTCTTGTTGTCGTTGTCAAGCCGTCATTCGCTTATTGACCAATCAGAAAACTCAGGCATTGGCGCGCTCGATTTCTAACAAACGGACACAGTAAAAAATTAATCGAGCGAACCTTAAAATGAGCTCGCTTAAAGCTAACAAAAAGAAAATCAACGAACATTTGTAGTGGAAATAAGATTATTTTGCTAACTAGAAATTCGTGCCCTCGGGCAAATTATGTTGAGCCTCGACGCACGTTGAAAAATGGCTACAATGTAAATTAGCCTTCAATTTGACCTTTGACCTTCAACTGTGACCTTGACCTTTGAGATAGGAACCTGGGGGTTGGGCATGACACTCGTCTTATAGAGGTTAACATTCATGCCAAATATAAGCAACATTGGTCAAAGCATGACAAAGTTATGGTCCGGACAAGCTTCAATTTGACCTTTGACCTCCAACTGTGACCTTGACCTTTGAGTTAGGAACCTGGGGTTGGGCATGACACTCCTCCTCATGGAAGTGAACATTCATGCCAAATATAAGCAACATTGGTCAAAGCATGACAAAGTTATGGTCCGGACAAGCTTCAACTTGGCCTTTGACCTGGGGGTTGGGCATGACACTCCTCCTCATGGAGGTGAATATTCATGCCAAATAAGCAACATTGGTCAAAGCATGACAAAGTTATGGTCAGGACAAGCTTCAATTTGACCTTTGACCTCCAACTGTGACCTTGACCTTGGAGATAGGAACCTGGGGGTTGGGCGTGACACTCCTCCTCATGGAGGTGAACATTCATGCCCAATATAAGCAACATTGGTCAAAGCATGACAGAGTTATGGTCCGGACAAAATCGGACGGACGCACGCACATACACCAAAAGTGGCGACTAAGTCTCGCTCACTGCAAGCGGGCTCGACAAAAAACGACAAACAAACAAAAAACACGATGAGTGATAGCTTTTAAGGCTCTTTTTAACGATTCGAATAATGTCAGTACGGATAACGATCTTTAAACTTGTACCGTTTACATGAGTTTTACGGATACGGCGCATGCTGGCTTATTTATTGTTTATAAAGGCCAGTATTACAAGGTATTTGACAGGTTTTGTGTTTTTTTTATTGTTTTGAACATGGACAGAGCCAAAAAATGCCAGAATTTGGCGTTTACAGGGCTCGACACTAACACTAGTCCGAGACCAGTGAAAATCCAGAAGGACCAGTAACTGTCCTTTTTACAAATTGGGTGTTTTGCCCTGCCCGACCAGTGGCCAAAATAGTTAGTGTCTAGGCCTGGTTTAATGCAAATTTCATGAAGATTTAAAATGCACTGGATTTTGACGCATCCCTGTATAGATTGCATCGAAATGGTTTGACTATCATTGATCCAACTTCAAATTTTACTGTGTCCGATTTAATTCATTTTCGTTCACCATTTTGTTCATCAGAATATACTTCACCAGTGATACATGTATCACACTCTGGTTCAATAAGACCCTTTGAGCGCAAATGAACGAAAAAATCGACCAATCAAATCCATTTCGTTCATTTTTTATTTATAGCAATGACGGATATTTGTCTCAGGTTTTTTCCTGTCATCGTCCAATCAAAATCGTGCTTTAACAAACAAAATATTCAAATTTATTTTTCGGAAAAACAATCGAAGAAAAAATATTTGCAATATTTTTCTTTTGATTATAAGATTCAGAACAATTGAACGAGAAAATTATTTATTGCCTTAACATTCGAATCAGCTGAGCACTTTAAATTTTCACTAACGATGAGGGCGAATGAGTTCTGAGGGCACCTGTCCGTTCATTGATCATTGTTTACAAATTGTTTTTACTTTCGTTTTAGAAGTTCACATACGCAATCTCAGTTTTACTTTTATTATTCAATAAGATCTAATGTCTGCGACTGATTGTAATTGTCGTTTGCATGTCTGACATGTGATCTATTTCGATTCACGACTTCACACCCATGGAAACTTGTCGTCTAACTCTAAGATCTATGACTATTCTTTTCACTGATTTCATATCACAATATAATTTTTATATCAGTAAACGCTCTCACAGTACAGTCTTTAGTTATACTAACGGCTGCTTTATAAACAATATTTAATTTAAGATGTACTTCATCCAATTAAGTTAGTAAATCCTATTTTTTAAAAGGCAGTGGCTAGCCGTCCGGCACCGGACGACTAGACAGCGAAATTAGTCGTCCGGCAGTGGACTACTAGCAAACGCTACGTGCATTGGCTAGAGAACCGTCATTCTTTTTTTACGCATTATGCATCTACCTTATAATAAAGGTTATAGTAAACTACGAATATAGGCAAGACATGTCAATGCCTTATCTGCAACTATTTTGTGACCTCCCGTATATCTCCGTATTTTGTCCGCCATATTGGAATGGTACAAACTGGAACGAATGAATGCGGAAATCGCTGTCGGGTTTTATAAAGCGCGACAAATAGCAATGGTGCAGCTGTGTATTAGAAATGGCATTTGAAATAGAGCTAGAAGTAGTAAGGGAACAAAGGATGTTTCAATTACAGTATTATGAGGATTGTGGAAGTATTTTACTTCATGCTGAAAAAATAAAATTGTTGTGTAAGGTAATTGGCAGTTCGGAATGTCACTGGTTATATAAAAGTGTGAAAACAATGTTGCCGTTTATAAATGTTATCATGGTAGACCCTATTGTATATTGTTGTTGTATTTAAAATGAAAACAAATAAAAATTTCAATTGTAAATTGTATTGTTTTGTATATATGTGTCATTAAAACGGCGAATGAAAAAATAAATCGCCACATTAGCTTTGTTTGTGACACCATTTCTTTTACATCTCTATTACCTACTACTTATCATAATGAGCATAGCATAATGCTACTGTATGTCACTTTAACACAGCATTACCATTTCGATCAACTTGGATATTTTTGCACTATATATAGATCTCATGCCGACAGCGATGTCCGCATTCCTTCGTGCCAGTTTATACCATTCTAATATGGCGACAATATACGGAGATATACGGGAGGTCACAAAATAGTTGCAGATAAGGCATTGACATGTCTTGCCTATATTCGTAGTTTATTATATAACCTTTATTATAAGGTAGATGCAAAATGCGTAGAAATAGAATGACGGTTATCTAGCCAATGCACGTAGCGTTTGCTAGTAGTCCACTGACGGACGACTAAATTCGCTGTCTAGTCGTCCGGCGCCGGACGACTAATTTCGCTGTCTAGTCGTCCGGTGCCGGACGGCTAGCCACTGCCTTTTAAAAAACTCGATGATCCATCATTCCATGTTGACATTTTCTTGCCAGTTTGTTTATAAAATTCCCCGCGTAGCGTAACGTGGGTTCTAATTGGACATTAGACAGAATCATCAGATGTCAACAAAATGAGCTATTTTTAGGTTTGCATTAAGAATGAAGGGAATTTAATCAGGGGGTAGTCTGGGAACTTGACTAACCACTGATGTATGAGGATGATTTAATTTTACCGATTTATAAATTCGCCATTTTAGAATTTTTCATTTCAGATGTGAAAGTGAGTCAGTTTGGGCAATTGGAAAATGTAAAATTAATTTGAACATGGAACTGGTTTCATTATGAAGAGCGAACTAAGTAGGGGCCGACTGTCACTGAGCCAACATACTTCCGAATGTGTCATTAGTTTTCGCGACCACAACGTAGGAACTCTGGTTAAATACACAGAATACGCATGAACACAACACCCACTGGTAACTCAAACAAAAAATGTTTAAGTTACCTAACAAATGCATTGGACATTGATAGCGAAACTACACAGTATACCCAGCGGCGACATTGACCTCAGTCAGAAAAATTGAATTTCGTACACTGGAAGAGTGACATCTTTCCGGGTCATTTATACACTACAGTTGATTTTAAGCTGCATAAAATGATACTGCATTACATGCACATTGGTTAAAAGTGATAATAAACCATCTAATATTGAATTTAAGAACGTTAACAACATGAAAACCAACCTCGATTTCTTGTTCGGTGTCCGACATTTTAAATTTAGCACACTCCCATGAGCCTTTGCGGCATAATTTGTGGTTGTCGTAAAATGGGTCTGGCGCTTCGATCACAAAACATTTCGACCCAATAGTTTCGTACTCAATACGTTTCATAAGCAAATATGTTAAAACACATACCACACACAAAAGCACATTTGTTACATTTATTTAATTTCACGTCCAGTGAAAATTATGAAAATGGTGCCAATATGGAGAAATGGGTTAAATTTAAATATTTTTTAAAAGTACCAAACCCCCAAATCGTACAGGTGGGTGTTTAGATTAATTAACAAAAATATTGCAATTTCAGTATGCCAAACGGCTTTTTGGGGCTACAGGTTTGTCAAATATGTATTTTTA
The DNA here is from genome assembly GCA_947247005.1 of Spisula solida. NCBI lineage: Eukaryota > Metazoa > Mollusca > Bivalvia > Venerida > Mactridae > Spisula > Spisula solida. The sequence goes on along the minus strand of OX365949.1, from coordinate 3,644,925 downwards.
GATCTTTGGTTTTTTTTTTGGTTTGTGTTGTAAAGTTTTTTCGGGGTTGGTGGTCGTCTCATTTGTCGCCTGCACAGCTCTCCACAAATTATAAATAATCTTGAAATCCGAAGACTTTGATGATAGCGGCAACTGTTGTATGTTGTTATTATGCTGAAATGCTTGTGTTGCATGTGCTATATGAGCTGGAGCTACGTACGTACAACCCTGTAATATTACTGGGCGTCATTTGTGTGACGTTACGTTTTGCTGTGATGATCATTATTTGGTTTTATTTTTACCTTTCCATGAACTGATTTGTATATTAATTGTAGGAGACATGCAAAGAATATTAGTTCATTCACATTATAAATTTGAATCGTATATCCATTGAATAGTAGTGGAGAAATAATGAACAATATTATGTGATATATGCCATCGTTTTTACTTAAAGAGTGTATTCTTTATGGGAGTGAAAACAACAGCGAAGTATTTGTAGCATTCCTTGATGCAAGACAAGCATTTGACCGAGTATGGCACAATGAATTAATGTTTAAACTAATAACAACTGAGATCGACACAACTTACTACAATGTAATACGTAGTTTATACGCATCAATGCAAAGGCGCGTTTGTAATCAATCAATAACATCAAACTGGTTCTCTATACTACAAGCAGTACAAGGTACAAGACAAGAAGGTGGTAGCTCACCCCTTTTATACCTTTTATTTATAAACGATCTAATTAAAAAACTTGACAATAGGAAATGGGCATGCGTATTCGATAAGACCATCTCAAGCTCTACCATAACAGGCAATATGGTCTTAATCTCATACCCCAAGACAGGACTCCAGAAAATTTTGGATATATGTAACTATACGCAAACAAATGGCGGTACTTATACACCCCGGCGAAGTATAATCTGAGCGAATCCTGCAAAAAGTTACGCTGTACTCTACTAAGTATCGTGGACAATTCATTCAATACATGAAGTCTCAGCCCAGCTACATGGAGAACCATATACAAACACGCTGTGTTGCCTAAAGCTCTGTATGGCTGTGTCTTGTGGAATAATATCGCAGCGGCTAGCATGCTAACTTTAGAACGTTCACATCGCTTCTGTGTAAAGCTCATGCAAAACTTTCCGCCATATACGGATACAGACATTTCTCTTAGCCTTTTTGGTACTCCAACGATTGAAACTGAAGTCGATTATCAAATACTACAATTCTTTGGCCAACTATGCAGACTTTCGCCGAACTACTTACCAAAACAAATATTGATTCACTATGTAAACGACGAACGTCAAGACTTAGTGCTGGTTTTTATTCCGGACATTCTGTATGCTGTATGACTTTTTACTTGTACGGTATACATCAATTTCGGGGAATTTCCGTCGAAACAGCAGTGGAAACAAATACTGGTTAAACATGTTTACGACAAGGAGTTCCAACATCGAATACAACGAATCAACGTCAAACATAGAGACCTAGTGACTGAAGAAATAGTATTTGAAAATCGTTCCTGTATATACTGGCAAGACATAAAACAGCACCAACATAACAGAAATAGACTTTAATGTGCGGTTAATACGCTTGCAATAATAACATCCTTCTCGATGCATGTGTTGTGTGCCAATTGTAACCTTATGGCAAATAATTTAATATATCACAATACATGTATATACCATCGCCACTTGCACGGTCGCTTACGAAACAAACTTTGGTCAGATATATACACTCTACTTGGTGCAGACAACTACTTAGTGTTTGTGCTCGAGTCTTGATAGTGATAGGATGTTTGTTTATTTTGCTGGGCTTGCTCCTCATGTGAGTGCTGTTATTCTATTATAGTATATGCACAGGTTATAAAATATACTACCCATTTACATGTATACATAAGTCTGACTATTTTCTAACCATATTTTGCAAATGAGTATCATGTCTCAAGATAACTCCTAAGTCTGCTATGTTGTATTTCGTTTCGGCAAGATAGTGACTAATGGGAGATTCCCTAACTCATTACTTCTTATTGCTACTATCATATACAGGGTTGGGTTTTACTTCTTAAAGAAAGTATGGAAATATTATTTCTTTGCAGTCGGGAGTATCACTATTCCTTTAGTCAGTTTCTCATGACAGTGGTCGATGGTTTTGAGGCCTGATTTTAATAATTTGATGTTTTTATAAAATTATTGACAAGCGTCCAAATGACCCTGATAGAAGCTTTTGGAAATAGTGAGTGAACATACGAAACTTGGACTTCTCTGACTTTACATGGAGATTTGACGCGAAAACCAGGGTGGGCGTAAATTTTGCCAATTTAATCATGAAAAGTGCTGGTGTACAGCTATATAGCTCAGTGGATTTTGATTTCCTAATGGACGAGCTTCAAGAATATGTGCAGTGTATAGCCCTAGTATTGGCAAGTAATTTTCTGTGGTAGTCTGAACAGTTCCTAAATTGTCCATTTTCAGTATCATTTTCCGACCGATGATGACCAACAGTACCAAAAGGTCTGTTTTCAAACATTGATGTATCTATTGGAAGATACTGTTTTTTTCTAATGCCAAATTAACCCAAATCAGAAAATGATATTAATTTGCTTCAGGCTGCCGTGAGGAATTTTTGGGACATCAAATTGTATTTGTAGACAGCGGACAGTTCACCGAGACTCTAATCTACTGTATAGTGCCGCCTTATTAGTGATTAAGTGTAGACTGGTTTTTCCATGTCTGGAAAGGTTCAAATCTGTATTGTACAAGAACTGAGCCGTAATTGCACTTTTAGACTTCATATATCATTCGACAAACATTAAAATGACCAATATAGTGGAATGCATGTATATACGTACATTCATGTATGTACGAAATGCATTTTGTCTGCATTTCGTATATACATGAATGTACCCCGAATTGCTGTTCCTACGGCAATTAATCCGGGGCATTCCGACTTCTCCGGTCGATGTGATGGTGGTACCGGTGCCGCGTCTAAACCTAAAGTAGGGTGTTTTTTAGGAAATGTGATGGAAGTTACCGAATAAAAGGATTTTAGGGGCAAGATATGATCAACGGCTTTACGTCTGAGGTACTAGATATTTGCTATATTGAAGAAAAGTCGCATTTAATTTCATAAACATGGCTTGGTGTTCATTCGCACAGCGACCCTCGGTCAACATTCCAGCCACGCCAGAACTTGTGAAAAATGATAGAACAAATTTAACAACAGGAAGACAATGGTTAATCATCGGGGGGTTCCATGGGCTATCGATTTTTATGCATAAACCCGTATTTTTGGACAAAAAAGATTTTCTTACCTCTCCTGCGGATCTTCGTCAATCGGATTCATTGTTTTGCACTGAGAGAAACCGGTGCCAGTACTGAGAGGGTACCGATATATCATTTTGCACTGAGAGGGTACCGATACGGTTATACACCGTGATAGTGTTAGACTTAGCCATAGACCCATATGAATGTACATACAGTGTATGTATTGTGGGAACTGTTAAAGCAAAATATCAATGTTAAGTGTGCGCAATAAGTCTCATTTATAGAATACGAAGTTGAAAAGTGAGGTATTGATCAGTCTAACATGAGTTATAGATTAATGTTACCGAACTTCATTCATTTTATAGTCTACACATAACAAACCAACAACAAACACACCTTTGTGTTTCTATAATTTTATATAAAATAAAAACAACATAAAAGCAGACGACAAAAGGATAAAGAAAGCAAACACCTCTACTTTCCACTGAAACAGGACACAATTCGTCCAAAGAATTTCATCATTTTGGTTTTTGATTGAGGTTTTGTGTCCATGGTTACAGAAACATCGGTATCATGTGGTGCAACGTTGTTGTTGTTTGACATGTTGAAATCTTGTTCTTTCACCAAGGGCGTGGCATCATTTACAAAACTTTCGAATTGAAGTGAAGCGCTGATTTCTGTGAACTTCTGATATTGGTGAATGATAGAGTCGTTATAAGGATTGGCTGACTGGTACTCGGCAGATTTTAATGTAGCCGGGATCCAGACATCTCCTCTGTCTTGTTGATACACGTCACCTATCATAGATGTGAAATTATCCCAGACTTCAGCTTGGTGGGTGGAGGAACATAGCTGGAATACCTGGGTGGACTTGAAACGACTTCTTACCTAAAATACAATACAATACAATACAATACAATACAATACAATACAATACAATACAATACAATGCAATGCAATGCAATGCAATGCAATGCAATGCAATGCAATGCAATGCAATGCAATGCAATGCAACGCAACGCAACGCAACGCAACGCAACGCATACATATTAACTGTTGATATTTATGATTAATTTTATTTGGGTCAAAGGTTCGAATCCAGGTATGGGCCGTTTTGATATAAAGGTTCGGTGAGTCACCGGATATTTCAATAATGGTGACCGTGTGCCTTTCTGATTGATGCCTGGCATAGGGACGAACATGTGTTCAGAAAGTGTAGGTGTTTTATAAGCCAACATTGGTGGGTCTTTTAATTAGGGGAGACACTATGATGCATACACATTTTATGATATAAACTAGTTATTAGATGTATTTGAATAAACGAGCAGACGTCGTCAAACATTAAACAAAACTCGTAATTCTAACGAACAATGTCCTTATATGCTTACATTTGTTTTAGTTGACCACTATAGAATAACTTCTTATTCGAGTTGTTGTAAAACCTCAATATGAAGACCAAAGTTGGTACCACCATACCATAGAAAACTGTTCTTCTGTTTGATGTGAGTACAGAGCAAGCGCTGAAAAATGGGGGGGGGTCACTTAAAATCGAACTGGAGACATAAAATGATGTTCTTCACTTTATGGTGGTCTTAGTATTGAGATGGGTTTCGTGTGTGATTTTACTATTTAATGTTAAGTATATGATTATATTGAAAACAATGAGAGTAAAAATACATACCGTCACTTTCTGACTTGAACATTGATACGACATCGACAACAGAGTGAGTGGTATAAGAGATAGTAGATCATAGTCCATGGTGTTTCCACTGAATACAATCTTCGCTATCACCAAACACTTCATACCAAGACCCAAGCAGACCAGATTGGCTGCATGATCACCGATAAGGGATACAAATCTTCCCTCGGCAATAAGGGTCTCGTGGATATTATACTTTTCTCGAAGTACCGATTGCAATGATTTTTCGTCTTTCTGAAAAATGAAAAAAAATACTATTCAAGTTGCATTTTTTACTAATGTTAGATTTTCTATGATGTACTTGGCAAAACAATGCGGCAATGTACGATATTTAGCTAAAATTATATAAAAAATACCTTAAAATAACCGATTGTTTAAAGTTATGAGTTGGTTTGGCTTCATACAGAATAACTTTTAGATACATTTGCCTCAAATTTTGGTTATTCATTAATTTAAACATTTGACTGATCAATATACATTTACAGAAAAAAATGATACAACGAATTACCATGATAAAAATAAATTACCTGTATCATATTGAGTTTAACAATTCTTGAATAATAAATGAAGCTAATGCGTGTCCGATTGTGTGCGTTCTGATTTTCTACTGCGGTGCGGTTTCTAAGAGACGACGTCCGACGTTACGACGTCACATTATCTGTGACGTCCACAACGTCGACGTCACTATTTATGTTATTACCACGACGCTATTCGGAGTTGGGAAGATCAAGTACTTTAGCCATATTGTCATCCTAGCTGACTATCTACGTGATATCCTTTAGTCTGGGATACACGTGTATCCATTACAGTGAAATATCCGAATTTTGGCATCTAGGCCGTAAACTATGGAAGTCCGAAATGGCCATTCCGGCCGGTAGCGGAAAGGATATTGCGCTTTCGGTATTTTTCCATTTAAAAGTAGCACATTGTTTCCTCTCAGATTCCATAGCTCTTGCTGAAAAGACACATTGGTTCTTTAACGTACCCGATGTACAGCACATATGCACGAAGGTCAACGTCTGGGTTACAAACCAGACCCCCTCTAGTTGGGTGGAACACACAGAAGTTGTTTCAGAAATGACCAAGCGCCAAGGCCGAGACTTGAACTAGGGACCTCTGTAGCCAGAGCGTTATCCACTCGACTACCGTGTCATCCACTGCCATTTGTTGACGGGAGTCAAACTTAAGTTAGAATTGGATGATAATATACACCCTTGGGATATTTTTGTCCAGTCTTCGATGTTTGCGTGCAACCTGCAATAAAGGAATATAGATTTTATGACCGGTTCTTAGTCTAGCTATTTGTCAACATAGGACGCTTCCGGTGGAATCATCATCATTCATATTTCTGGTAATCGCATCATTCTCGGAATGATCGGATTTCTACTGGGACTTGTTCTCAGTCGGCTAGCAGTCCAGTTAGCGAAGTGGTCTTCTACCCATGATGTATGTATTAACAAATGTGAAGATTTATCTTTTATTCTATTGTGTTAGTCCCTAGAAATGTCGGCAACATTTTAAATAACATTTCCTAAAGGTAAATGTATGACTGACGAAGATTTGTTTTATAGAAGTTGATATTGGATGAATATGTTGTTCAAATAATTTATATCGATCAGTGTTTTTGCTATATTCACATGTTATCAAAATATATTTATTAAAAGTTAATTACATACATAGTCACTAGGAGAAATGTATTGTACAGTTAAGATTTTTACATGTATAGATGATATTTTATATTATGACTTCCATTTGTATTTGTAATTGAATGATATTGTATTTTAAGGATATTATTCATTATTGTTTTTATGTATGTATACTTTTACTGCCGTTCATATTGTCTCTCATAACTCAAATTGAGTGGTTTTGTGCATGTTTTACATTTTTATCATTTTATATGTATATTTGTAACAAACATGTACAAGAGTGAGACGTTAATAAATTTATCTTATATCTTATCTACATAATAGGTATACGCTTTTCAAAATGTCAGTCTTAGTTATTTGGTAACAAAATGTTAGAAAAATTATTAGAACTTTGAGTAGTCACATATTTTATCAAGGTCGTGCTAGCCCATTGATTCAAATAAAAGCAGTCAAAATGCATTTGTTTTGAACAATAAATTACATCAACATGAATTAAAATCAATCACATGTATATGTGTGAAGGACTAGTTTTGAAAGATCCTAAATATTTCAGGGTGTGGTGCGCCTGGTGGAATAGATAGTTGTTGGTTTGTAATCAAAATGGTTCATATCCGATTTTCGGGTCTATAATACCAAATATCCGATAATTCCATGATAAGACTTAAAATTCGATTATTTGTATAATTTTTTAGTTGAGACAAATACAACTGAAATTGATTTACAAACATATATTTTAACCGGCCTACCGCGCTTATATTTTCACAATTTTGAGATTTTCATGCTTAATTTTATACACATCAGCTGTTGAATTATGCAGATAGAAGGTCGAGGATCCTGTCAATTCTCTGTCAAATGAAGTCGGTACATCATTAATTGCTCGCAGGAACTATTTGACTTGTTTGATTTGGCTATCGACTGTGTTGATTGCTATGTATGAAATACATGTTTTTGTATGTTTACTGCGGTGACAGGAGGAAGCCTTCCTTGTCGAAATTACACATCGAAATGAAGGTGTTCTTCTCGTAATCAAAACTTGCATGTATAAAAAGTGGGTGGGGAACGGCACAATTGTAAAGAATATGTTTAGTGCATGATTTAGTAATATGAAGTAGCTAAACTTTGAAATAATTTTCATAAAATTTTATTTCATTCTCATATGCAAATTAGGTTAATTTATGCAAATTTATTCAAAATTAGTACTTTTTGGTGAATAGCTCCCTAAAAAGGCTGGTGACCCCTGTTTTTTATTTCACTAAACTGATGTTCGATATAATTCTCAACTTTTATCCAATTTTAAATAATTTTCGATCGGTAGATATTTTTTAACGGTCATTTGAAAATCACACTTTTTGGGAAGTGGGAGGGGTAACTATTTATCATGTACAAATTCTGATTCTTTTCACCAGGCAGCTGAAATTGTGACTAACGTCTAGAGGAATGACCATTGAACACACAAAATATCATGCATTGTTTAAAAGTGGTTTAATATAATACAAATCCTAAAATGAACATGATGGTGTCTTATATGCAAGGAATAGATAAAATGAACAAAATACAGTGGTAGGCTATTAGAAAGCCATTTATCTCGAAAACGAACCTGGTGACAAATCATTTTTATGAGGTCATTGTCGTTCTAGATGATTTTGCTGTCATTTTAAGATGTTTCGGAGAAAATTCGATCGTAAGATAAAAGGCACTCGTACCTCCTTAATTTCAAGTCTGGCATGCCCTTGGGACGATGGATACTAACGCATATCCAATGAGCTCGTTTTAAAGAATGCAATAATGATAACGTTCAAAATTTTGAAAAAAATGTTGTTTTCATTCAAAAATCGCCTTTATTTTAGTGTTAGCATTTGAATTAGGAGACTTTATGGCACTTTTCACATCACACGCTTGTGCTACAATGGATTCCAATTATATATGATAATATCAGATGGCATACGCTGTTTGACATAGTTTTTTTTCAAGTGTGTGTGTTTTCAAGCATTTTCAAAGAGTATGATGAACGTTAAACAGGTGCAATAATCAATACTGACACTTTCAGAAGAAATCCAAGTATGTATAAAATGGCAGAGACATTTAACTCTGAGAATGAATCTTTCATTAGACAACTTAGTACTTATATTAGTTAATACGTCTATAAAGCATTTTGTATTTGGAGTACGTTTATGTATACAGATTGATATATTATTATTGGCTGATAAACTATCCATATGACTAAGCGTCGCTTCATGTCGGCGCAATTGTACGAATCATGTGTGTTGATTATGTTGTGTGTACATGTACGTGTAACAATTGTTCAAATGCGAGATATTCTAATGTCGCCTGATGAAGGTCAGTTATGTCTACCAATCAATAAATCAAATGGAAATGAAACAGAAAGAATGCTTTTATTCTGAATTATATGAATAACGACCTTCACTTACATTATATGCTTCTTGATTTATGTATACTAGTATAACATCATCCTGTTCATATGTCCTTTTGGTAATAGGGGTACTAAATAGCGGTACAAGATTTTATTTATGTACTGTTTCCACAAGGTGTCTATAGGGTATGCCGGTGACAGGTTTATGGTGCATCTTAACACCGGTTAAAGTCCCCGATGCCATTTGAATCTATACGTAGCAAGGTTGATGCATTGTAGTTAACCTTCTTTTGATGAATGTATTGTCCACTTTATTGTTTTTGTTCTTAAAACAAGAACATTACATCCACAGAATATTTTCCAACGTGCCTTTTCTTTTGAGGGTCAATAGGTACTAGTATTGTCTTTGACATTCGTTATTGTTTGTTGACATTCACTCCGGTTCGGCTTGATTGGCCGAGGAGGCAGACTGTTGCCTCGTGTTTTTATCACTGTTCGTATTCATATAACTGTTCATTTTTGTACTCGCCTGGGTACTGTTTTACCAAAGCACTTACGAATATCTTAAAGTTACACCCAAATCTTAATTCTTTATCATTCTTTAACACCTTCAAATTGTTGTAGGGGTTCAGTAACTAAATCACTATTATTATTATTGCAGCTTCATTTTCCATAATTTATAATACTTTTGTAATCTATGAAGAATTTAAATTTGATCGTAAGTTTACGAATTCCGTTGGTGCTTTGATAAACCAGTTCCCGGATGCCGCCTGGTTGCAGTTTTCCCTTCTTATTGTTCTTTTATTCGCTTTGGACTATCGTCCGTCTTCTGCCTTCTTATCAGTTAGTATCATTGTTTCACATCACATGGCACATTTGTTCGGTGGTGGTCTCAGTGTTGACTATTCATTTGGAAATCTTAACATTGTCCATGTTTAATTGTCAATAGTGGCACTGTGTTTGTATTTTAATAAGCTTTCGTTAGCTTTCTATATGAGAAACCATGCTTCCATCTATCATTTTGGTGCAACAGTTCTGTTTTCTTCAATGTTAGTATACAGTACAACCTCTGTAGAGCAACAACCTTTGTGAGCTGCAAATATTTGACGTTGTACAGAGGTGCTATACAGAGGTTAAATTTACAGTTAATATCACATTAGGGAAAGTTTAAAGGTGTTATAAAGAGGTTGTTGCTCTAAACTCTAGGACAGCTCTGGAGAGGTTGTACTGTATCTCATTATTATTTATGAACACTTTCACGGTTTTGATTGGCCTATAGCATACTACGTGCTATATGACAACCATATGTAACCGGTCATGTGATCATCGTACAATTTTAATAATGACTGGTCGTGTGCAAATTTAATGAAACCTTCCATGAGAGTGAATGGACAAGCCGGGCTGGATATACCGGGTATAGAATTAAGTGCATATTCGAAGACAAACTAGAAGAAATTGAGGTATGCTTATATAATGATACACAATGTGCGTTTCTATAATTGGTAATTATCAAGAAATAATACAGCAGAAGGTACGAAACGCACAAAACTGCAATTTCTAACAAAACATCTTTCCGATGTCAACTTTTGAAACGAATACATGTATTTAAGAAATAAAACTAACTCTGTTAGCGTATTTTGTCGGTGAATAAAACACGGGCTGGAGTTGGGATGCGGAAAAATTAAATTATGAGTGCGTTTTTATTTCGATTCTAAATACGATAATATCCCGTACTATTTAACTGCGCGCATTCCATTTTCACCCATTTGACATTGAACATAATTCACGCTGAAATTGAGTGGCTTCTTAGCTGGTGTAATTACCTCCCTCGTTAATGAAAACGACCTTAGTAATTTTCTGGAGGAAATAACACATTTTAAACATTGAAACAATTTTAATAACACGAGTATAGGGTATTTATTTTATGAAATGAAAAATATAAATAAATTGATTATCAGAAGTTTTTATGAAACTTAGTTTTGAGAGTATATTGGAGTTTCTAGCATCATAGCAGTAACACTGGTGCAACTCGCGATTCGTTGAAGGTTTTACTATAAAGTTTACGTTCATTCATTCATAAATATGTTACGTGATACGGGGCGTAAATAGTAACAGCCAATTTGACAGGTATATTTTATTGCGGTAATAATACATGCCCTGGTTTACTCTATGCGTATATGGATTAATCCGCAGATTGTGTTAGAATACATTTTAATACATGGGATTTGTTCAGTATTAATACAACTTTAATCACCGTTCCTGCCTGTATACATTAATTATAATTATGTGTCCTCTGTTGCCTGCCAGCCATAATATATAATACACTAACAAACAAATTCACCACTGAAGTTTATTTCAGCTTTTGCAAGCAGTACAAAAACATTTCAAGTATAAAACGAAGAAAACAACAACAACAAATGTGACTTTGATGTTCGATTTATACACGCATATGATTAAACAATCATAAATGCAACAGATCCATAGTCTAATTTAAGATCCTTGTCGAAATAGACAAACAATAACAAACTATATATGTAAAGGCGTACACATCATTTTCCCTTTTTCATCAAACGTATAATAAGCTCTATGAATGTACGAAGTCTGTAAAACACACTGTTGTATATAATGTCTCTTATTCTGGATTATTGGGATCGTATCCTGGTGGGTAGTTCAGGGTGAATCCAGCTGGACAATTTGGTGTCTGGCAACATTTACCTGGTGCTGGTTGGTCAAGATGACATTGCGATGGTAATTGCCAGTTCAAACATCTGAAAATGACAATAATAGCTACGATTGATATCCAATTCATTCGGCCCAAACCTCATCTTCATTAAGCAAAAATAATATTTGGTTTTATTTCATACACATGTATTGAAAAGCCACTTTTCAAGCAGCCATACTTTAAAAGCCGTTTAATATAGGCTGTATTGTATACATTATTCCGTTAGTAAAACCTTATTCTGCAATCATTGTTTTATTCTTGTTTTTATGTATGATTAAATCAAGGCACTCTTACTGTGGATATAGACCTAACAACGGCGACAAAGTATGTATATATCACAATAAAGCAACTGTCGACTTCAGTACAGTACACGAAGCCATTGGTATGGCTTTGCGATAATAAGACAGCAGAAAAGTCATGGCAAAACTCATTCAGCAAAACTTCCACTTCGATGACTGACTTTATAGCGTGTCATTGACTCAGTCTTTCTGAATTCATACACTTGGGTCATATATTTGGGCTGAAACACTTACAATGCTGTACACGTGTATTGACCAGCGACAGCATCAACACATGTACATTTATATTGACATCCATCCTTCCAGTCCTGGCCCTGTTGGTAGAGTTTATTCTTGTAGAAGCATCCCGCTGATTGACCTGCGAACATATAATCATTTATTTACACATTGCATTGTAAGCATCCCGCCGTAAACATAATCATGTCTTAACATATTATATAAGCATCCCGCTGTTAACATACGCATGTAAGACTATATTTAATAAGCGTTGCGTTGTTATTGGCATGTTGACATAATAAAAATATTCATGTTTTAAAACATTGAAATTACTAGTACTAGTATATAAACATCCCGCTTTTAAGTTTCTAAACAAGGTCCTGCATTCAAAGATAGTATCTATGAAAGCATCCCACTTTTGACCTGTAAACATGTCAATACATTAACACATTTAGGTAAGGTTTATTGAAAACTAGACAAATCCCTACCATTCTACTAGTATAATTGATATTAAGCCAGGACTGAATCACTCATGATGGCACTTTTCAATATTGCTTCGAATCCCACGATAGCCGCTTACTAGGGAATTGGATACTTTGATAAGAAAATGCATTAAAACAGCAATGCGTGCATTATTCTAAGTATGTAGTTCAATACAATAACTGAACTTCAGACTAGGGATTACCATTTGGGAATTACGGTATATTACATGCTGGCTAGTCTATGTACAATATAGGTGATGTTCATAGACAACGCAGGTACACATTTTAGTTTGCTTACGATAATTGAATATATAAATAAGTTTCTTTAACAACACGTAAAGGCAATACCCGCCACGTTTATAGTTAAACACACTACAACCAATTCAAGACATCAAAGGGGATGTACAGCATGCATGCTACTATATAAAAATTGTTTCTATTATAATACATGTTTCGGAAAATATAATAAACTACAATATATTGTTACATGTACATATACAAATGTTCACCCATTTACATATTCTACATTACTACTGGGTGTATAATAATAAGATAAGTAAATGAAATCAAACACCAAACAAGTGAACATACTAATATATATCGAACAGATTACGGTAGTTACAAGGATAACTGGGAATATAAAAGAAATCTCATTCCAAAACCTTTATAACCCATTCATGGTCATTTTGCACCCTTAAATGTTCTGTTTAAAATATTCTATAGATCTTAATTTAAAAACACCACTAATTGTTTCAAGATATATTTTTAATGTCTTGATTCGGGACTCTGCTTTTCATCTTCCGATACCTTACACAGTTTGCATTTACGGTCATTTTCAACAGTTCTTAATAAACACTGCAACTTAGTAGTCATATATAAAATAAAAATAATCCAAACACGTATTGTTTTGTGGCTATTATGACAGATTGACCAAAAACTGTAAAATATTACGATATGAGTCATGTTATGCACCATAATCTGTAAACGTCTAAGACAAGTGCTCTAAAGTCTGCCAGAAAGGTATATATTTGTATATTAAGCTGACCAAAATTGTTTTCCAATTTTGGATGAAAACCTCTAATTTTCTTATTCTATGTACTTCTGAAACATTTATATATTTCCACCACCTTAAAACTAGATCTCACGTAATACATTTGTAAATAGTAAACAGTATTCTAGCAAACATTTAACATTTTCACTCATGCATTATCTTGTTCATTTTGTAGATGTTTTTCTTCCGTGCGTAAAATTAACGTTTCTAGTAGAGGTATCAACGTTTTCAATCGTTATCTAGTCAAATGCAACCAACAGCAAACGTTATCAATTTCCTGGTATTTGTTATCAACTTGTTCTTTCACCAACAACTGTTTATTCTCTCCACCTGATGACTATAGTCATGTTACACATGAACAGGAACTGCACAAACACAATCAAACCCAAATCGTCTGGGCGACTCTCCAATGCTTTTTGCGCAAATCTAACTGCACAAACACAACCCAAATCATCTAGGCGACTGTCGAACGCATACTTGCGCTAATCAGACTGCCCAAACCCGCTAAGAAATCGTCTAGGCGACTCTCAAGCGCTTAACTGCGCTAACCAAACTGCCAAAAACCAGCTAATAAATCGTTTAGGCGACTGTCGAGCGCTTAACTGCGCTAACCAGACAGGTTTTGTTATACATTATATACCTGTATGTGCACTGGGGATGGGTGGTGCTCAAGTTCCTGAATGATAATAATGTGGGATGGTTATAAAATGAAATAACGATTATTTGTACTGAAAATTGACCAGTGCAGGCTGACACATGAATTTGATAGGGAAGTTTGTAAGACCTTTTAAAAGAACCCTAAGATATGTAAAGCAATACGGACTTCACAAACCCAACCCAAATTGTCATGGCGACTGTGGAACGCATACTAGTAATTGCGCTATTCAGACTTCCCAGACCCGCTAAAGAAATCGTCTAGGCGAATGTCGAGCACTTTACTGCGCTAACCAAACTGCACAAACCAGCTAAGAATTCGCCTAGGCAACTGCCAAGCGCTTTACTACTCTTACAAAGTTAGCCGTGCTAACCAGACTGCCAAAACCAGCTAAGAAATTGTCTTGGCGACTGTCGAGCGCTTTACTGCGCTAACCAAACTGCCTAACTCAGCTAACAAATCGTCTAGGCGACTGTCGAGTATTTACTGCGCTAACCAAACTGCAGAAACCCGCTAACAAATCGTCTAGGTGACTTTCGAGCGCTTTACTGCGCTAATGAAACTGCAGAAATCCGCTAACAAATCGTCTAGGTGACTTTCGAGCGCTTTACTGCGCTAATGAAACTGTCCAAACCCGCTAACAAATCGTCTAGGTGACTCTCGAGCGCTTTACTGCGCTAACAGAACCAGCTAACAAATCGTCAAGGCGACTGTCGAGCGCTTTAGTGCGCTAACCGATATAGCTAACAAATCGTCTAGGCGCCTGTCGAGCGCTTAAATGCGCTAACCGAACCAGCTAACAAACCGTAAAGGCGACTGTCGAGCGCTTTAGTGCGCTAACCGAACCAGCTAATAAATCGTCTAGGCGACTGTCGAGCGCTTAACTGCGCTAACCAGACAGGTTTTGTTATACATGTAATTACCTGTCTGTGCACTGGGGACGGGTGGTGCTCCAGTTCCTGAATGATAATAATGCGGGATGGTTATACAAATGAAATTACGATTATTTATGCTGAAAAATGACCAGTCCAGGTAGACACATAATTTTTATAGGGACGTTTGTATGACTTTTTTAAAAGAGCCCTAACATATATAAAGCAATACAATGTACTGAGATGAGACAAGCTCTATACAACTGTAAAAGCGTAAGCAAGTAATATATATGCCTCCAAATTATGAAAGTGTACAGAAAGCAGCGCAATGCAGCGCGTACAAGCGAAAGCAAAACTATTGACATTGGTTAAGGTAACAAACCACCAAATGCCTACGCGGACCAAAATCAGATACTCAAGTAGTCCTGTAAAAAACTTTGATTTGGCTGGAAATGATGATATGTATTGACAAATCAACATTATAATCATATAATTGGGATTAAATGCTTTGTACACATGTATGTGATGTAGTGAAACTGTTTATTTAGAAAATTTAGATATTCTGGCTTAAATATGAAAGTGAAAGTAGGATTGTGGCTAACGGACTTCGAATCAGTCCGCGCGTGTGAGAAAATATGTTCACCGCGTTTGACGAACCAAATTTTTCTTATATGATACGCAACCCCCTGATTTATGTTAATTTTCTTGAGGCTATATGCTATTTCTATTGATTGGTGGATTTTGAGAGGTCCCCATGGACAAAAGTTTGACATTTTTGGGTCAGCAATTTGTCACTTTACATTGAGTTAAAGAACAAATTTATTTGGTAGTTTGTTACCTTAATAATACAAATATGTTTCATAACCAGCTTATGGTCGTATATATGTGGTGCGATACTAGGAACCACGTCATAGCTATTATTTAAACCGAGTGACTCTCTATAATTTCGAGAACTTTATGTCGTTTTGCCAATCGTTCCTTCTGCCACAGTGCGACCAACCACCGATTTTACCCATTTCCTGGAATTAATTATTAACCAGTACTAGCTTGATGTTTCCCCATATGGGAGAGCTGTGACGGTAACTAATGCCACAGAAGCACGTTTACAAGCTACTCAAACACAAGCACGGGAAGCAAAGCTGAAGCGTCTGGTTGACAGTTCAGTGTTTTACCAACTGCGCAAAATGGAAATGCATGTACTGATATACTGTGTAAATGTTTACCTGTCTGTGATCCGGAGGTGCCTGTTCCTGTACCTGTACCTGGGTGATAAAACATACAGAATGTTAGTGTATGCATCTATTGATTGGTCACATATTTAAAAAATGATTGATTGTATATTATCTGGAGTAAGGGTCATCATGAAAGAAATATGTGGGAAGACATGTGACCATAAGATAGATTAATGCAATAAAATATAACACTCATATTATTTGTATTATTGCCTGTTTGGGGCGGATAATTTTGCACTATTCCACATTAGCCGTATTCGGTAATAAAATTTGTCTTTCAACTTTTGTAGATATTTTGATAATTAATACACATATTCTATCAATTAATTTAGGATTGCCCAATAGTCTACCGGACGTGAGAACATGGTGGATAGTTCAATGGAAGTGAAATAAAACGATGTATAATGTTGATTTATATATACCTGATCCAGTACCGCCTCCGCCACAAGTAGGGGTACCACAACATTCACCTGGAGCCTTTGTCAGAACACATCCAGCAGGAAGGTTGTATGTAGGACATCTTAAATTGAAATTTTGATATTATTATACACCAATATCGAAATAGGAAAGAAGACAAACTGGAGAACATATTCACAGCCTGTTTCAACTTAATCTGTTTTCATCAAGGGACAATTATAATAAATATGGATATATTATTATCTAGGCATAGGAGGCCTTCACTTTCTGACGCATGTAAATTTCTTATCATTTTCTTTAACGTTATGTACCAGCCGGGTTGGCACATTGTAACCGGATTTAAATTACTAGTCACATTTTGAAATGAACTAAAGACGATGTTTGTTGGTAACCTATTAATGTCTTTTGTCTTATTTAAGAGGTATATTGTATTGCAATATATCAATATATATATACGTGTTTACAAAACAATACTAGTACTGCATTATGAGTTAGAGAAGGCGCCTGCAGTACAGACTAGGACATCACATAACGTATTGCTATACCTGTCGCTACATCTGTAAAATCCAGTTTGTCCATTCTCACAAGTACAATTGTAATCACAACCATCAGTCCATTGGTCATTAGCAGCGTAATATCTTCCTTTGTATACACATCCACCGCCTAAAATGTAGTTTTTGTAAATATTAATTATCAAATCCACGGTGGAAATAGAATTGAATCAATTGAATCAATCACAAATGAGTTCGTATATTTGGAACTTTGTATCTTACATAATTTTGTATGCAATCCAATGTTCCCCAATATAATACGGAAATGTGTACTCTCTTGTCTGTATTTTAATAATGGATCTATTACACAAATTAAAACAAATACAGTAACATTCTGCTTACTGAATCCAGTGAATGCCCCGCCACCAGGTTGAACGGTTTGGAAGCCAGTCATACCTCCTCCAGTTCCAGTAGCTGTACCACCAGCAGAATCTATAACAAAATAACAATCACATTGCAATTCATCAACAAGTTCTAAGCAATGTAATAACAACGTACCCCCGACTCGAAAAGTATATTGGTACACAGGAAAACAAAACTCACACTTTATAAAGCAAACTTGATACATGAAAAAAAGATTTTGTAGCCGTCACCTTTCACTTTTGTGTTTTTCACTTTATTGTTTGTCATTGGGACGTATGATTGTGGTCTGTGTTTTTTCTTGTGTTCCGTTTTATGTGTTTCGTGCTCTGTTGTTTCTGATGAGTGATGCCTCCCCTGTCGAATTCGGTATTATCTTTTTGTAAATGTCGACCATGCTATCAATAAATTGCCTAATACTTATTTTGTATTTGGCCAATAATCAATTCGACGTTTGCACTGACTGAGTAATGTATGCACCCATACTCGATCTATAGAAGCGTGTTGTATTTCTGACAATGCATAATTAATAATTGTAAATTCACAAACTTTGATACGCCATGCAATAAATGAACACATTTGTAAATGTATATATGTTGAGGCCCACATGGAAGATTTGGAAACAAACGTGTCGCCTCCATTAAACTTAAGTCTTTACTAACTTAGTAACACCATTTATTTAATGCTAACTGATGAGATATGGAATTCTATCAGTGAAATAAAACCTATATCAGTCACTGGTTATCACCTACAATGTGACTGATATAAGCTCCGCCCCCTCACAGGGACTACTTTAATTTACCAAAATCTCAACACTAAAATGTCTGTAACTTTTTTATTACTGAACGGAAATATGTCATGTGGGGGGTTTTATTTTTAGTTAGACCATTTCCTACAAGTTGGTGTATGGTTTAATGCAAAATTCTCAAAAAAGTCGTTTTCACCTATTCACCATAATCCAAGATGGCGGATTTTGAAGTGAAAAATATGAATGGAATAACATATTCATACGTAGCCTAACCACAGTGGTAATTTGGCATAAATAGTACCAGTTTTGACACCATAAAAGCATTAAATAAATAGAATATTTGTTTGTTTTGATTGAATATGGTTAATATCTCATCTTGTAGTGATAAAATTTTAATATTTTCACTCGCGCTACGCGCTCTTGAAAATATTGAATTTTATCACTACACGATGAGATATAAACCATATTCAATCAAAACAAACAAATATCCTCTATATATCCCATATACCGAAGGTAATAAAACTTACTACAATAGCCACAGAATCGTTGGCAGTTGGTTTTGGCCCAGCTTACGTAAGGATCTCTGCAAGCTGTTTGTGTATATTCGGCGCAGTTTGTGAGGACATCATGACATGAACTGTTTCCTGTAAAACAAATAAAGTTATGTAACATAATGCTCGTTAAATACGTGTAAATACATGCATCGCGTCAATGTTTATTGTATGGGTTTATAATTTACATATAATATTACTTGCATCGAATGAATGTAGCGGTAATCTATTTGTAATTCTACCATCAGATACATCTTAAATGTACAATCACCAATCCATTACCACGCCGCCTTTTTAACTACAGGTTATTTGTATTGCCAATGGCTCATAATCGATTGTACCTCGCATACTGCAAACAATCATACCAATTTAAAAGTAATCAATAATACCTGTGAAAGTTCCACCTGTTCCAGTACCAGTACCAGTTCCGGTCATAGTACCACCAGTTCCAGTTCCGGTTCCGCCAGTTCCAGTTCCGGTCATTGTACCTCCAGTTCCGGTTCCGGTGCCTGTTAAAGTGTCTGTAATATTAAACGAATTGTAAGTGTTTCAGTCAGATCACACGAACAGAACATATGTCTGTTTAAGATACGCACAGTAGGCAAGAATCGTGTGATGAGTTAAATCTTCTTTACTGTACAAAGCTACGAGTATTATATGTTTAAGAATAAACAAAACTTTTAGACCTGGCAAACAAGAATATTGGTACTTATCAATCGTTCAATCATATATGTTATTTAAACCAGTTAAAACATTCTTACGGTACAATAACAACAACACACGACGATTAGTAAGGTAGTTTAAAAGATTTCTACAATATATACCTTGTTTCCCCAAAATATGTATGACAATGCCTGTGATTTGGGAGAGCAGAAGTTCAACACTAGGTAGATATCAAAGAAATTGTGGAATTTGTCAAACAATCAAATGAAACGACGCAGTATGCAAAACACTTATTTATTGTGATTTTATTTCGGTGAAAGTCTCATCTACAAAATCACTGATAAAACAATGATGAGTTTATAGGAAACGTGAAAAGTCAAAAACAGATCCAGGACAGGGAAGGCCGCACTCAACAGAAGCAGCTGCGCACAAAAGGAACACCCATAAAAGAACAAACACAATCCACAAGCATAAACTGAACAAAGAACTTACTGCAGAGATTGCAGTGTTTGATACAGTTGGCTGTGACCCATCCTCTATATTGTAGATCGGTACACACAGACTGGCTGTATTGGTCACAGTTAGGAATGTTATCTTGACATTGTCCAGTAGTACCACCGGTACTTGTGCCAGATCCTGTCAAAGGGTTGGTACCTGAAACACACATACAACTTCATGAGTTAAAGAACCAAAGTACAGTAAAATAATAAATAGTGAAATGAAGATTTACAAAACTAAATACTATCACCAATTAAACCAATAAATCTAGTCCAGAACACAAAAGCTGGACTAGTATGCACTGAATTGAATTGATTAGTACGGTCGATAAAAACTAATGAATGTGTACTTACCACCACCGCAGTATGCGCAATATTTGGCACAGTTTTGTTTAGCCCAGTCTATGTAGTTTGGACCACAGATGTATGAACCATATCCGGCACAGTTAGACTGCTTGTCGGCGCATGTTCCAAGGGATGAAGT
Source organism: Spisula solida (assembly GCA_947247005.1). Taxonomy (NCBI): domain Eukaryota; kingdom Metazoa; phylum Mollusca; class Bivalvia; order Venerida; family Mactridae; genus Spisula; species Spisula solida. The sequence continues at coordinate 3,624,161 of OX365949.1, read as the reverse complement.
GGGGTCACAGGTGAGGACTTGACAACATGCATCGTTAGGATCTGTTGCAAAATGACATCCTCCAGGTACAGAAGCAATTCTCTGACATCTGGTAGAACAAGACAATACTAGTGAGTTTGAAGGCAAAATACGCGGGAACACCGACAAGGAGTTTAAAAGTATAATTACTCGACAACAATTTTGAGAAAATGTTTATTACGTAATTATGCTTTTTTAAAGAGATACTATAAATCAGTGCATTATAGTTTCCTACCAACTATAAATGCTGAGCATCAGGCAATGAGAATACTGGTACCATTTTATTTTCGTTATTGGAATGACATGTCACTGGCGCGAACCTCGACCTCACGCACTCAATTAAAGCGGACGCCCTATTACAAGCTAGGGTATAGTGGACGAAAGTAGATATTTCAATTAAAGAAAATGTCTGTTCCTACTCTTTGCATGATATTGGAACAATTATTTATACCTTTCTGTACATTTGTACATTCCCTTGCTGGCGTCGGTACACTCACATTCATAGTCACATCCGTCTTGCCATGTCTGACCTTGCTGGTAAACGTTTCCTTTGTACAAACACGCATCTACAAGACAGTTTTCATTGATTTAGCTGTTACAGTTACATCGAGTATATCAACACCTTATTTACAGGATGGTCATACGAAAATATTAATATCGCTTCAGACAGAAATTCATTATAGCAACTTACAGTTACAGTTATTTTGAAGTTAAATATAATTGGGAGCGTAAAATGGTGCTGAAATAAAGAATTAGTATGTATACGTGTGTAAAACATATATTGGAAACAACCAAAGAAACAATTAGAAATGTGATATTGATTTGCTTTTAAAAGTGTTCTCCTAAATATGACATAACGTCAGATCATTAACTTTGGTCAGTATGGCATTCTCAAAACATACTGTATATGGAGTAGAAGTACCTATTATAAACATGTTATTTACTATGAGCGTAAGCATGTTTGTATTGTAGAAAATTTTCAACATGTACACTTACTTCCGTAACCAGTCTTTGCTAAGGATACTGGATCAATGTTTGTTGGGCGACCATAACCAACGAAGGAGCCGGTGAATCCCTGTACTCCTGTACCGGTTCCTTGACACTGTGGTACCCGACAGCAAACTGGATCTTTGGGATCAGCTACGAACGTGCAAGTTGAAGGCACGTTGTCGTATTTAGGACATCTAAAATGTGACAGATAGTTGTACATGTATATGGAGAAAATCAAACAACTTCGTCTTTCTATATGCTCATTTATTTTGGTTGATTACACCTTATCTTAATCAGGATCAGAACGGCCAACTTCCCAGAACGGCCAACTTCCCAGAACGGCCAACTTCCCAGAACGGCCAACCAACTTCCCAGAACGGCCAACTTCCCAGAACGGCCAACTTCCCAGAACGCCTAAGTGACCAGAACGACCAACAAACCAAATACGTCCAGTTAGTAAATAAAAATTAATCGTTTAGATTTGAAGGTGTATTCTTACGGAATGAACTGAAAAATACTGTGGTATAGTTTGTAGTCTGCACTTTAAATCTCAAATATTTATATTATTTGAGCATACATGCAATTGTTGTCTGTTAACTCCGATCATTGAAAGTGTGCCATTTAGATTCACATAAATTGTGGGCCGTTCTGGTATATTTATACTGGGCCGTTCTTGTAAGTGGGCCGTACTGACCTGATACCATGAAGAATCTTAATCACTCTCGGCACCTCATTCGTGACAGTATCCATCGCAACGAGGGTATAAAAGTAAGAACACAGCTAACTGTTTCATGTTGAGCATCTAGCATTACTGGTATAATAATTTGATCCGACAACGGTATCATGTTAAAACACATCAGGAGTAGAATGAACAAGACGTGCTCGTTGAACAAAGTGTTCATAAAACTATAGAAACAATATTGGCTTGTGGCTTCAAGAGATGAGTCAAAACAAACATAAACGAGGGTTGATAAAGAATTACGTGTACTTTTGCTCTAAAAAGTTTATTTTTGATCAGATCGGAATGGAAATTACACACAAGCAGCTTTTATCTATTATTAAAACAAATCACAACACATGTTAGAAAACAATTAAGTATAACTGTTTTTGAATTGTGGACGATCCCTCGTATATTGTATGTACATACCTATCAGAGCACTGGTAGTAATGGTTGGTAGCATCTTCACACCTACATTTCAAACCACAACCATCATTCCATTGTTCACCTTGTCTGTGATAGTAACCCTGGTAACTGCAGTATGCTGAAACATTCAACCAGTGCATTATGTATTAACATTGTTCAACATGGTAACTACAGTATGCTGAAACATTTAACCAGTACATTCTGTATCAACATTGTTCAACACGGTAACCACAGTATGCTGTAACATTCAACCAGTGCATTATGTATTAACATTGTTCAACACGGTAACTACAGTATGCTGTAACATTTAACCAGTACATTCTGTATTAACATTGTTCAACACGGTAACTACAGTATGCTGTAACATTTAACCAGTGCATTATGTATTAACATTGTTCAACACGGTAACTACAGTATGCTGTAACATTTAACCAGTACATTCTGTATTAACATTGTTCAACACGGTAACTACAGTATGCTGTAACATTTAACCATTGCATTATGTATTAACATTGTTCAACACGGTTACTTCAGTATGCTGTAACATTTAACCAGTACATTCTGTATTAACATTGTTCAACACGGTAACTTCAGTATGCTGAAACATTCAACCAGTGTATTCTGAATTAACATTGTTCAACACGGTAACCACAGTATGCTGTAACATTTAACCAGTGCATTATGTATTAACATTGTTCAACACGGTAACTTCAGTATGCTGAAACATTCAACCAGTGCATTCTGTATTAACATTGTTAAACACGGTAACTTCAGTATGCTGAAACATTTAACCAGTACATTCTGTATTAACATTGTTCAACACGGGACCTCTTCATCACATAGCGCGTGTCCTACCTCTATGCAACAGCTCCATACGTGAATCGTACAATATATTGTATTACAACTTTAGAAGTAAACTCATACCTGCACCAGCGACTGGTGTAGTCTGTTGGAATATTGGTGGAGGTGTGGTAATAATCTGCGTGAAGTCACATTGGGGTTTCTTACAACACGCGTCTGTAGGATCTGTGACCAATCTACACTGTTGAGGCAAGTTGGTGTAAACTGGACATCTAAAATGACGAAATAATAAAACGTTTTTGTTTATTATAGCGAAACGGGCCAGCCAATTTTGACTTATGAGACACATATCTTTTGTGCACAAAATTTATCCTCTTATTGCCATGTGCCTGGCAGAGATGGGCCAGTGGGATTCGAACCTTCGACCTTCCGCCTCCGAAGCAGTCATCCTAACTATTTGGCCGCTTGTCTACATGAACATTCGTTACAAATTTGACACAGACTAAATGCCATTGGAAAACATTATAGGTAAATGAATATTACAGGTTACAAAACACATTCGATGACGGTACTAGGAAGGACAACATTTACACGACAGCTCTTCGGATCGCCAAGTTCATATGACAATAAGTTTTCACACATAATACAGCGACATGTCATCACACACAGTTTTGAAATTGCGCATCGTCGATGACTGCATATATAACGTTGTAGTATAGAGATATATTGACGTTTCACCGATTTATGAATTCAGATAATCAAAAAAGTCGTATACGCCAATGAACCATAGAGTAACAAACCGATTTGCTACAAGTAGTTATAGTATACAACGACACAAAGCTAAATGGAATGAACGGCTAGGAACATGTGTCTTTTTCTTACTAATCTTAACAATTCATCGCATCGGTTCAGCATGGGCATTCATTTGATATGAATATAATACACCATATGCTATGTTTTTGCAATAATATCATTGTACCATTGAACACATTTATATTTGACAATGTGCTATCAATGTAATGTATTTTAATACAAATGGGGCGAGCCCTAATTAAGTTTTGTGGTTCAACCCATTTGTCATTTGATTTATTACTGGTAATGAATATTAGTATGTTTAATTTGTTATATCTATAAATAGAATATTTTAGTTTACCTCTCAGTACATCTGTATTGACCAGTTGGGGCATCGACACATTCACACTGGTATTCACAGCCTTGGTCCCACTTCTGTCCTTGCATGTAAACCTTACCTTGATAGGAGCATCCACCTATAATGTATCACGTGTCTATATTAGCCACATTGTTCAGTCCATACAAATGTAAGCTTTGTGACCAAAACACGGTAGAGCATAAATACCATTTTTTACTGAATTGCCCATGCTCTTTCACATTAAAACACTCAGATCTATTTCCACAAAACAAATAATTGATATTGAGTCATGTAATAGATAATAAACTATTCTCATTTATATATTACAAAAAAGGTTATTAGAAGAACAACCTTGTCAAACTCCGAGTTGAAGCTAATAAGACACAACGAAGTGTCGGTTAATATTACTATGAACTAGATATGCATTATACAATTGCAATGTAATTGGTATGTTTACTATATTTGGTATGACCATGTTAGTCAGTTATTTTGGTTACTGAAACGACTACAAACCAGTACGGTAAAGTCATGTACAATATACCGGTATACGGAAGATAACGGATACTAGGTAGAGTACGTGTGACTGCATGACTTACGTCCAGTTCCTGAGCCCATTGTTGGTTGTCCAGGCATCAATGTTGGGTTCATACCGCTGGTTCCACTGCCGATAGATGGCATCACTGGACGACCGTATCCAGTGAATCCCTTACCATATGTTGGTACAGGTACTGCAGTACCTGCTGTACCCGTACAGACTGGCTGTCTGCAGCATGGATCCTGAGGATTGTCCTGCATTGTACATCCGGCCGGCAAGCTCGCAAATGATGGACATCTGTTTGATGAAAACGGTAATAGATTTCATTTTTGCTAAAGCTTGTTTACACAGAATACTTACATGTAAATAAAATAACATTGAACGAAAGGAAATTGCTTTATATATAGCATATATTTTCGCTTTTGAAGAAATGGTTCCAAAATTATATTTTCTTATAAAGCATATTAATACCTGTATCAGGAAATAATTTGCTTTTTGCTTTTAACAATGTATAGATCAGGGCCATCGTTTAATAAACACTTTGAGCAGGCTAACGCGACCGTCTTATGTGGGTTCTAACTCCATTGTACGTGTAAACAATTCAACACAAGCTAATAATAGGTAAATAATTGCCAATTAAGAAATATTATTTGACCATAGACCATCAAGTAATGTATGTTTGATATTGATTAAGAATGATCATTATATTACACGAAACAACGACATGTACATCGACTTAAAGCCTAAATAAATATAGGCAATACTTGGAAGATTCTACACAACTGTGTATAGCGGGAGTCTAGATAATCGGCCCACCGGAAACATAATCACCCGAGCGGCCATAAATAATCAGAGGAAAACAGCTGAAATATGTTACTATTTATAGTAACAAATATGTTGCTATTTATAGTAACATAGTTAATTACATGTTGTATTACTATGAATGTAAAGGACTTACTTTGGTGTACACTTGTATTGTCCAGTTATAGGGTCGTTACAGATACACGTATAATCACATCCATCATCCCATCGACGTCCAGCAGAGTAGAACGTACCCTTGTATAAACATCCATCTTAACAGAAAAGTACAGTTTATTATCGTATGTGTAGGAAACAAATAATAACTGATAAGAACTGGTGCAGCATATAGGTCAGCCACCTTATGAGGTCCGATATTTTGACCCTTTCCGAACAGTAAATTTATTCGAAATGATACGAACTCATAATTTTGGAACGTTCGTTTACAACTGAAGTAGTATTACAATCACGCTTCTTCAGAAGCAAACCTATCACAAAGTGGTTAATTATAAATGTTAAAACAGTTAATGGCGCATCGTATCCTTCCGTATCTTTCGAAAACAACTCAAAATAGAAATTTCAATTCAAATTGACTCTGAATTTGAGAAAGGTATCGAGGTGGACACTTGTCCATTGGCTGAACCAAAACTCCGGGCAATTGTTTCATGTTGTGATAGCGAGTTTGACCAAAATACTCGTTAGTTTGGTTATAGTTTGTCGTCTAGAGAACACTTACTTAGAGCCCCTGTGATCATTCCTGGCTGAGCTGTTGGTACGGTTTGTCCTGGAGCTGGGGTTACCATCTTCTGTGGTACGGGATTACCTCCGATGGTGCCACCAACAGTCTGGGAACCAGTAAAGGTACCACCAGTACCGGAACACTGTATCGTTGGACAACAATCTCCTTGTGCTAACACTTGTTTGCATCCAAGAGGAAGGTTTACAATTGATGCACATCTGTAATAACACAGAAACATTGATGTACAATGTAGCACACTAGGACCGACTAGTGGACAATTGAAGTAGGAAAGTAATTAGTATGAAACGGCATTTTATTTAGTTGCAAAAATGGTATGTTATGTTTGAGTGCCATCACTGACAAGTTCGCTGTCAACGTAGTAAAGATACTCAAGTGACATGTGACGGCAGGCTGTCGAAATAGGACGTCGTGGTTTTTTGCCCCTAAGTTTCATTGTTTTATTGTTCATTTCTATGTTGGTCATTGTGACTTGTACTTGTGGTCTACAGCTTTTCTTTTTTGTATGTTCTCTTTCTGTATCTTTTGAACTCTCATAAATATTTTGAGGGATACTTCCCCAGTCCGTCCCATTGGTCATGATCATGAGTTTCGTTGAAAAACAACAATTATCGACTTTCAACAGTTACTACTGGTTTGGAAGCTTACGAATGGCTTTCAGGTGGTTTAAAAGTATATATACATAACAGGAGAAAGCGCAAACATTTTGAAATGATATACAAATATAAGATATATGTGTAAGTTCAGAAATAAGCACTTCCTTCTTTTGTTAAAAAATATATATATATTCAAACAGGACGGGAAACAGAAACATCAGATCACAGAAGGCACATAAAAGAAACAATCACAGACCGCAAGAACAAGCCCAGATGTCAAACATACATATGAACAAATAAACATGAAACATAACAGCTACAAAGTCCTTGATTCATATCTGGTTGTCAAGTAATGAACATATTCAGTTACAAATGTCATGAAACTCATACATACTTAGCTGAGCATCTGTAGAATCCATATGCGGCGTTTTCACAGACACATTCAAGATTGCAGCCATCATCCCATCTTTGTCCCTGAACATACTTGGCACCATTGTAAACACAGAAATCTGAATCCAAAATTATGTTCAGAAACTAACAAATCTATATCAATTCACCTCTGACTTAAACAATTATTTTGACACGTACCGAATCAATACCAAGGGCAAACAATTCCTCTAGACATAAACATTATCACGAATCGCTTTTAATAGCAACATTGCAGAGACAAGCGCATCTCAAATACACAGGCAAGTTCCTTTATATTTTACTTTCTTTTGAATTTTTAAAAGCATACCAATGTTATAGTGTCTGTTTGGCGTTAAGAATGCTTTCACGAGTCGATATTACGTCCTTTGATTTTATCCCATAACTAATGTATGCATAGATTATTGTTTGTAACAGTAATTAAGTGCATTTGATCCATGCTCTTGTTTTAATTTTGTATCTTTCAAAACATGGGCTTATCTTTGAACTTAGTCAATTTAGATTACAAGACGAATAAGTCAATACTGTGATAAATTCGTTTTCTGTAAAATCTTTTTAGTCGGTGTATTGTCTTTATTATCGTAAATATAATTTCTTTTCCATTTCAACTGATTTATTATAACTACATCAAATTAAATGTCGTATTATTATATTAAATCATATTTACCGTTGGGTCCTGGAGTTGGTATTGCGTTAGCTACAAAAACAAAACACAATGCATTATTGATTATTTCGGATAAAAACGTTTTCACGAAATATCCCATTTTATAAAAACATTTGTTGCATTTTATTTCTTAAAGTCAGTACAATGTCAATAATAAGTTATCCAAAGTTCAATTGCCAACAGATCATTCAAATGAAAAATCCATATGCTGTATGATAAAACCAGGTGAAATAGTGACCAAACATTGCATAGTTTGACGTGTACTTGACATGAACAATTGTTTGATCAGGAACCGTTACCGTGTACATGTATGACTTGACGTCAACATGTATTGAGCAAACAATATACGTTGTAACTGACATTTACTCGTACATCAATAAGGTGAGGCACTCAAGTGTAACGCTTTTTGACACGAAACAACGTTTGTTAGCAAACGTCAGCGTCAGTACTAAATAAGATGGATAAGGATCCACATTAAAGTGAAGACTAATTTGATATATTTGAATATAGGACACACAGTATGTCATGTGCGTTTTTAACTGATAATTGTTCAAAATTAAAAACGTATGCAAGTTAATGTATAAGAAAACTATGGCAGGAATAACAGTCGACGTCTTTACTCACGATCGCAATATTTGCAGTATTTACGACAGTTGCCCTTAGCCCAGTCAATATATTGTGGATCAGTACATGTTCCCTGTGGATATCTAACACAGTTAGCATCTACATCTACACATGGTGGGGGAGTGGTCATTACTGTTGAACCTGGTCAAAATAAACACAAGTTTTATTAAGCAAAGTGTTTATCTATTTTCATGCCATACCTGTTTGCAGAACCAACCATTTTGCTTGATGAAACCCCTACGTGCCAAGCATATTAACTCTCCGACTCCTTTCAATAAACCAGTAAATCTAGAACTGACCCCTTAATTCCGTAATTCTTTAATCTTAATGACGACCTTCTCATCGCAAGGATGTTTCTTAAACAATGTGAGACGGTTATAAAAATAAAAATATTCTCAGTAAAATCAAATCTCAAAATAGTTCTATGTAATAATGGTGTTCCTTCCATTGGGTTAAGTCAATTTTTACACTCATGCAATCTAAATAGCCATTTTATAAAATCATAAAATATATAAACAAATTTTATCGCACGAAATGCAATGTTAAGCTGAGTAGCAGTAATAAATAAAAAAATAACAGAGTTACAGTTTCTGTTGTTTTAGATATTATATAAAAAAACAATTACAGTAGCACTCCATGTATTAAAACAATGCGTATTATGCATACCAGATCCTTTGCCAGATTGGGTACCAGCTCCTGTGAACTGACCGTACTGTTTGTTGAATGTACATACTGGTTCCTCACAGCATTTTCCAGCTGGTTTTTCAAGTCTACATTCTGAGGGCAGTGAATCGTAATGTGCACACCTTCAAATATAAACGATTAAGACTTTCAAATGAAAAGAAATGTTTCTCACATCAGTTATCATTTTGGTTTTCAATTATACCTTTAAAGAACTCTCCAACCGTTTTTGAAGAGATGGTAAGCACTACAGTGAACATTATTATATTCCGGGTACGGCGAACTTAAATTAGAACATCTTTTTCAACACAGTGCCAGTTAAAAAATATTATTTGGAACGCTTTAGTACCGGCAACCAGTTTATCCAGAACTGAAGCGTGATTCTGTAATTTTAACGACGACCTTCTCATTGCAAAGCGGTTGCTCTAAGCACGTGAGACGGTTAATAAAAAATAATTTATTCTCGGTAAAATCAAATCTCAAAATAGTTCTATTTAATAATGGGTTTCCTTCGATTGGTTTAAATAAAACAGATTTACACACCCATGCAATCGAAATGATTTGACCTTGACTTGTCTTTATATAAATCGTGTGCAAAAGTTGCGACACAAGTAGCTCATAATCTTTAGCTCATAATCCATAATGTAAATAATATAAATGCTAAAGACTTTATTTACACAGGCACCATGGTTAGGCGATTGTCAAAAGCTTCCACTCTAGCCCCTTAAAACAAATATGGCGTATTGTGTGCTTCATGATTAGTTTATAATTATTTATTTTAGTTTGATTGTGAAGCAAGTTTTTCCTTTGGCATGACGCGACCTGGGATCGATCCCGCATTCGAAGTGGACCCTAAACAACTAGGCTATCGAGGAGGCGGTGTTCATGATTAACAGAATAAGTATTCTATGAAAGGTAACGATATGTATGGTGTAAGTGATGAACGTACAATGATTGACATGTGTATAGACCGACTGAGCCATCCTGGCAGAAGCATGTCTTGTCACAGCCATCTTGCCATGTCTGTCCTTGATAGAATGGAGATCCCTTGAACATGCAGACATCTGAAATAAACAAATATATTGTAAAACATAGTACACAAACAAGTTGGGGTTACTTGGATTTTAACAATTTAGTAGAATGGTTTTATAATTCTCTCCCTAGATTGATTGGATTAAAAAGTCGGCATATGTAGTTTTCACTGAAGTTACCAAGACAAGAACTTGGGGACTAGATAAATAGAGGAAAATAAGCTGAGCAATGCACCAACTAGACTATTGTTAAATTCCTCCCATTATTTTCTATTTTATTCTTAAGTTTTGTTCTGAATAACATCATTTCCACTACTACTTACTGACGCCGTTGTATTTTCCAACACTTTGTCCGTTTGTGGATAGATGTTGTCCCTTGAAGTCACATACAGGTTCCAGACAACAGCCACTCTTCTTTACCAGTGTACACTGTGGTGGAAGGTTGTAGTAAAGTGGGCACCTGTAATAGCAATAATGATACATTGTACGAAATATAATAACAAATCGGACAGGAAAGATAGCCCTGATCAGAAACAGCAGAGCTTGTGATGCACTAAACAAAACAATGTGAAAGGACGATAAGCCCGATATGTAGGCACGTTAAAGTATTTTCAATTAGGCCACTTTTAAATTAACTGCCACGCACTCATCCAGATGCTTATTTGAAGGTAATAGAGATGATTAACTTAATCTTACAACTTAACGTTCTCATTGACTGCGAATTTCGGTAAGAAGATCTACAATACTAACAATGATTATGTTAATGAATTCGGAGAAACCATACATGGCCCAAATTCGTAGTTGCAAAAACCTTAAAAAGAATTATGAAGAATTCAAATTTCAGCCTGAGTTTAAGATAGCAGTTAGTTCCTTGATAAAAACAGTACCAGATTGGTTATATTGACAATATTGTTCTTACTTGTTGTAACAACTGTATCTTCCTTGGGTAGCATCGTCACAAGTACATTCATATGAGCAACCATCATCCCATGTCTGTCCTTGTGAGTAAGTTTGTCCATTGTAATAACATTTACCGACTGTTGTTAAAAAAGACAAAATAATGTTTATAGCACGGAACACACGTGACACTTTTAAGACAAGATACATTACTAGGATAGTTCAATTTGCTTTTTTCAAATACAAGCATTGAACAGCATTTGTACATGAGACCATGCCTTTCGTTTTTACAGAATCTACACTATGAAGTCAAATTTGATTCACCTATGTGAAGTATTGAATAATTCTGGATATACATTAAATTGCATCACTTAAAACAGGGTAAAGTGTTTAAACTTTAGTTTATGAATAAAAAATTAAAACATTTTTTTTATATTTTTTATAAAATATGTTTTCACCTTTTGTTAATGAGAATACAGATACCCATACAAATAAAGTCTAAGTATAATCTAATATAAAACACTTACAGAATCCCGTTAATGTAGTTTGTGCATTTCCAAGCTCTGAAAACAAGAAAACATATCTATTAATCAAAGAAGTAATATTATTTGAATATAATGTAAAACTTCAAAGTCCACAATAAAGCAATCATATACCACAAATGTCGTTGAATGTGATTCAAAGTATGGAGTTCTAACATAATCCATATTGCGTAATCACTTTAAAATCAAATCCAACATATTATTGTGATTAGGAACATCTTAGCTGGAGAAGCATCAAACAATTGACTTTTGGAAATTGGCTTATCTGATAAAATGACATGCTTGACTACATGATTTAAGGTTCACTCTAATGGGCGAAAATGTGTATTTTTCTTCAGTGAATTAAATACCCTTTTGGCATAAAAACACATTAGTCTCATATATCAATTTGTAGCTTAAAGTTCAAATAATCTATATCAATGAGTGTTTTTGTTATATTGACTTGTTATAAACAATGTATTTATAAAAAGTTAATTACAAAATAGGTAACATTTTTCAAAATGTCAGTCTCATATATTGGGTAAATAAATGCTAGAAAAATTAGAAATTGTGGTTGTCAAATATTTGATCAAGGTCATGCCTGCCCATTTATTTAAATAAAAGCAGTCAAAATGCATTGATTTTGAACAATAAAATACATCAACATGAATTAAAATATATCACATGTGTATGTGTGAAGGCCTACTTTTAATAAATCCTAAATAGTTTAGGGTACGGTGGGCCTGACGGACCAGATAGTTGTTGGTTTGTCAATAACCGATTTTATCGGGTCTATGAGACTTAAAACTTGATTATTTGGCACAAGTTTTAAGTTACCTCGAAAGAACTGAAACAGGTTTATGGAAAATTAATTAAAGCTTTAGTATTTCTTTCAATTATACACATATTTAGTTAGATATTCCTTTCCATTGTATTTTATTTGTTTATATACCAAAGAAATTGCTACTTTATCTTTAGTCGTACTGGTCACTGATAACGTTTGTTCCGTCCGTTAGCCCGTTTCTTTTAACATGAAGAAAATGCTGTATTTGGTCAGTTTGTGTGTTAAAATGGTTAAATATTACTCAAAAAAACTATTTGCAGACGATAATATAGCATGGCAGTAACCTCACACCATACATAAACTTACCGAGCACGTTGTAACATTTGCACGGACTATTCGTGTGGATTGAAATATTTTGACAGCTACATGTAATGACCGATTTTACACAAACTGTATTTGATCGAGAAACGATCCAGACAATCGAGTTACAAAACTGTGTTTGCAATGATTATACGAACATAAATAACATAAGGATTATTTAAAAATGCATAGTACTTTTGTAATTTAGCTAAAATAAAGTTTGACAGACAGCCTCGTAACACATATCAGATTATCAATTCGCTAACATGTGCAGCATGTGCTGAGGAAAATGCTGACATTGATGTTTCATTGGGACTTATATTAAACCGTAAGTATCATATTGTATTCGATGTCATCATTCGTTATGAACGGCACATTATGAACACCGCATTATAATGGTTTCGTCGATAAACTGTCGCTCTAATTTGGCGCATGAATATAAATTTGCTACACAGCGCGAAATTCGTAAACAAACGAGATGAAAACAATAATAAATTTTTGGATATCATTGTTATTATCGTAGGATCGTTTGTAAAGTTAATAAATTATGAATGCAATAAAGTGCATTATTCGATCTAGCTATCGATTATGTTGATTACTTTGTTTGAAAAAAATGTTGCTGTACGTTTACTGTGGTGACAGGAGGGAGCAAACATGGCGACTTCCTTGTCGAAATTACACATCAACATGAAGGTGTTTTTCTCGTAAACAAAACACCAGCAGCTAATTTCAAGCCTGGCATGCCCTTGCGACGATTAATTATAAAGTATATTCAATGAGTTCGTATTATAAAATACAATAATGATAACGTTTGACATTTTGAAAAAAATGTTGTATTTTTCAGTCAAAAATCGCCTTTATTTTAGTGTTAGCATTTGAATAAGGCGACTATATGGCACATTTCACATCACAAGCAAGTGCTACAATGGTTTCCTATAATATATGATAAAATCAGATGGCATACGCTGTTTGAAATAGTTTTTTTCAAGTGTATGTTTTTCAAGCATTTTCAAGGGGTAGGATCTACCTTAATAAAAGAGGATGTTTTAACTACATGTAATTGTTTAACAGTATTTTTTATAATTACAGGTACTATTTAATCAATATAATACAACTCAAAGACTATTTTCATAACGCTTGATGACACAACCACAGAGCTTTCTGTATACAAATGTCTTTATATAAATGAGTAAACATACATTGTATTTCTTCTTCAAAATGAAGTAAATGTGTGTTTTTCAACTTATAGAAGTTATGTTATACTTACGACAGAAACCACAGAATTGTCTGCAGTTATCCTGGGCCCATGGTTTAAAGTCGGTACAAGAACTTGGTGCGTATTCATGGCAATTTGAAATAGCATCACTACATGCTGGTGGTTTTG